>CM063502.1:113188311-113273311 GCA_032207245.1 Pardosa pseudoannulata | reverse complement strand
TGATCATTAAAACGAAAGACGCAGCATTTTGACTTAATACAAGTAGTGTGTTGCTCAATCGTGCTTGGATTGTCCCTGATTTGCTTGAAGTAGAATCAGAAACAGAACAAAAAAAAACCTTGCTCATTTCAGAAGACTAACTATATTTAAAATGCAGTTTAAAATGATGTATGGAATATGCTTTACCTAAATGTAGTTAATTATAGTTAACTTTGTTGTAAAGCAAAGATTTGCCTGACCATAGAATCCTTTGTATATACAGAGACCAATGTACTTACAAAGTCGCACCCTTTGCCTTAATACGAGTAGCATATTTCTCAATCGTGCTTGAATTGTCCAAGTGGCATCAGAAACAAAACAAAAAAACTTTGTTCATTTCAGAAGATTAACTATATTCAAATAAAGCTTAAAATGATGTATGGAATATGCTTTACTTTAAATGCAGTTACTAATATTAACTTTTTATTCCAATATGTGTTGTAAAGCAAAGATATGCCTGACTAAAGAATCATTTTTATATATGGAGATCAATGTACTTATAAATTGCACGAATAACAATATTGTATATTATTACAATAATACAGCACAAAACATTATAACAAAATAAACAAATATCTTTATTAGCCACATAAAATAGGACTTTTAAAAAATAAATATTTTACAGTTACCTATTTGAATGCACGTAACAATACTCTATAAACTGAAATGATTCACTTCTAAATCTTTTTTTGTAATTTACTTTCAGGATTCTTTTTCCAATAATGAAATCTTGGCATCCGTGGTTGTTTTCATGTATATCATAATGTTAAATGTTTTTACATATTTTATTACGCTTGTCATATAAGTACAATTTTTTTCTCAGCTGTTACATTGTGTAATAGAAACATCCATTAATATACTTAGAATACTGCACGGTGTCTTTTGGTAGTTATAAAGTACCGGAAACTATTGCAAAATAAACTAGTCATTACGTGTCTTCTTGCATTAAAGTATTCAAGTCTTAAAAATCTTTCAAAATTATTTCCTTTGATAAAGTGTTAAATTATCGGAAAATATTTATTGATCTTCATCTGCCTGAAATACCTTAATAAATATATTGAAAAAATCGTAGAATGCTTTGGCAATAACGCTATTAATGTCTTCTATTTCTATTAATGGAATTATTGGCAAATATTTTAATATCCGAAATCTCTAAATTCGAAGCAACAGTATCTAAATTTTTAAAGAAAAGAAATGTCATTTAGATATAGATTAAATAATAGTTGTTAAATATTTCACATTCCAACACGAATTTCCAATGCAAATAAACTGTTGTTTTGATAGATAATTGATTTCTACAAGATATTTATCATCCAGATGGCAATATGTCAAGAAAAAAAAGGAAATGCCTGCAACTGATATATTCGAAAAGAAACAAAAGAGGGTCGATAATCTGCTGATAGATGAAGTTAAAGAAAGTTTATTGTTTCACTCGTTTATCTTCTATTAATTTCCAATCAAATTGAAAATAAAATCAAATAATGTATAATCATCTTATGTAAATTATATTACTTTTAGTTTATAATAAAGATAAAAGGTTTTCCTTATTTATCATGCTCTTGTAATACAACCATAGTTATAGTAACCAATAAAAATATTCATTTCCATACTTAAAGTATTGCTCATTATATTTAAGTTATTATACATTAACAAACACTATTTGCAAAATAAACTAGGAAATATAGATAATACTCTTTTGCAGAATTTTGCGGAAACAGGGGTAATATATGTTTCTTTTTGCATTTAAGTACTTAAATATTAAAAATCTAACAAATTTATTTCCTTCGATAAAGTTTTAAATTATCTGAAAGTATTTATTGATCTTTATCTGTATGAAATATGGATGATAAATATATTGAAAATATTGGAGAATGTTCTGAGAATAACATTAGTAATGGCTTCTGCTTTATTAAATGAAATTATTGGCAAATATTTTGATATCAGACCTTTCTAGATTCAAAGTAGCGGTACCTAAACTTTTGAACAAAAATAATCTACTCGCATTATTTAGATACAGTTTACGTAATAACTCGAGAATATTTCGTATTCTAACATGATTTTTTAATACAAAAAATGCTATTGTTTTGAAATATATTTAATTTTTCTGTGTTATTTATAATTCAGATGGCAATACATGGTTAATATGAAAAGTAAGGAGAGCTATTTTTAAGGATCTATAATACGTCGCAGAGCGCTGGATGTAGATGATTTGATGGACTGAAAATTCAAGTTCAAACGCATTAGACATCAATTGCATGCTAGCTTTTGAGCCGTGTATATAGGCATTTTACTGTACGCCTGTCTATAGGCTGGGTAGAAGATAAAAAATGCAACATTCTACAGACGCCGTTAAAGTTCGATCTAACGTTCGTTATTAAATGTGAGACTTAAATATTCGGCTATGGAAATGTTGGCCATGATCCAGGAAGTGTTCGGTAGTGAAAGCATATGTTTAACACAAGTGCTTCAATGGATCTAGAGATAATGTATATGGCAGAAACGGAGACAATAAGCATTCTTCGGTGTTGAACTCAGACCTCCACCTAAAAGTTCGAATGATTTTTGATTATTCAAGAACTCATAAAATTGTCGTGCATGCCATCCCCATCAAGGTTAACAAAGGAGAAAAACCTTTGCCATGCTCGTCTGAAAAGTTTTGACAGGGGATTGAATTTAATTCTCTTCCTTTCGAAAATCTTTTGAAAAACGACAAAGTAACAAATCCATGCAATATATGATATCTAAATATACATTGCAGTGCATACATTTTTAAGATAGATAATTAATTATTATTATTATTGGATTTAGAATTTTTTGACATAAATATAATAAAATAATGTATAAAAAATGCAGTTGAACATGCAATTTCCCCTTGAACATAATTAAAAATTATGAGTTATTGTTTCCGATTTCATTGATACTGGAAATCCTATACCAAGTCTAAAACATTCATCCGCAAGAGATATCATGAACATAATCCTACTTAACCAACAACTGACCCGGCGAAATTCGTAGGCAGTACAGAATATGGGCAAGGAAAGAAGGTGAGGGAACAAATACAAGCAGATAGAGTTATCCCCCAGGACAAAGAACAAACAACTAAGTTAAACCATAGCGATCTGAAAGTTCCTAGGTATCCAAAGTTAAGTGCAGAGGAGTAATAAAAAACATTGTTTTATAAGGGATCGTTAAAAATTTCATTTTACGAATTCATTTATGATTATATAGCTACGATTTTCTTCTAAGAAAAGAGACACTATATGCGACTAAAGTTGTGTCATATTTTATACTTTAAACTGCATTAATTGCCTCATATGTTTTATTAACCCCTTAAAGCATGAATTTAGTTTAGAAAAAATTATAAAATATGACATATTTTCTTCACAGAAAAGGGATATATAGGTACAATGTAAGTTATTTTTTGCAATTTCAGTTTTGGGGGTGACTAGGGAGCTTGGAAAGAGTAAAAAGTATATAAAAAATTGTTATACAAACAAAGTGTAAACGATTTTATTACATGCTTAATTTGAATTTCGCCCGTGTCAGACACGGGCAAATGAGTTAAGGGGTTAAATACTATTTTATATAGTATATAAGAATGCTTGTGAATAACAAAGGTATAAAAATGCTTAAAAAGAAAAAATTCTCAGGGTAACAGCCGGGAGATAAAAAAAATTAAAAGTAAAATACTTAAAGTAAAACAAATCAATAGAAATCATACAATACAAATATGTATCTGAGTTACAACGCACAATAAACCACAAGTTTCGAAACGCGTCCGGCGGACTGTTAAGAAGAAATTTTCACAATCCTAACTTTTCCGGTGAAAAGAAATTTCAGCCCCTTTAGATATACAATAAAACATCTAAATTAATATTTATAGGTAATAACTTACATTTCTTCAAAAAAAACTAATAAATTTCATATATATTTTCTCCCTAATATGATTATAAAAAATTGCAACATTTTATCAAAGTAAAGGTATCTTACCATTCTTATGCAGAAAAGATTTCAGATCGAAGAGAAATGTTATCAAAATCACTGTATTTATTGATTCATTGAGTTGCTTAAAGATTGAATAAACAAATCTATTTTTCTCCCAAATATTTCTGTGATATATTTGAAACATTTCCAGCAGACACAAACCATCCAAGATGTATTTTAAAATATTATTTTGCACAATATTTAGAAGAAAAACACTGAAAGAAATATTTGTGAAGTTAACAGTTTATTTGTTAAAATATCGAAAGAAGCAGACGCAAAAGAATCATAAAATATCTCTCGGGAAAAAGTATTTTAACTGTGAAACGGAATAATAGTTTCATTTATTTTGCAAACAATTGCTGGCAGGTAACAGACCTAGCATTTGTTTTACTTTGTGTATTTCCTGTTTATTCATGTAAAAAAGTCCTTTATGTTTTCTATCTATTAAAATTAAAATCAGACATCATGTTTTAGGTTTACGGTAACAAGGTACGCATTTGAGATCGGTATTATGCATTTAAGAGTTTTATTATTTTTACTCTTAACATGTTGGTTCTCGATGTTTATTTTTTACTAAATTAGAAGTTTTTGAGAAATAATACTGATAATTCACAAGTAGATGTCAGAAGGGAAATCTGACATCTATTACTGTATGACTGATAAAAAAGATCACACGCTATGCATTGAAATTGCATAATATCACGAACGGGAATAAACGAATGAAAGTACATAAAAGTAATAAGTTGGCATTTAATAATTATTGGATCGGACACCATACAATACTTTAAATACTAAATTTTGAACATTATTACAGTCACAATAATAACTTATACAGGTTCATTTCAGAATAAAGATATCTCAATATACTAAAATTCACAAGTAGATGTCAGAAAGGAAATCTGACATCTATTACTGTATGACTGATAAAAAAGATCACACGCTATGCATTGAAATTGCATAATATCACGAACGGGAATAAACGAATGAAAGTACATAAAAGTAATAAGTTGGCATTTAATAATTATTGGATCGGACACCATACAATACTTTAAATACTAAATTTTGAACATTATTACAGTCACAATAATAACTTATACAGGTTCATTTCAGAATAAAGATATCTCAATATACTAAAATTCACAAGTAGATGTCAGAAAGGAAATCTGACATCTATTACTGTATGACTGATAAAAAAGATCACACGCTATGCATTGAAATTGCATAATATCACGAACGGGAATAAACGAATGAAAGTACATAAAAGTAATAAGTTGACATTTAATAATTATTGGATCGGACACCATACAATACTTCAAATACTAAATTTTGAACATTATTACAGTCACAATAATAACTTATACAGGTTCATTTCAGAATAAAGATATCTCAATATACTAAAATTCACAAGTAGATGTCAGAAAGGAAATCTGACATCTATTACTGTATGACTGATAAAAAAGATCACACGCTATACATTGAAATTGCATAATATCACGAACGGGAATATACGAATGAAAGTACATAAAAGTAATAAGTTGTCATTTAATAATTATTGGATCGGACACCATACAATACTTTAAATACTAAATTTTGAACATTATTACAGTCACAATAATAACTTATACAGGTTCATTTCAGAATAAAGATATCTCAATATACTAAAATTCACAAGTAGATGTCAGAAAGGAAATCTGACATCTATTACTGTATGACTGATAAAAAAGATCACACGCTATGCATTGAAATTGCATAATATCACGAACGGGAATAAACGAATGAAAGTACATAAAAGTAATAAGTTGTCATTTAATAATTATTGGATCGGACACCATACAATACTTTAAATACTAAATTTTGAACATTATTACAGTCACAATAATAACTTATACAGGTTCATTTCAGAATAAAGATATCTCAATATACTAAAATTCACAAGTAGATGTCAGAAAGGAAATCTGGCATCTATTACTGTATGACTGATAAAAAAGATCACACGCTATACATTGAAATTGCATAATATCACGAACGGGAATAAACGAATGAAAGTACATAAAAGTAATAAGTTGACATTTAATAGTTATTGGATCGGACACCATACAATACTTTAAATACTAAATTTTGAACATTATTACAGTCACAATAATAACTTATACAGGTTCATTTCAGAATAAAGATATCTCAATATACTAAAATTCACAAGTAGATGTCAGAAAGGAAATCTGACATCTATTACTGTATGACTGATAAAAAAGATCACATGCTATGCATTGAAATTGCATAATATCACGAACGGGAATAAACGAATTAAAGTACATAAAAGTAATAAGTTGACATTTAATAGTTATTGGATCGGACACCATACAATACTTTAAATACTAAATTTTGAACATTATTAAAGTCACAATAATAACTTATATAGGTTCATCTCAGAATGCAGATATCTCAATATACTAAAATAAATCTAAAGTACAGAAAAATTAATATTTGAAGTTTCATTGCTATATATTCCTTTACTTTACAGTTTCGCATAACATCATATAAATTCTTATTTTACAAGATGGTCTATTACGAACATGCAAAATAAAACCCAAAATAAATAATTTTAATAAGCTAGTTTTTAAAAAATTCATATCAAAGCGCTGAATGCATACAGAAAAATTTTCATTTAAAGAAATTTTATATATGTTTAAGTTTACTTAAATAATATTACTTATTACTTTTGGTTTAATTTTCTCAAAGGCGTTCCTTAGTATGTCTTTCGATATGCGTTTTAATAAAACTGTATGAACTCTGGCTG
This sequence comes from Pardosa pseudoannulata, assembly GCA_032207245.1. Taxonomy (NCBI): domain Eukaryota; kingdom Metazoa; phylum Arthropoda; class Arachnida; order Araneae; family Lycosidae; genus Pardosa; species Pardosa pseudoannulata. Next base: position 113,266,491 of record CM063502.1, on the reverse strand, counting down.
TAGTGATGGGAATTGTCAGTTTGTATATATTTATAACTGCTCTCTAATAAAAAAGTAATAAAAGCCGTGGTCGGTCGGTCATTTTTTCTGAGTACAAATCAAGAAGCGGAATTAAAGAAGGGGAATTTGAGTAATTTAAAAATTTTAAATTATATAAAATTTAAATAATATATTTAAATATATTATTAATTTTAGTCTATAAAAAGAATATAAAAAGAACCAGAAAAGACGGTTTCAATATATTTAATATACTTCGAAATAAACTTGTTCGTATATTAAATACTACACATTTTCATTATGATCCATATTACAAATTTCCAATTATTCTGAAAAGATTTAATAAATCTGTAGCTTTAAATAAAGGATACAGAAATTAAATTCAAAAATGCTTTTAAACAACCTATCTTATGAATAAATAGTAGCTTAAAATATAAAGCATAAATAAAAAGTGTAATTGTATAAATAGATGTTTCTAAACTTAACTAGCTATTACTGCAGTAAACTTTTCGAGATACTTACAAGATGCATTCTAGGACTTCTTCTTTTCTTTTATATATATATATATATATATATATATAAATATATATATATATATATATAATTTATATATATATATATATATATATATTATATATATATATATATATATATATATATATATATATATATATATATATATAATATATATTTATATATATATATATATATATATATATATATATATATATATATATATATATATATACATATATATATACATATATATATACATATATATATACATATATATATATATATATATATATATATATATATATATATATATATATATATATATATATATATATATATATATATATATATATATATATATATATATATATATATATATACGTATAAGTAGAGAAAAATAAGAGATCATATTTTAAATAAACTGTATTTTTTATAAATATCGGCGTCTAACACATTCGTAGAATATATCTGTGCTTGTTTATGCCAATACCCAAATCTGGACAAACCACAAATTTATTAACAGCCCAAGGAACTTTTAAAAATTAACAAAATATGTTAAGACACTCAATTTTGTAGATTATTGGATTAAAAATATTTAATACGGTTTATTAAGCTATACCTACACTTAATTTGCAAAAACGTTATGTACCATCACTTAAGGTTCAATTAAGGGGATTTTTATAAATATCTACTTAAATATACCTTGGAAGGTAAATCCTAATCTATGTTAAAACTTTCAGTGACTTATTTTACATATAAAAGTGTTTGACTACGGTATAAAAGTAGAGGTGACATATAGATCCCTTTCTACAATATCATTTAATTATAATTACACGTGATTACTCTAATGCAAATTTACAGGCACACCATAAATCATAATACCAAAATTATTTTAGCCTCCTTTTCCGCAAACTTTAGTGTATCTACGCTAATCTCCTAACATTGAAATTCTTAAGTCTTACAAAAATTATCTACTTAACAAAACAAATTACTTCCCTGGTTTATCATGCGATTTAAATTAAGAAAAATATAAATGAAGAATGGGCTAAATCATTTTCCCGAGAGATAAAGGAACGAAAATGGTAATTTCCCAGTTTTGATAATATTTAAAACAAGATAATCTTTTGAAAATAATTCCTTTGAATTAATTAGTCAAACATGAGTAACTTAATAAACTCATGACAGCACGAGAATAATTAAATATATTTTTAACAAGCCATTTAGTAGACGAAATTTAGTTACATTAGATGAAAATTCATTTTGATATTCTAGTTATAGTTAAAATGTTTAGTCCTTCAATTTATATCCCTATTTACTTAGAATATAAATAATACTTTGATAAATCACTATATTCGACTGTTGTCTACAGCACGTTTTTATAACTCATAAAGCTTGGTGTGCTACATTGAAAATGAAAAATTATATCCATATTAGAAATGCATTTTTATATCATATTGTATATATATTCATGCAGTTTTTGACATTATTACATTATATATTTAATTATCGTTTCTAGTGGAATGCTTTTAATTTTTTGCGTTATTACATACATTATCAGTTTATACAGCTACAAAATAATGAAAGTATCTATAAATAAAGTATTAAATAAATCATGTTTATACTTGATGATGCCCTCGAGTGGTACCCAGAGATACACACACACACACACACACACATATATATATATATATATATATATATATATATATATATATGTGTGTGTGTGTGTGTGTGTGTGTGTGTGTGTGTGTGTGTGTGTGTGTGTGTGTGTTAGAATTTGGAAGCTAGCCACGCTCTGCCATATTTGATGGCTGACTATTAAACACATGATATATATATATGCAATATATATATGAACAGAGTATATATATATATATATATATATATCATCGGATATATATATATGTATATATATATATATGTATATATATATATATATATATATATATATATATATATATATATATATATATATATATATATATATATATATATATATATATATATATATATGTATATATATATATATATATATATATATATATATATATATATATATATATATATATATATATATATATATATATATATATATATATATATATATATATATATATATATATATATATATATATATATATATATATATATATATATATATATGTATATATATATATATATATATATATATATATATATATATATATATATATATATATATATATATATATATATATATATATATATATATATATATATATATATATATATATATATATATATATATATATATATATATATATATATATATATATGTGTGTGTGTGTGTGTGTGTGTGTTGTGTGTAGTTTAATTTAGATTTTAAAGAAATGATTCGAAAAGAAACTACAATTCAGATTTCTCAGCAGTCTACAGTTTTGACAAATCGTGCTTCTTCCGTACCTATATGATTTATTATACAGGAATATATCAATGTAGAAATATTGCAGTAAATAAATATATATTACGAGCTAACAAATAATAATAATTTTCTTCCAAAGGAACATATGTTTTAGTTTCTGATCATTTCTAAATATAAATCTTAAAATAAATTTTAACATCAGCTGCTGATTTACCTGAATAACTTTATGAAAGCAAATTTCACATTCTTATAAATAAAATTTCATGGTTCTTCGAAATTTGTCGTGACATTTGAAAGCCTTTTAGCTATACTTTCAACATCATTTCAAGATTCATTATGTTCTGGCCGAATTTGCTTAGATTGGAGTGGAAGGAGAAAATATTTTACAAATGCATTTTGAAAAAGAAATTTACATCGCTTGACATAACATATCAAAATGATTTTGAAAGAAACCAGCTTAACATCAGTTTTGTATAGAGAAGAAAACTATAACATGTTCTTTTTGAAATCTAGAATTTAGTTGATGCCACATTACTTGGACTTTACAAATGCGATTTTTATCCAAAGTTTATTTTTTAATATTTGTGTTTTGATTATTCTCTAACGTAAAATTTTAAGTCTGTAAAGTTTCCGAGTTGAAATGCAAATAGAATGTTTATATATTCTTTTCTATTGGAATTTTTTATTACATTCAGCTACTGAAGCATTAAAAGTGGTTACAAAAGTATATTGAAGAAGAAAGTATTTTTTTTTAATATTTCAACCTAAAATTACTTCCTAAATTAAAATCAACATTTTTTGTTCATTAAAATTATAAATTTTGAAAAAAAAAATAGAGCTTGGTTAACCGTCTGACTAATCAATTTGAAGACCAAAATCGGTTCAAAAAGTGAGCATTTTTTTGTACATTTTAAATATGTATATATTGAAAAAATTGAATATGCACTCTTTCTTTCTAGAAAATATTTTTATATAGATTTTTATCTTGAGAAATTAAACTGTCAAAAAAAAAAACAGTTTCAGATGTTATCACAAGAATTTTTTTAATAATTAATTTTTTAATTTCAATTGAATTACAGTTCATTTCTATTTATTACATAATATAATTATAATTATATTATCAAATATAACTATATTTCTACTCATATAATTCTATTTATTACATAATTAAACGTCTAATAATGTATATAGTTTATTTCACTGGTTGAACGGTGAAAACGGGGGATGCGCTTCTCAGAAAAGTAAGAAAAGCAAATGCCCGTGGAAATCGCGAGGTAAGCAGTGAAAGGGTTAATAATTTTTTTTTTATGTTTTTCAAATTTCACTGACTATAAACTAATGAAATTTCCTTATTATTTCCATTTAGTTAATCATCGATCCTGAAAACTTTTGCTAAAATTTTCTAACAGACTTCAATTCTACTCATAAAAATAATATGTACTAAGTGAGATAGATTAAGGAAAGTTATTAACTATTTCCAATGAACGAACTTTTACCCTCGATATACATAATAGTAGAATATTTTGTTATAAAACTGTTCATAAAAGCTTTTATAATATTACTTCTAAAATTCATTTCATATTTGTTACTACTTACAAACGTGCAATTGCTCGAAAGTTCAGTAAGGTTTGCTTTATTTTAAAGGGTATAATTTCTCGTAAGACTGTACAAACTAGAAGATAATCCTCACAGGATCGTTTTTAAATATCTATAGATAAAATTAAAGGCTGATAACTAATTTCTAACCGATTAATAGTTCTACCACAAGCTCAGAGGCGTTAAGGCTGATTGCGAGTATGGATCATTTAACACTCGGAACATCCCACTCCTTGATAAAAATTCCTGCGTCAGTTAAAAATTCCTGAAGAACGACATGAATAGACGCCCACAAAAATAAGCAGGAGCCTTAAATGAAAAATAAAGTTGAATTTTTTTTTATTATTATCACCTAAGAAATCTAAGCGTTAACAAAAGCTTATTTACAGAGGGATAACTGGTATAATCAATTTTTTCCCACAAGTGATCTGTTCCTACCGTACATTATAAGCAAATTGTAAAGCGTTTTGTAAAGTAAAAACAAATTTTCTTTTTATCTTAAATTTATAACACTGCATTGAACATTTTTCTTTTCAGTTCTTCTTTTAATCTTTAATTTGGGCTGAAATGAATTCTATATATTTATAGTTAAGAATTAGCAAATATTTCGTCTGAAAAGGAAATACATGCTTCTCTAATGCGACAATTCTCGTAATGAACGAAATAAAAACTTTCATATTTTTCCACTTCGGGTAAAAGAAGACTAAAAAATTACTATTTAAATTGTTTAATATTTTTAAATTTTACAAAATTGTATCATATCGTCCATAAGTACACAACATTTTTATTAAGCTCATTGATGAACATTGTTGTTAACATTTGTGCATTTCCATACGAACTAACCAAGTACGAAATAGTAACAATTTATTTTTGTCTCCATGTTTGTGTAGGACAATGATAAAAAACTTTTACAGGTTTAACCCATATTGTACCACACCAACTAAATATTTCTGTAAGTTATTAAAACTTAATCCATATCATTAATATGGTGTAACTAAGTATATAAAACCAAAAATTTGAAAAAATATTTTTAATTTTTTTATGTAATTGGCTGTCTTATAAATAGGACAACTGTCCAATATACTACTAAAACTTAACAAATATCACTTACATTGCATTAGGCTGATTCATAGATCAAATTTGGGGAAATAGTCAAAACAAAGTCCAACATTACATTTTAAGCATACTGTTGTTGTTTTCCCCTTGCAGTTATTGAACTGGCAGTAAGAGAGTAAGTTTATCTTGCAATCTCCAGTTTTTCTGAATAGAATAGACATCTATTTACCCCTTGTTGTGTCCAGGTGTGTGGACAGGTGTTTGAACTGGTTTTCATTGAAATATAAGAAAAGAATGTGCGCTATCAATGCAATATCGAATTCATAGAAAAATAATCGGGATTGGACTGTCGTCTTAATTTTAGGGCACCTTTTGTATACTTACAAAATACACGTGTAAAATATATTTTTCAACAAAAACTTTCAGCTACATTATTAGATCTGTTTTTAAAATAAAATTAACCTCCCCAATGTTTGAAAAAAATAAAAATAAATATAAAATTAAAGATTAAAAAATGACAATTTTTAAGAGGTTGATGAAAATAAATTTTACAATACAATATAATTTGATTTCTCAGTTTTTTTTTTTTTTTTTTTTTTTTTTTTTTTTTTTTTTTTTTTTTTTTTTTTTTTTGTTACTATGATTAAGTGTGTCTATTTTAAAGGTGTTAAAATAAAATCTACTCAGAAAATATTTATAACTTTATTATTAAATGGAATTTTATTTGCTGTCCTGTTTCCGGACAGCGATCCAATATGAGTTAAAGGCCCTGAAGAGGATAATAAATATCAAATATTATTACATTCATAGATCTAAAATCTTGTAATTTAGTAAAATTATGCAACTGATATCACACAAAATAGATTTGTAAAGGCCTATAATCAAAACACATGATTATATTTCAATGCAAAGAACATTTTTTAACTGGAGCATTTGGCATAAAGGCTTTTTTAGAAACTGATATTTAAAATAGCAGGAGACTAATAACCCCAATTATATATTTAATTCATAATAAAATTTTTTATCCAAAACCTATATTCCTTTTCTGTCTTAGAGGTATGGACAGGGTACAAATAAATATTAAATAGTATAATATATATGTGTGTGTATGTAAATACGAATACATACATATGTATGTATATATATATATATATATATATATATATATATATATGTGTGTGTGTGTGTGTGTGTGTGTGTGTATACATACGCACACTCATAATAGATGGATAACCTGTACAACGATCAACTTTTACACTTAAAGAATGTGCAATGTCGAAAATGGTGAAAAGAAATCATTATTTAAAAATAAAATAAAATAAAATTAATCTGTAATATCTCGTAGGTCTATAGTACTAAATTTTACCTCAAAATTTATTTTATTTCATTTTCTTATTCACAAGTGAAACTCCTTAATTTATACAGAAAAATCTTAGAGCAGCTTGCTTTCCGTAATTCAGTTTTAAAGAAGATAAGTTATGTAGTAGCAATTTAAATTTACTGAAGAATCGTCTGGAAGATATGTGACAAATTACTTGCATTATAATACCATTTAAAATTCATTGGTGCTTAAAATGAAAGAAAATGGTTTTCTATAAATAGAAAAAATAAAAGATTTTTATAGTCTCTTAAAGAACTTTTTTTTTTAATTAAGTAAATTTTAAAATTTAAGCAATTAGTTAAATATGATGTTAATGAATTCTGTAACTAATTAGATGTTAGTAGAATCATATGCGTGATATTTTAGTTTTTCTTTTTTTATTTTAAAAATGAAAATTATTATAGAATACTAAACACTATATCAGAGTATATCATTGCTAGAAATATATTTTAAAACAATAAAAATAATTTTCACTCATTTTATTATTGAGATTTTATTTGTAATTTATATCATGTTTATGATTTATAAACTTTGAACTCAATAGGCTTAGAATAATAACTCTTCTGTTATAAAATAGTATTTTCCTACATAAATATTTTTTAATAAAAATAAATGTTTTATTCTTTTATTTCCTCAGTTACAAATCAAGTGTTAACAACCAACATCCTTTCAACAGGTTTACAGAAATTGAATCTTAAAATATTTAATTTATAGCTCATAATTATCTCCTGAAAGTTTTAATTAATTAAAGAAAATTCTTAATATATAAGAAATATTCTATTGTTTTATTAAGTGTAATATAGAATTAATATATTATACTTAATGTTATATTATAATAATATATTATATTTAGGTATAATATAATATACAGGGTGTCCTCGAAGTCCGTGTACAAAATTTGAGGGGAGGTAGAGAACATTGTGAGGAGCCAAAATGACATAGGAAAGCATGGGTGGAAAGCAATAGGAGGTGCTATACGCGACCTCTCAAGATCGGCACGTGTGGTTTCCTCAGTTCAGATACAGACAGCGTGCGATAAACGTGAATAATTTTACGAATGCAGAGTTGGCAGATATACATTTCATCTACCGTTTAGCCAACGGAAATGGACGTTCTGCTGTTCGGTTGTATTAGGAAAGGTATCCAACGAGGTGGCAACCGAATCATCAAATGTTCGCCCGGGTGCATCAGAACCTCGCGGAACATGGATCTTTCAGAGCCGCGATTGAACGTTCTGGACGGCCACGAACATCACGAACATCCGTATTCAAAGAGGGTGTGTTCGTGAGCATTTGGACCGGAGATTTCCAAACAGGTGGATTGAACGTGGTGGCCCCGTCGCTTAGCCTCCCAGATCCCCTGATGTATCTGTTCTGGATTTTTTTCTCTGGGGTGCCATGAAGAGCCTTGTGTATGACACGTCCGCCAATTATGCAATGGACCTGGTGGCATGAATATCCATTGCTGTTTCTACGATCCGTGAAACACCCGGCCTTTTCGAAAATGTCCTCCAACCATGTCGCTTCGATGTAGTGCGTGCATTCATGCCAATGGCAGCAATTTCGAACACATTCTGTAATACTTTTTATTTATTATTATTGTTGTATTTTTGTATAATAAAGCGTTTTACACTACATCCTGTGTGTGTGGCCTTATTGTCTTTGTGGCTCTTTATCTCGTAAGGGTTACGTTTCCACCTATGCTTTCCTATGTAATTATGACTCCTCAAGAAGTTCTCTACCTCCCCTCCAAGTTTGTACACGGACTTCGAGGGCACCCTGTATATGTTTAAGGTATAATATAAAATAACATGGTATAAACTGTCAAATTATTTTATATTGTAAAGGAAAAAGTTAGCCATGGTTCACTCTGTAGCACTTCAAAGAATCAGAAAAATGTATAAAATTTAAATATGTACTGTAAAGCAAATTTAAACAACAGTTGAAATTCACCAAACAAATCTTTTAACAAAGTGTTAGACCGTTCGATCTGTGTTACCTCAATAACGTATTAATTTATTCAAGACTATCATTAAATTAATGATTTTCTGGGATTTCCGGTATTTTATTGTTAAAACTGAAGTCATTTCTTAAAATGTATATAGAATTTACTTAAAATCTGAAGACATTTCTTAAAATGTATGCAGAATTTACAATATAAATATTACGAGAATTTATTTAAAATTAATATATAATATATATGCTTGTATATAAAATGTGAAAAAAGTTCAATGAGAGAAAGTTTAACCAAAAAAGAAAATAAAACCCGTTAAATATTCTTGATGCATTATTTGTGGTTGTAGTGAACAGTCAGAAAATGCAAGATTTCGGGTCGATACGATTCCCTCCATGTAAATCAGTGTCCGTCAACCTTCATGCATATGCAATTGTATGGTTTAGAAAGCATTACGCTAACTAAAGTACATTTCTGAAAATCCAGAGTGAAATCTAAATTAATGTAACACTGTAGCTTCCTTACAATGTAAAATAAATAAAACTCTAAATCTCTTTTTCCACCATATAAACAATTGCGTAAAGAGTATCAAATTATTCCACGTATATATTTATGTTAATCAAATTTTAGATTTATCCCTTTATTATATTTTCTCCCTCATATCCTGACACATGCAAGAAAGAGTGGAAAATGGATTTGAAGCAGGTAAAAAGCATTTTCCACCTCCTTATTACTGTGAGCTAATTCTTTATTCATATCCTGCTTAATAATTATTAAATTTTCATCACAATAAATCTAGAATAATATACCTTGTGCTGTAATAGATAAATTACTTTTCCCCAAACTTATGAATACCTCTATAATTTCGTGGTTAAATTTTACTTTTGTATTTTGATGTATTAGCCAGCTTTCAAAATTACAAATGATCATTATAAAACATAAAATTTTAAAATATGCTGTATGGTTATTTTACAGAAGCTGAAAGTAACTAGCGGATATCCTATTCCAAAAAAAACCTTTTTCATGTATTGTTTTAAAACTTTTAACAGTCATAATATATATCATTCAAGTTTATTGGTTATCTGAACCTTGTCGAATGTCACAATATGTGACAATATACAGAATAAAATATTTTATCGATAGATGAACCTTTTATTAATAAAATTACTTCATAAATAAAGTTATTTCATATCTATATGTAGGAGATGTGTGATAAATCCGAGACTTAGAATAGGGATTTTTAGACAGTCAAAAACAAAATGTTCTGTAACTTTTAGATTGAATATTTTACAAGTTCTTTAATAACACTTTGAGACTTTTATCGAATTTCGTTATTTCAAATAGTATATTTTTGAAAATAAAAAATAAATATACACCAAAAGAAAAAAATTAAATTTACTTACCCGGAAGATAACTTTAGAAATATGGATAATAGAACTAAATTTTAAAATAAAATAAATGTAACATATCAGTTTTATTTTGTAATCCAATACTTTTAAGGTAACACTGTAAAACTAAAAATATACATAAAAACTTCTAAGAAATGATATAAAATGTTAATTTTCAATTTGCATGTTACAAAAGATTTTATAGGATATTTGAGATTCTGTTTTTTTTTCACTTGGTGTATATATTTTATGTTTTTAAAATTGTATTCCTCTATATAATAAATTTTAAAAAATTATAAAGTTAGACTGTTTTCAACAAACTATTATACACTTTCTAAACATAATAGAACTTTATATTTTATATTGAATCAGAAAAATGCTATTATAATGAACGATTTTAAGCTCAAAAGATACTGTTTCTCCTTCAAATAATTTAATAAACTTTTAAAATTCAAATACATACTAGATCTGCATCATCTGAACTTTGGTTATTTCAATACATTTTACTTCAATAAAATACAATAAAAATATTTGTAAGAAGGTTTACTGGATAATTCGTTCGAGACTAAAATCAAATCTTTTTCTTAAAATAAATGCAAGGAGATAAATAACAAAATTATAATTATTTTTTGAATACCTATACATACATGCGTGTTTGTATATATAGGTATGCGTGCGTAACACATAATTTAAGTCAATTTGAAACGGTATTCAAGACACAGTCAAATGTAATCAGATTCATTTTATATTCTTTTCAGATTATGTTGAATCAAAACTTAAAGTCATTATCAAAGATAGCATCTATCCATTATCAAAAATGTCGTAGAATGACAAGGCTGTATATTACAATTCAAAAGCTAACATAGTAGTAGTAGTAGATTAAAACTTTCATAAACTACGATTGATGACACTGGAATTTTACTTATATTTCTTACATGCTTCCACACACACACACACACACATATATATATATATGTATATATATGTGTGTGTGTGTGTGTGTGTTTGTGTGTATATATATAATATATGCATACATATATATGTGTAACGTATCAAAATTATTACACTTTAATATCTCTTAAAAATTCTGATCTTTCCCATTCTTATTCCTTCAAATCTATTTCCCGAGCAATAAAATATCTTAATTAAAAGATTGTCCGGGACTTGTAATTCTTCCAACCCATTTTCTAAAGATTTCTCTGCAAAAAAATGCAAATTTTCTGCCCACTCTCCATATTTTCCTGATTTCTCCGGTTCACTTTTCAATGATCTAAATTCCTGTCTGGCTGTTAAATACGCTGACTTAGTTGCCAATTCCTTGGGAAAAGTCTCCGCGTCTCGCTCTGGGGTCCAACCGTGTTATCCACACATATTTTCATGATCTTTCTTTCTTCTGCCTTTCATAGAGCCACATGTCATTCTCTTAACTCAATAAAAGTTTAAGTTCCGCTACGAACTCTGTTATTTCTATACAATATCCCAGCTGTATATTCTTCACTTACTTGAGTTTCCTATTCTTATACAGTAGACTGGGCAACTAAAAACAATAGGGGTTACAATTCTATTGTAACTGACGAATGAAATTGCGCTGGTTTACATATACATACAGATTATTTAAAAACAGATTATACAGACCACCGTTATGGAAAAAGCACTGAGTAAATGAAAGCGTCTAGTTTCTCTACATGTAAATGAATATGTGTCAACTTTTATACATACCCAATAGTAGGGTTTAGTAAGTTTTAATTAATTTGAAACTACAGATTTTTTTTAACGAACTAAGTCCAAAGTCCAAATTCTTTTTCTATCGTATGAGGAACTTCAAAAATAGCGTTCAATTATTCAACGGAAAAAGATTGTCTTAATCATATATTTTTTAGACTTGTTCTTTTACTTATTTTTCACCCACATGTACAGATAGTATACAGAAGATAGGAATAATTAAAATACAGAAGAATTGCAATAGTTTTAAGTTTTATTATTACTGTGGGTTAATTTACTTAATCATATCATCGTACGATTATCAAATCACACCACAATAAACCTAGAATAGTCCTTGTATAGTAGGAGATACTTTCCTTTTCAGTACATTTATAAAATACTCTAGGTTGGTTTGGATGAAATTAAATGTACTTTAATTTTTAAATAGATGCAGTTCTTATGTTTGAAGAAAGTCATTCGAAAATAACTTAAAATTTCAAGATTTGATGTAGAGAATATTTATGATAGCTGAATAAATCTGTTTGAAACATTATTCCAAAATGTGATGTTTATGTACCACAAAAAAAATTTTATCAGTCCGATACAGAATTCGTGTAACATTCAGATACAGTATGTTCATCATCGATTTACACTAGTTGTTTCCTAGTGAATTTAAAAGGTTTTACGCTAATATGTAAAATTAAAATATTGTAAAATATTTTCACTAAATAATCGGTTTTATATGAATAAAATTAAATTCATTATTAAAAAATAGCGTTCAATTATTCAATGGAAAAAGATTGTCTTAATCATATATATTTTAGACTTGTTCTTTTACTATTTTTTCACCCACATGTACAGATAGTATGCAGAATTTAGGAAGAATTACAATACAGAAGAATTGCAATAGTTTTAAGTTTTATTATTATTGTGGGTTAATTTTCTTAATCATATCATCGAACGATTATCAAATCACACCACAATAAACCTAGAATAGTCCTTGTGTAGTAGGAGATACTTTCCTTTTCAGTACATTTATAAAATACTCTAGGTGGTTTGGGATGAATTAAAATGTACTTTAATTTTTAAATAGATGCAGTTGTTATATTTGAAGAAAGTCACTCGAAAATAACTTAAAATTTCAAGATTTGCTGTAGACAATATTTATGATAGCTGAATAAATCTATTTTAAACGTTATTCCAAAATGTGATGTTTATGTACCACAAAAAAAAATTTTAACAATCCGATACAGAATTCGTGTAACATTCAAACACAGTATGTTCATCATCGATTTACACTAGTTGTTTCCTAGTGAATTTAAAAGGTTTTACGCTAATATGTAAAATTCAAAAAAAAATTTTTACTAAATAATCGGTTTTATATGAATAAAATTAATTTTTAAGAAATATATTCTTGAAGATCTTGAATTCTTGAAAAAAAAATTATTGAAGATTCTTGACAAAACTTTACAGCATCCAAGATACATACAGAGTGAATGGCGAATAAAATCCTTTTATTTTCTTCCTAGATCATCATGAAGCAAAATTTAAAGTCACTATAGAAGATAACTTTTAAAATTTTTAAAAACTATAAGAGAGCTGCAAATACTGCCTTACAGTTCAAAAGCCAACCTTGTAGTCATAGTCTATTCCACTATTAAAACTTTATAATCTACGATTGATGACACAGAAGTTTCATTAATAAACTGAAATGCATATGTCAACCGTAAGCCATTATAAAATTAAAAGAATTCCACTTCCTCGCTTTAATTTTTGGTCTTTATACATACTCAATAAGATAAACATAGCTACACACACACGCAAAAATATATATATGATATTTGGAAAAAATAATCTCGAACATAAAATGTAGTAATTCAAAGGAGAGCATAAAACCCGTAAAATATTCTGGAAGCAGGATATGTGGGTGTAGTGAATAAATAGTGAGGAAAAGCGGCTTTGCGGGTCGATATGTTCCCCAACATGTAAATCAGTGTGTGCCAATCTTCATGCATATGCAATCGTGTTGTTTAGAAAGCATTAAACTAACGAAAGGACATTTCCGAAAATTCCCAGAAATCTAAATTAATTTAACACAGTAGCTTCCTTACAACATAATAAATAAAACACTCAATCTCTTTTCCCATCATAAGGAATTGGATAAATAGCATTCAATTATTCAAAGTAAAAAGTTGAGATAATAATAGTTTTTTAGAAAAGTTCCTTTATTATCTTTCAACCCGCATATACGGAAGAAGATACAGAATGTGGAATGGATTGTAAAAGGATGAAAATAATTTTCTATCTCATTATTATTTGAAGTTTATTTGTTATTCATACCGTGCTTGATAATTATTATATTTTCACTACAATAAACGTAGAATAATAGCCATTGTCATGTAAAAGATAGTGTTTCATCAATGTATTCATGAATTTCTCCTTGTTTTGAATGAACAAATTTTAATTCTCTATTTTGAAATAGTTTCTAATTCTGAGTATTACAAATAGCATTTAATGGCTATTTGTAATAATTATCAATTAATAATTAATGTATTAAAATAGCATAGTATGTTTGTATTAAAAATAGCATAAAATTAACTATTGACCACCATATTCCAAAACTGTTATATTTATATATATTTTAAATAATTTTAATACTTAAATACAACATTCGTATTAACTGGATCTGTATTATCTGGTCAATTGAATAACTTGAGCTCCAATATGTAAAATAATGAAATTTAAAAGCATTTTACTAGTGTATCATTCTTGTATGACCAATCTTGAAATCATTTTATAAAATTTATGGAGATGATAAATGATAAAAAAAGATATTTAAATATATACTTGACTCTTTGAATCCATCCTGCGGTTTGTGTGATTAAGGTTTATCCAAATAACAAATTAGTTTAATTATAAAATGTATGTAAGATTTATTTTATATTGCTATCAGCTAAAAACATTTTTTAATGCAATTATCTTAATTTATTATTATACTCACTATTTCTCAGTGCAATGACATGAAACGAATATTTTATTTTTAACTTAAAAGACACATTTTCCAATTGCGCATGCCAGTCCACCGGCATGAAAGTGTAGATTTTACCCCTGAGTCACCATCATGAAAGCAAACGGTTAATAAATTACGAAAAAAAAAATTTTTCCATGGAGGGAGGAGGTATTAATTTATTAATGTTTTTTAATGTAAACTTTTTTGAGAGGAAATATTCATTTTGTCTTTATACTAAAATGGTATACTAAAAAACTTTATACTAAAAATATTTTCTATAAATTTTGTTACCATTCATTCTACAGTTTTTTTTTTTTAATTTTCCTGTTAATACAAATATAAATCATTTTTCCCTTTATATAATAGTGCAGATAAATGAAGTTTAAAATATGAAAATATATGTAATCAATCAGAGAACATATATTATTAAACTAAATATAAATTGTGTTAAATATTATTCAAGAATGATATGTGTGTAATTAATAAATACTGAGAAAATACATCTTTACAAGTCGATATGTCTCCCAACATATAATGTAATGTGTCAACCGGTTTAAAAAGCATCAAACTAGCTAAAGACCCGACCATTCATATCAAAACCTTTATTAAATGAACATTGCAGATTCCTTACAATCTAACAAATAAATGACTCAATTTGTTTTTTTATCTTTTAAGTTATAGTATGTAAAGCATCAAATTACTTCACCCATAGGCTTTTGCTAATCATATAATTTTCTAGATCTATTCCATTATTATTATATGTAAATATAAACTGAAATGTTAAAGCACACTTTTTTTATCATTTTATCCTGCACACGCCCACCACGTTTATATTATATTGCATTAACATTATAAACAAATTCGGATAAATTAATTCATTATAATGACAAAGCGTATTAACATATCAAAATAAACAAGAAAAAATATATTACCTTATAAAAGATTTTAAATGAACATTTTAACATCAGATTAATTATATTATTTATGAAGATTTTAATTATTTTAGCATATTAAAATGTAAATATACAAATGGGACTGAAATATAACTGCAAAATGCTATTTAAATTTAAGAAAAACATTCCTTCTCTGCATGCCGTTGACTTCCGAAATATTTGGCCTGCATAAAATCTTTCCAGAGCTGACCTGAATTACTAAGCAAAGTAATCCAACCGTTCAAGAATGCATAACGAACATATATACATAAACATGTACATAAGTTACATATGCGTATTTACATCGAAAGTAGGTACTTATTTTTACAATTGAATACATAAATCAAGTTACAGTTTTTTAGCAGAAAAGTAATATAATGAAAAAGTAACTTTGGTAATGCATAAAATTCCTTTATAAACTAGATTGCAACTGTATATTGTAAATTGATTAATGGCTTATAAGACTCCGGAAAGTAAACTATTTTTTGTCCCAACTGATAAATGGATAAAATCAATAACCTTACTTTTGTCAGAGTTATAAAACAGATGTAGTTTTTTTATTAACTGGCTATTAATTATAAATACCCTATTTCGTTGCACAGATATTACATAATTTTTTTATTGAATGTCTTTTATTTTTGTTAATTATCCATAATTATCGTTTTCTTTCCTTACTTTTATGCACAATGATATTTATTTTATTATCCCTTAATAACCTCAAAGTTGTTGATATTATTAAAATATGAGTAGCATAAATGCACTTTTGTATTCGAAAACATATTGATGATTTCAAAAGAAACATTCGGCACAAATGACAAAAGAGTTTCCTTTAATGCCTTCTTTTTTATACCCCTTTATTTGAAATCGATAAAATATATTAGAAGATTTGTCATTTTCTAATCGATAGTGGAATCAAAATGTATCTTATTAAATGAATTCCTTTTCAAAAAGGCAGAAAAATTTTTTGTGCAAAGGAAAGCAATCTATTTACATTTGGTTTTAAAATTCAAGTACTAGTGCTCTGGAAATATCGAAAAACAGAAGCTATTGGCAAATTTGTTTTCTGGGAGTAATTTGAAATCCGCGAACTGAGAGCTATAAGGTATGTTCAGTTGATTCTGTCATTTCTTATAATATTTATGTATATGTTAAGTCGAAACCTATATATTATTCTGAAATTAATTGACATAATAAATCTCTTGTGAAATATACTAAATTAAAAACATTGATAGCATTACCTTAGATATGAATTAAATAAATCTATGTGAAATGATGTAAGTTTCTAAATAAAGCACAATTTATTATTAAATGTATATTAAATTGATGAAAGACATACAGTGGACACCTGTTAATGTTATCATTTTGGGACACCGTGATTTTGATAACAATAATCGATTAATAACATTAATCGATATGCAAAATTAGATAAATTTCCCCCTCCCAACCCTTTAATTCACACGTACTAAGTTTTAAAATAAAATGAGAAAATTCACCTTATATTTATGTATTGTTTATTAACCTTTAAAACATAAGAATTATATACATAATTTAAAAAAATTGATCAGTTGTTGACTGTCTACAATTTTTTCTAAGAATCTCATTGATAAATTGTTCGTGATCATAATCAACCTGTCATAACGTTTTAAAATTTCAATCTTTTGTTTTAACCCTCTGACTGCTCAATTTGTAAACCGAGATCTCTTTTAAAATTGCGTAATTTTTTGTTGCATAGTTCAAGTATATATATATATATATATATATATATATATATATATATATATATATATATATATATATATATATATATATATATATATATATATATATATATATATATATATATATATATATATATATATATATATATATATATATATATATATATATATATATATATATATATATGTATATATATATATATATATATATATATATGTATATATATATGTATATATATATATATATGTATATATATATATATATGTATATATATATATATATATATGTATATATATATATATATATGTATATATATATATATATGTATATATATATATATGTATATATATATATATGTATATATATATATGTATATATATATATATATATATATATATATATATATATATATATATATATGTATATATATATATGTATATATATATATATATATATATATATATATATATATATATATATATATATATATGTAATATATATATATATGTATGTATATAATATATATATAATATATATATATATGTAATATATATAAATATATATATATATACATATACATATATATATATACATATATATATATATACATATATATATATATATATATATATATATATATATATATATATATATATATATATATATATATATATATATATATATATATATATATATTGGAGAATTCAAATACAGTTAACTTCTATTTATAACATACTATCTATAATTCTGTTATCTAACATAACTATAGTTCTAGTCATATAATTCTATTTATTACCAAATTAAATGTCTAATACTGTATATACTTTATTCGACTCGTTAAACGGTAAAAAGGCCGGATGTGCTTCTTAATAAAGGTAGAAAACACATGCCCGTGGAAATCGCGGGATGAGCAGTCAGAGGGTTAATGATAAATCATATCGCTTTCTGGCTTCCCTTTCGACAATCTGCATGTAAACGAACAAGGCATAAAAAGTGAATACGCTCCTTCTCAGTTCCAGTAATAATGTGTTGTCTTCAGCTTATTTGACAACCATTGACCGCCAGGAGGGTGTGTGTATTTCTGAAAAATTCCAGGAAATTGTAATACCGCAATCCTTTGTTCATTCCCCATTTCTCTAGGTTGAAGAGAATCCTCGGAAATTCAAATAACAGCAAAGGGAAAGAAATTAATGGGTTCCTTCTGAATATATTGTCAATATTCCTTTGCCAGTTAAAATAAATTCGAAAACTGATCCCATTAACCGATAATTTTAACATACAAATGAATAGAGAAAATCGGAACAAAGTGATTTCGATAACAATAAGCGATTGATAACATTAACCGTGATCACATTAAGCGAATCCACTGTATTTTACATATTTTTGCCTGACTATAACTGAATCTATAGGGCAACACTTTTAGGTAATGGTGTCCATGGATTCAAATCCCGATGTTGGTGTGAATGTATTTAATAGTTTTTAATTCACTAATTATTAGGTACCAGTCAAATTATTCCTGGCGTTGCTAAAATTGGATAGTAATATTGGATAATACTGTATGTCAGTTGGTAATATTAGTTTAACCACAGTACTTCAAAACCGAAACTCATAAATTTTTGTCATCTCCTCCACAAAATGTCACCTGCTATTCCGAAAAAAAGCTTTACTTTTAGAGAAACTATGTTCAATCATTCGGTAACATAAATCTAACATCTAACAATGTCATTTATGTCTTTACAAGAAAGTACTCAGCTCCAACATGTTTACATGTCGAACGATGGCCGATTGGTTAGGGTGCTGGCCTTCGGTACCGGAGTTCGTGGGTTCGAATCCCGCTGTGGCATGGATGTTCGTAGCCGTTCGGAATCGGCTTTAAGCTGTAGGTCCCGGTCTCATTAGCCCTCGTGTTGCAAAAAGTAGACCGTAGCACTCCAAACCAAACCAACATCTTTACAAGCGTTAAAAATTAAGATATCGTGATAAGTTGAGTTTTAACCCATAAAATATGGCATAGTGTTGTAAAATGCAATCTTAGAATTAGATGCAAGAATGCAGGGGAATTTATTTATGGAATCTTTTAGTAGTTAGATTATTACAAGAGATAAAATGTCATGTAAAATTTAATTTTAAACAAGCTTTGACCCAAATTTTATCAAAACACACAAAAAAAACGATAATGCTACAGACAATAATCTCCATGACGACAAAAGAGTAAAAAATGTGATATCAGTTAAAATTCATAAATAAATTTTATTCTGCTTATTACTGAACTGATCATTTAAAAAAGATGCTTTAAATAAATCCTTTGTATTACATCAGTTATCAGTTACAAAATATTAGCTATAAAAGAAATACACAAAGTGTATGCAAAGTTACATAGGAATAAAGCTATGAAAAATAACATGAAATTTTGTTTTTTAAAAATCAGTAGGAGTTTTAGCACACCTTATTTGTTAGGACAGACACGTTCTACTCTAGAGAATGTGTTAGGTTGCGATAACTTGAGACGATTTCGACAAGGGATTTATACCAATGTACTAAGTTTGATCTCAAATAAAAATATTTCTTACAATTTGAATTTTATCCTAAATACAACGTATCTTCAGAAAATATTTAATCTTGAAAAAAAATCCTTATTTTAAAAGAAAATAATTCAGCTCAATTTATAGAGTTTTACTGATTTAAAATCTTTTAAAATTTCTATTAAAAATGGTAAAAAAGCTTGGTCATTTTCCTGTAATTAATAAATCAATTGAAAAAAAATATTTTGACTAATTGAATTATTAAGGAAAAGTTATAGAAAATGCATGTTAAAAATATTTTGAAATATTTTTTGTTCTAACATTTTTTATCATCGCATGGAGGATTTCTCTTGAACTTTTGTATATATTCTTTGTAAAATTTTCCTTCTTTGAAAATTTATTTGAAATCTATAATTTGAACCTTTATTTAAACATTTGGAAACCAATGTAAACTTTGTATACCACTGAAAAAAATTTAAAATCCTATATTTTTCTTATTGTATTATATATGTAATTTTTAAAAGTATTAAATTCATATATTTTAGTTGAACGAGCTCATTAAAAATAATTTACAATGAATACTTTATAAAAACAATTTAAAACAAAGCTACAATTGGATTGTAAGTACTTTTAATTTTTTTTTAAAGTTGGATCTCGTTTTCATTAAATTTAACTAATTTCTTATTTATTTGCTGCGTATTTGATAACATTTTTCACACTTGAAAAGTTAGCATTTTTTATATTTTGGGAGATACAATAAATCTGAAACTAGCAAAAATTGCTCGGAATTCTCTGCTTATTAGTAATGTGATCCATTAATATCATAACTGATTCCGTCAACATTTCAATTCATTTAATTTTTTATAACTGATAAGTTTCAATCAGTGGAACCAAAATCAACAACAGAACAAACAATCAGTATGATGTATTTCTTTTTAAAATATTGTAAAACTAATGTTACTTTTGCCTAGTGTTTGAGAAATTAAAACTCATTAACCCCTTTCGGTATGATTTAATATTGAAAAACTGTGCATGAAATAACCATTTAATTTTTATTTAAAAAACTTGTTTCATTTTACAATTCTTACATATTCTTAATTGAAATCCACTTTTTACATAGTATTAAATAATATCAGAAACAGTAAAATTAAGAAAATATCAAAGCAAAACATTAATAAGGTATACAGATAATAGTCTTCAAGCTAGTGGTACTTTTCAAAACAAAATGCAAAGGAATTCTTAATTGTTTACACCGCCAAGTAGTCTCACTTTTAATTTAATTCTTGTAACACACACGGCATTTCTTAGTAGTTTTTCTTTTATTCTGACTCATTAATTTGGCAATGACTTGTACCAAGAAATTCTAAGTAAACATTATGCAATAGTGACTTGTGATTTTCACAATTGATAAAAGTGTTGCCAAATTCAGTGCACTAGAAATTTTAAACTAAATTAATTATCATATTTAACAGTAACTTTAATCGCATGACGAGTGTAGCTCGTCATTGTGCGGTATGGAATGAAAAACTAATGACGAGCTAGACTCGTCATTTTACCGGAAGGGGTTAAGAAACACATGGAAAATAGGTCTTGATTAAATGATTTTATACTATTAAATAAATGCTTAAGGAATACAACTGGAATCAACTTATTATTTGTAGATATCGAAGACTGCTCTCCAGTCGGCGTCGGCCCTAAAAAACAATATGGCGAATAATTTGGCAAAGAAGCCTTTCACCTTCTACTCTTCTGGTAACAACCTTGCCCGCTCAAAACATCCGACTGCCTCGCGGAGAAAAAACAGGGGTCCACTCCAGAACGGTGGGGAGGGTCAAAATCCCCTAAACGAACCGACACTTCTATTTTTTATGAGAAGTCTGAAGTCTCTTTCTAGTTAATAACTGTCTTGTTCTGGTATGTCTTTGATGTAAACCCATGGGAAGAGGTAAAAAGAGCTGAACCGAATGTAACTTATTGTTACATCTCCTCCGGTCTTTCAAAAAAAATTTTATACATTTAAGCATAAAAACCAGGAAGTGAAGTTCACAGTCATATTCTTTATGACAGATTCGATAAATATTTCGATGTGATGAACCAGAGACACCCTTGTTTCAGTGAAGAAGTTGCAAAGAATTATAAATATCAAGCTGATTTATGCAGGTTTTTCCTTAGGCATGTTTGCTGAATGTTATACAAGTATTTCTTTAGGCATGATTGCTGAATGCTAATTACAAAAAAAAAAATTCTGGCGTGTTTCATAATGAGAAGTTTTTTTAAAAAAATGCATGATTAGTATATTTTAAAACTAAATATATAAATTACACAAAAGTATATAATCTTCCCCTCTCAAACATGTCGCAAAACCTAACTGATAAACATTACAATTATTTGTTTAAAAATTACATATTATACCACAAAATCTTATATTGTTAAAATATTTAATAGTCATGAACGTGACACATTTCATTGGTATTAAATACAGTATAACAGGTTTCTTAATCAAAATAATATTCAGTTACGTGATTAGAAATTTTGTTATTCAGTAGTACAGAATTAAATATTATGTGAACAGCATATGACAACATTTATAAAATAATACAAAATTTCTATAGCATGCAATTTCTATACGATGCGTCATCAGCATTATCATGCCCTTCAATTATGCATTCAAGTAGTTCTTATTTAAAAATCAATGTGATATAAATCCGCATTAAATTAGCACTGGGTGCATAATACCCACACGTCCTACAGTTATATTAATTTCTTTCGTTTTTACGATATCTTCAAAAATATATACTTAAATTTGTGACAGTTTTCAAAATCATAAAGCTTCTATGTTACATAAAATCGCTGAACATGTTTCTCATAATAATATAAAAATTAAACTAATGGTACATTAATACAGCACAAAAACTTTAGTTTAAACATTAAAATTAATACATTTGCTACTAAATATTTAAATTTTGCTATATTCTAAAAATGCTAAATAATTATTTAAAAATTTATTGAATAACTTAAAGTATAATAATAATTTTAATAATCATAAAATGATTAATGTTTAAGTGAGAGAATATAAAGGGATGAAATTGAAACAACTAAAAATGCCTAGAGTGGCAAAGTAAATAAACTTTAAATAATATAATGCACCGCCATTATAAAAAATAATAGCATTTTTTACATTTACGATAAGAATAATTAAGACCACATGCGAGAAATACATATCTTACTGCCTTTGGATAAACTGTTTTTAAAACGAGGAAATCAAATCTGAAGATACTCAGTTTTCAATCTGATTATTTAAGCATAAATACGAAATTTTCCATCAAATAAAAGAATAGCAACGTACTTTGCTTTATAAGCTCTATTTCGATACTGCTGCAGCGTTCAATTCATATATTGCTACTCTTACAAATAGGAATAGAATAATAAAAACATTATGTGAGAAATACTTTAATCAGGATTTGATTAAAATTATTTTTAAAATGGAGAATACTAAATGTAGTATCTCGGAGTAAGAGCGATAATGTCATTTTTTTATTCATATCCATTGGCTCACGATCTGGCTTAGCTTTATATGTAAAATATTAAATGTAATTTTAAGTAAAAAAATATTTACTGTTTAAATAATTTACCACGTTTTTATTTATGTTGCTATAAATTTTGAACATAAAATTATTGAAGTTCATGTGAGAAAATATGAAAAGATAATGTTGAAAAGACTAATAAAGTCTAAACTAGGACTTGTAACTTTATAAAGTGTTTCTTTTACTAATAAATCGGTAAAGGAAAATTTGAATACCTTTTTACCGCTAATGAACAATAAAAAGTTGGTGTTATGTATTAATTAAATAAATTAATCTTAATTTGTGTGCCTTTATATCAAAGTCAAAATGTAAGATATGAATTAACGTAAAATGTAAGCATTTTTAAATTTTGAAAAAATAATAAATATTAAAATTTATTTACTCATTATTCAAGTTATAAGGATGTTTACAAAGTATTTAAAAGAACGTTAAATAGGAAAATTAAGAATACAAAAATACATAATATATATTTTTTATAACATAACTTTTTACAAAACATTTAATATTAAAAAAAGTAATTTCTCAAATTTCTTACTTAATTATATGATTAAGTATTATTTTTGGTTCAAAGCAATCCAGTCGCTGAAAATAATTACTTGAGTACCACACTCGTTAGTCAAATGTTATTGTGATTCTGTTACGTTTCTTACCTTAAACAGTTTCTCTCTTACGTTAAAATTCGTAAAAGAATTACTAGATAATTCATGACACCTTACATCATATAAAGAGACAGCACAGTATGAATATTGCTAATAAAAATGTCGAGTACATATTTTGTTCATTTATGATTTCATGATAATTTCATTTATTCGACAGAAAAAGAGTAATTTAACGGTAAATATTTACCTATATATCTCCCAGTTTATCAGTAAACCAGTTTCCTGGCATTATAAGTGCTAGCTTAGACTGGCAAAGTAAACAATTTTCAAATATATTAAAAACTCAAAAATTTTAAAACCCAAAATGATTCAGATTTGAAAATATAATTTTATGCTTTTTATTTCTAATTTTAATATTAATTCCAAGATAATTTTTGTATTTTATGCGCGTATGACAAATGAGATTTTTAATAACTTAGACAAATTGTGAGACTCCTACGCTACTAGTCGGCATTTAGTAAATCCCACTTGTTAATCTATATCTCTCCCCGCTTTAACATGTCCAACCGTAATTACTACTTTCTTAAGCTGTGCTTATGTGCATTCAAACTTTAGTAACTTTTGCCACAACAGGAAACTTTCCTTCCTCTTATATTTCTAAACGTAAATAATGCTTCCGAAATAAAATGATGTTGCTGAACCAATGTAAAATTATATTTTTGACTAGCAAATGTTTGCTCTTGGATAAAGAGAATTTAGATTTACATTGTTTTTCATATACAGTAATACAAATAATACGTATTTACTCCGAGATTTTTTATATTACGTCTTAATAAATTTAAACACAATATGATTAGTCTATGTAACTGCATTAAACCAATATACAAGAAAGAATTCCTTACTCTAGTCATGAGACATGGATGATCAATTAAAGTTACCTATCTATAATTTAAAATCTTATGAAGCATATTAAAATCCTAAAAATAAATAGGTGAAAATATATAAAAGTGAATTCCTACTAGTCAGAAAATTTTGTTATTACCTTTCGATTGGTTTTAAAGAAATTCTAATAGTTGTTTTTTAAAGACGTTCAAATTAATATAAGAAACTATAAAAAAACACTTTTAGGTAGGTTATACTACATAATTATTGCCTAAATAATATTTGAACTGAAGGTTAGTATTTTATTAACTCAATTAATCGCATTAATAAAACATTTTTGTATTATGAATTCGAAATAAAGTTATAGAAAAATAAAATATTTGTATAATCGATGTAACATAATAATTAATAATTTCGATGAGTTGCAATATACACTGTAATGCACGTATTATCATATAAAAATGGGAATTATTTTTTCCAATCATAAAAATATAAAAAGAAGAACAATACAAATGCAAAGAACTTGCTTATTTCTCATCACCGTTAAAGTACATAAGATAATACTCGTTATTGGGTTTTATCTCAGAAATTGTTTAAAAATTGCTTTAAAATGACTAGCAGAAACCATAAAAATACTCTGGTTCTCACAGTTGGGCTTTTCAAAAGATAAATCAGTTAGATTATTCAGAAAAAAATACCAAAATACAATAATTTTTTCCATCGCTATGAAATTTTATCTGTTGAGGAAGATATTTAGCTCCTTTTCATATCTTCTCAGTAAAATAATTTACTATTGTATGAGAATGCTAATATAATATATAGTATGAAATTTTATTATACTCAAGAAAAGTCTTGTTTACTAAGCGGTCTTCTTGTTTATTTTACAGATAATTCTTTCGCTAATTACGTTGGTAAAATGTCTAGCCTAACTTAATTTTCATTAAATGAAGTAAAAACCAAAGGAAAGTTTTTCTTTAATCAAAGGATTTTTCTATAAATTTCTAGATTCGACAAATCTTCTGAGATTTCGTATACTTGTCCCACATTTTACTTTGTTTAGTTTTAATTTACTTGAGTTATCTCAACTTTGTGTTCCAAAGGAACATTTGTATTCTTTTTACCTTAAATGCACTACCAAATTGTTCAAAGGGACTAAATTACTAAACTGCAATTAAATATTATTTGTTTTAAAAGTAAAAATAAACCTTTTACTGTGAAGTTTAAAAGAACTGTTTCTGTATTTTCCAAGTAAATTTGTGCATTTCAAAGTGATTACACAAAATATTTGTGTGCATATTAGGATAAATATTTAGCACATTTATAGATGACTTTTCCAAAATTAAAAAATGTGATTAACTGCGTTAACAGAAAAAGAGGCATTGTTTAAGCGGTTAAATATTTTATGAATTAAAATTTTTATAAAAAATTTAATTTATTGTTATTTCCTAAAGTCCTGTGGTTGAGTGTGGGTATACATAATGTTTTATTTCAGCTATATTCCAGTATCCGCTTACCTCTCTGAACTAGTATATTTATATACCTTATCAATAAGTTTTCTAAATACACAACTTTTTAAATAAATGCAAAACTTTTTAAATAAATTTTGCTTTAGAAAATACCTACTTTGAAATGTGTTTATTTTATCTGAATGAAAAGCAATTATCATAAGATCTACAGCGGTTAAAACTTCATTGAAACTTTCATAACCCATTTTGTATGTAGTTATTAAAATCTCATATTTTTTTTTTTTTTTTGTTATTTTTGAGTGATTAAAAATAGATCATTTTCCCTGATAGAAAGTAATCATAGTCTGCCTTCTCTAAACATTCTGAAAACTATTGCTTCATTGTCAAAATATTTCATCAAGAAACATGGCAATTAATTCAATAGAAATAAGGTGCTTGGTAATTACTTCCATATGGAAATCAACTAATAAGTTGTCAAAATTTTTAAATACACCATAAAACTTAAAATGATTTTAAAATGAAATTTATTTCTTCCTACGAACATTCAATTTTTTTTTTTAAATTTCGTAAATATATTATGATGTGAAAATAGCAAAATATGATTTTATATTTAAATGTATAATGTATAATAAAATAAGATAGCACTTGAGAGTTGTGTTTCAAAGCTATGTAATTTTGTGAGGTACTGCCCACAGTAAGTTTTTTTTTTACTTATAGCATTATAGTGTGAAATATTTTAACGAATCTAACCACTAAGCATTTTTAGTGCGCCTAGTAAATGAGTTTATATTGAAAAAATATATGCAAAATGTTTTTTCTAGAATTCTAAAATAAAAAGAAAAATTCTAATAAAACTTTTTCATTTTTTCCTGCTCTAAACGGGAAATATATTTCGGTAATTATTCTTATGTACTTTTCAGTTAGTTTTTGCCTCAAATCAAGAAATTGCAATTATCTTTCATAATTTAGAAATTAAGCATGATGAGTAAACTGAAGTTCTGATGAACATATTTAAAGTTAGTATTGTATTTAATACATAATCATAGGTTTAAATTAGTTTTTAACTTTTGTCTTTCTAGACATATTTTTATTTATTTTTTGCTGGATTTTTGTTAAAGATTAGATGATACAAAAGTCTTTAATAAATCAACTATAATAAAATACACAGTAATACATTGATTGAGAAGTTTTCTTTGATAAAAGAATAATTGTGCCAGTTACTGCCCCAGTAAAATTTTATTTAACATGCATAATTACAATGAGAAATATTTTGACTTTTGTTACCATTATTATTATTAGTAATTCGAGTAAATGAGATTATTTTGAACATTTTTAATTTTTGCCTCATCGAACAAATCTATTTTAAAAAGTAAAATAAAATACTAAAAAAAATTCCCTTTTTTCCTTAAAACGGGAAAAGTTTATCTGAAACTATTCTAGTTATTTTCTGCCTCAAAAAAGGTTAATCTGGAAGACTGAACAATAAACAAATTAGTATTTATGATCTTTATTCATAATTTAGGAACTCATCGTTATGACTAAACTGGAAGTTCTACCGAATATTTTAAGGTAATGCTTGCTCTAAATGTTAAACATTCATAGATGATTTAGCTTTACGATATATAAAGTTCCCACATTTGTCGTTCCTCCTAGATATAATTTTATAATGATTATGTTTTAGATGATTGTTGTTTAATTTTTGTATGAATATTATTTAAATCTGCTGATACAGAATCATACAATAAATGAATTAAAATTAAATTCACACTAATATATTAATTTAGTTGTGTGTATAACAAACTATAATTTTTCGTTCCTCCTAGTACCTCCATTTGTTGTTCCTCCTAGATATAATTTATAATGATTATGCTTTAGATTACTGCTGTTTAATTTTATGTATGAGTACTATTTAAAATCTGGTGATACAGAATGATACAATAGAGTTAAAATTAAATACACATTAGTATATTAATTTAGAAGTGTGTATAAAAGATTATAATTTATTTCATCATGCCCTCCCCTCAGTAAAATGTTGCTTTGTATACAAAAATATTACAAGAAATATTTTAACCTCTCTTACCAGTAAATATTTCTCATCATCTCGAAAAAAAAGACTTATTTAAAAAAATACAGCACAAGCGTTTCCTAATTCTTAGCACATCTAACAATTCTGTTCTTGAATTATAAAGAAAAACTCTAAAAGAACTTTTTCCCTTTTTTGTGTTAAAACGCGAAAGGTATTTCTAGAACTTTTCGTAAGTATTTCCTAGTTAATTTCTCACTCAAAAAGAGAGGAATCGGGAAAATTAAAGAGTAAAAAAATCAATAAGATTCATAATCCTCAGTCATAATTTAGATACCCAATGTTATGACTAAATCTGGATCGTCGAAGAATATCGTGGAAGAAAGGGAATGATCTAAATGTCAAATATGCATAGAGGAATAAATTTTACAATACATAAAGTTTTAATTAATACACCTCTATATCTAGAGATAATTTTAATTATATTATGTGAGATTATTGTTTAATATTAACTGATACAGAATATGCAATTAAATATACTGGATTATAGTTATTAAGAAGTTTTAGTTTAAAAAAATAATATTTTATCAAGCTCTTTTCTCTCTAAAATTTTATTTAATGCTTAGAATGACAGTCAGAAATATTTCAACACTCTTACCAGTAAATATTTTCTCTATGTCAAATAAATGATCTTACTTTGAAAAAAATCAGCTATTTTTTTTCATTTTTGCTTTATCGAACAGATCAATTCTGGAAAGGAAAGAAAAC
The DNA here is from genome assembly GCA_032207245.1 of Pardosa pseudoannulata. NCBI lineage: Eukaryota > Metazoa > Arthropoda > Arachnida > Araneae > Lycosidae > Pardosa > Pardosa pseudoannulata. The sequence goes on along the minus strand of CM063502.1, from coordinate 113,236,997 downwards.
CAGAAAAAAAACTTTTGCTGATTTTTTTGCCGAAAACATTTTTTAAACTATTCTTAAGTATTGGCGAGATAATTCCTACCTCCAAAAAAGAGAAATAGATAAAACTAATGAGTAAAAATATCATTGAGATTTATGATCATTTTTCACAAATTAGAAACTCAACTTGAAGAATACTTTCAACCATAGAGCTATTTATTTCTTAAGCGTTGTTGCTAATGTTACATCTAAAATACCTCGTTAAACAAATAATAATTTAATGTTATAAAAAGAAAACAGAAGAAAATTATATTGTCATTTTGTTAAAATTAAATTGGGAAGTTCTTCAGGCATGATAATTTAAATAATAAGATAATTATAATAATTGTAATAATAATTTCCATAATTGTATTTCCAGCGTTGGGTATAGTAATATAGGAATTGGGTATAGTATAACTCTGTATGCCACCATGCAATGTCTGCTGATACCAATATAATAAATCTAAAAAACAAGTTAATTATAGATATTGAACTAGGATACTTGAAGTCTAATTTTAAAATTAATCTTTTATGGCTCCTAAATTGTCTATCTTTATATAATTTCTCTCAACTGTTATTTCATTTTACGAATATTATCGGGTACCATCAAGGTAAATTTAGAGCTAGGAAAATGTCATCATTATAGATGTAATTATATTAATTCGAATTTGTATTAAAAACAGTATTCAATATTTTTTTCTGAATAAATATGCCGTTTATATTTCACATATATGAGGATTCCTTCTCCTTATTTAACTAAATTTTATTTATGCATATTTTACAACATTCTATTCTCCAGTCTACGAGATATAAACTGAAGAGCTTTGGTTGGTAACCATACTTATCAATTAAATAAAACAGCATATTTTATATTCCTTTCTTCAAATGCATCCTAACAGAATAAAAACATTAATTACCCTTACTACATCTTTACTTTCTCATCTACTACAACTTAAAAAATACATTTTATATTTTGGTATAATTCCAAACATTAATTTGATTTAAAATAAATTGTAAAAAATAACAAATGAGCGTTTAGAAAGTTCATGCTTAAATACTTGCAACAAATATAAGAGCAATATATCAGAAATCATTATGAATCAAAATGAAAGCCTCTGCTCTATTTTTAAAAGTTACAATCCTTAATACATTAATTGCAGTATAGAAGAGTACCTTCTTCTGAAGTTGTACGTACGGTTATATATTTTTAACTTAGGACAAGGAAGTTTTAAAACCCCACCCAAAATGAAGTAAAAGATTTTCAGTTAAATGAGTGCTTTTAAATGGGAATTTTAATACACCGACGGAAACAGTTAACGAAGTTTCATAGTAGATTTCTTATCTAGTAGTTAAAAACAACAATGATAAAAATCAAGTAATACATTATTTAAAATTTATCTTATTTTATGTTCAGAGAGATAATACATAATATATAAATAGACATATAATTTTGTTTATTTCTTTGTTTCACAGCATAAATAATGTAGTTCTATAAATCATATAAGACACTATACTCTATTAGAAAATAGTTATTGATTGAAACACAAGACTATTTTTATTAAAATTGACACTGACAAAAAGTTATTAAAACTGTTCCCAATGAACAGCTTTTCAACCAACTGTTTTCATTTTTTTCCTATAAAGTTAATATTAGTACGAAAATTAAGTATCGATTTTCACTTCAGTTAAATAGAATTCATATAAGAAAATTATTCCAAATCATACAATGACTTTACAATTTTTTAATGTTGTTGTTTCACCATGTTAAACCTACTGTAACTCGGTAAAATACTTTACGTTTAAAAAAAAAGCCTACCCTGTTTTATGATACATTCATAAATTGATAATATCCAAAAATTTTGGAGAGAGAGAAATAAGTAATGCACCCAAACCATTTTGAAGACACTAATACCAAAAACATCAAGACGGAAAATTCTAGGTTTGTCCTCCATGAGACCATTACAGCAACATTTAGTTATTGAAAATTCTGAGTTTTTTAGTTCGGAATTGAAAATAGCTCACAGATGTTATGTTTCTATCGTCACAATTTGAAATATTAATTTTTACATTCTTTCTTAAACAAGTCTAATTTTTGATAGAGAAACTAGAGAACGTGGGATTACTTATGATAGCGTCCAAGTGTTTCTATGAAATATAATAATCAATAAACCCAATCTAAATCCGAAAATTAATCCCTTAATTTTTGCAGTACAATTCAAACTATCCTATGTATATCACCATATTAGTTAATTGTAATGCTTGAGAATTTCTAGAAGCAAGAATTATGAGACGCCTGGTAAATAAAGGTGTGATAATCTCCTGAAATTTAAGTAGTCATAAGTTACACTGACGCTGCAATAGTTGACACAAAAAGTTATATAAATGCCCCTACCACAAGGTCAGATAAATAGTATCTACTAAATTGTATATACTAAATTGTACATACTACAAGCTCAGAAAGATGAGACAAACCATAGGAATTGGCAAAGTTTACTTCATATCCAATTCTTTTATCTTAATCTGTTTTTATTCTTTTCGTTCAAACACTCTTAATTTCTTTCTACTATGCTGCATGCTATAGATAATGGTTCTCTTTAAAAATGTTAAATATATTTTCATCTTAATGTTTGTGTATTATTGTGTACTTAATATAAAGATCCGTCACACTCAGTATACACCACCAATGTACTAACCTCTTTCAATCTAAAACATATTAAAAGTTAACTCTGTAAAACCATTGTATACAAGGTCTCTAATACCATCTCTAAATTATGATTACAAGGAGTACAATACAGATTAGTGCAAATCAACTATTGGAATCATTTGATTTGGAGATTATCAACCACCTCACTCTTGCTGTCATCTAGTATCTTCAGATTTTCACTTTTCCCCTTCTTTGAACTCCTTTTTAAATAGATACAGGTTTTCAATCAAAATTGAGGACTATCAAACAAAATGACAAAAAGATGGTGGTAGATAGACGAATTTATAAGAGATATCATTCCTTGATTTACAAAATTCATTGTAAGTAATAGTCACTTCATCCGAAAAAAAGTGTTTGATCCACGTAACTTGTAATTATTTAAAGATATATTACCTCTTTAAGATATTTTAAAATTTAATAAGTATTAATATTTGAATACATATCGTAATTATTAAAACAAGTTTTCTATCAAAATATATAAATCTTCCTTTCTATTCATTTAAAAACAGAATTTATTAAATTGTTCTCATATTGTGCAGAAAGTTTTACCTGCTTTATGCAAACAAATATGTCAGGTCATTAGGTATTTCATATAGTGTTTAATTTACTAGTTTCAAACTTGTAAGAATAGTATATATTATGGTAACTGTCCATAAAAATATGAAATAAAAACATTAGCTTTAAACTGAGATAATTGCACAGTTATGTAACCAAACTTGCGGCAAAAATATGAAATATTTCCTTCAAAACATTATCTATTAATGTACATAAATATATCTTAATAATACTTGCTATTAACGTTATTTTATGTTGAAAAATCTTATGATAATTATATATAAACATTTTTCTTTTATTTAGGTTTCACTGCAACCTTTTTTATCAAAATGTCGAAGTAAATTGTTTTCTTGTATAATAACAAAATATTTACATATGTTATACAAATACCGTTAAGTAACTCCATTCTAGCATACAATGTAACAGTTATCAGTATCAATCTTGTAACAAAAGTTATATGTAATGGATACGAAAATGTAATATTTCTTCATTTTGAAACAGGTTTCTAAATTTAGCAAATACCTAGACAGTTATGTACCTAGATTTATCAAGTAAAATTTTTCGATTTAGCTAACCACTGAATGGGTAAAAGTATCATTTAAAGCATTTCAATCAAAATAATCTTATATCCACAATTTATCAGTATATGAGCATTTAAAAGAGGTATAGATTAAAGTTGATGAAGGTTTGATCTCACCAGGGAGATGAAAAAATGCTAAACATCAAGTTGTAAATCCTCCGAATCCTAAAATGGTTCATTTTATAAAAGTTAAGTTATTAATGCTTTGTTATTTAATTTAATGAGATTGCAAGACTAATAATATAACCTACTTTTGTTAAAATATAATTTTGAATGAATTTTGAATTTTAAAAAATTTAATTAAAATCACTGAATTCTGACAGGTAATAATTGGATGTGAAAATGAAATAGATGGATTAATATGAAGAATTTCAATAACAGAAAAGTTTTTATTTATTATTGAATATAATATAATAATAATAATAATAATAATAATAATATAATAATAATAATAATAATAATATAATAATATAATAATAATAATAATAATAATAATAATAATAATAATAATAATAATAATAATAATAATAATAATAATAATAATAATAATATATAATTTTGAATGAATTTCGAATTTTTAAAAAAATTAATTAAAATCACTGAATTCTGACAGGTAATAATTGGATGTGGAAATGAGATAGATGGATTAATATGAAGAATTTCAATTACAGAAAAGATTTTATTTATTTACTTATTTATTTATTTATTTATTTTACAGATTTCTGAAATAAAAGCTTTTTGAAGATTAAATATTCTTGCAACATTTCAAGCTATAACTCATGGCTGATCGGACGAATGATGGCGGAATGATAGAGTGCTAGTCTTCGGTACCGGAATTCGTGGGTTCGGATCCCACTGATGGCATGGATGTTTGTAGCCGTTCGGAATCGGCTTTAAGCTGTAGGTCCTGGTCTCATTTACCATCTTGTAGCAAAATAGTATACCATAGCCCTTCAAACCAAAACAAACTATGGTTGGTCCATTATTTTATTTCAGTAACAAATTAAAACGCAACAAGACACTTCTTCAGTTTTCTACTTTAAATTATTTTTCTGTGTTTTTAAATTTTTAATAGCATATCGTGACTTTTCTCGTAAATCCAGCACTGCATTTCACCACATAATTGTAATTTCAAAAGATTTGCCTCAAAAACTTAGTAGCAAAGTACTGAGCAAATCTTTCCGTAAGATAAAAGACACTAAAGAATTCCTAGGTGAAAAGACCAGAAACTGAAAAACGACAGAACATTTAAGAGCGTGCTTACTTTAAATAAATATCGCGAAAAGTTTCACAAATCTACTCAAACATTTCTCAGGACAACATTTTTCTTATTCATTAATTAAAACTTTTAGAGAACTTCTGTCACAAGCAATCAGTTGTTACATCTAGCTAAATAACTTCCAAGTAATAATTTTTAAGACGTTTCCTTAGTACTGTTCAGGAAAAATTTCTTTAATAAATCCTAAAAAGGTCATCAAAAATTCTGCACATCTTAAAGTCTCATAACCCTTTTTTGTGGAAAAATTCTTTCCCTGGATTTATTTCCTAAATTTTACAAAAAAAAATTTTCCCTGAGATTGAACTAAGGCATCTAGAAAAAAATGTAGAAAAAAATACTTTCTTGTTGCAAGTAATAAACATTCTGAAATTAATTAGACTGTAGGAAGGAAAGTATAAGAAGAATTTTTGACACATGAAAAGTTTTGTTGAAGTTATTTCATTGTATTTATCTCTTTACAATCCTTCCGTGAAAAGATGCATCTGGGATGAGAAAGCTTCACATTAGGGAAAAAAGTTTTTTATTTTATCCCATATGTTTTGTGTTTTTAAAGAGTTTACTCTTCAGAAGACAAAAATATATTATTTCGGAAAAGGGAAAAGTTCGTTTCTGTCTTAAATTTTCATTTATTAGAAAACGTTTTTTTCACAGATGGGAAGAACTAATATATTAATAGGCAGTTATATGAAATTGTGCTTCAAACACAAGTTATAGAAAAAGTAGAATAAGTGTGTCTGTAAGCACTGTCCATCTCTAAGTGAATAGTAAATATCCAATTTTTGAGTTTTATAATATAACTTTGATTACAACTACTTATATTTATTAAAATGGAATTAGTAGTTACTTCTATGCTTAATAATGCCTAACCAAAATAAAATTTAGATTAAGCTTTCAGTTCTATGACTGCTGTAGTATTTTTAATCTAATAGCTAATTCATTTGAATGAAATATTAAAAAAATAAAATAGATGGTAATCGTGGCCATAGAAAGAAAGATATAAATAGATATGTGCATTCATTCAGACCATCATGTCTATATTAACTATTGTGAGAAAGAACTATTCGTTTTTGTTATTCTCATTAATTCATCAAAAGGTAGTCTATTACTGAAGATCAAGTTTTTTTTACCTCAAGTTTTATGTTTATTACCGTCAGGACAGGTTTGTTCAAACACAATACGCCAGTTTCAATGAGTTGCTTAAGATAAAATTTCGATATAGTTTACAATTTTGAGCTTTTAAATGAACTTAAATTATTGATTTATTATATTCTTGAGCTTAATAATTATATTAAAAACTGTAACAATTAAAATAGCTTGTCATTAAGGACATTTAAGAGTTATAAGATTAAGTTTCTATTTATATAATTCAAAATATTTCCTTTCATGGTCTGATATCTAGTTTTCAGTTGATATTATTTCAATTCTTGGTTTATTCTTGATGACTTGATAGAGCTTAATATATATAATAATTGTCATATAAAATTATATGAAATTTCTCTCTAGAACTAAGAAACTCTTGATGTAGAAATAAGATTATAGGTGGAAAGGAAAAAAGGAAGCCAACGAAACTAAATTTGATATATAGAACAATAAACTCAGGATCAAATTAATGCTAATATTTCACAAACACAACCATTTGCAAGGAGTGTTCACAACTTTAACTATTTTTAGGGAAAAAATGCATTTGATCATCATTACTTTCCATAGTTCCCAAAGATGATATCCTTGAACAAACTCCGTCTCCAAAATCAAAGAGTAAAGTTCAAACTGTCTAAATTTTAAATATGCACGTACTTTTCGGCTTTGTATGCTTACAGGAATACGCACACACACACACACACACACATATATATATATATATATATATATATATATTATATATATATATATATATATATATATATATATATATATATATATATATATATATATATATATATGTGTGTGTGTGTGTGTGTGTGTGTGACAGTGTGTGTGTAACAGTTTGCTTCAAGTGATTTAAAATATGGCAGAATACAGAAAGGATATCAGCTACCTCATTTATTACCAAAATATTAATGAATTATCGAAAAAGGAAAAATTACTGTTGATACAAATTTTATTCCCTTTAAATAATGAAAAATACTTTGTTTTATATAAAGTAAGTAATGTTAGCAACTTGAAAAGCATACATATTGAGTATAAAATAAATCAAACACCTTTGTAAAAAATAGTAAAGACTAATGTATAAAATGAGGAAAAAAATTAAAAAGAGGAGAAAATAGCTATTCCAAAGCTTCTGAAGCTACAAAACAACTTACTGCTTAGCTTTCCTTATTTTACTTTCTGTTTCTTCCATTGTTCTCCCTTATTTACATATTAAGTAATATTTTAAATGAAAATGATATGAAGAAAGAAAAATGCACTTTCTCCTATATTTACAAAAGCTGTTTGGATTACATTCTTTTTTGTAAGCAACCTGATTAAATATTTATTGGATATTTTTGAATGAAATGAAGGTCTTCGTACAAAATACGTATATTTATGAAGCTTTCATATTTTCACGAATCAAAATCAACGCTATATTATTGACATTAAATCTGTTTCTTTCTGCTGATTTTTTTATAAACTGCTCTGAGGTAAGAAAACTGCTCTGAGGTAAAAAAAGTTTACTTTCCGGCATATGTTTCTTTACAAAGACTATTTACCCTTTTGAAAAGGTTTTTATGAGTATATTTTTATAAAATGTACAAAGAAAGATTAAAAATTATTTTAAATATGGTAAAGTAAAAAAAAACTTATATCAATGAAAATTTTGAAACTGCAAGAAATTTTTGTGCTTGAATGTTCAAAAAATATTCTTTATCATTAAATTATTTTGTTGCTAGCTTGCGTTCTTTTGGGGAGAAAAATGGCATTTTTTTATTTTCTGAACTGATGGATGTACTCAAAATTTTATAAGCTCTTCTTAATTCTTCATTTAATTATAAAATTCTAAAATTTATTGAGGTCATTTTACATTTTTCACAAATTTGTAAAGATTTTTTTACTGCTAAAAGAGTTTTGTCAAGTGGAAAATTTATATTAACGTTCTAACGCTTCATTCAGAAAAATCATAAACATTATTATAATTTATTTTTCTTCGGTGATTTGTGTAAAACTAAGCATTTTTAAAGCTATTAAGAATTGTTTAAAAGAAGATTTAACATATGATGCTGAGATAAAGCCATTTTTAACGCAAAATAAAACTACATTATTTTTTTTATTCTCTATTTAATGTGCCTTGCACGCAAGAAATTTTTTTTTGTTCACCTTAAATTTTGTAACGTTTTATCCTATTAAAAGAATCTAACAAAACGTTTTTCATTTAAGGAAACTATCAGTGCTATATATGATATTCAAGTGCACTAAACTGTTATCTAAAGTAATGTGTTACATTCTTAGGACTTACAAAATTATTTTTGATCTGAAAACATTAAAGAATTATTGCTTAATAGATTATTGCTGGAAAAAATAATCTCTTTCTCATACCATTTTCAGCTGCATACTTATGCAATTCAAAAATATGGTTTCCTGATACAAATTAGACTTTTGTAGGTTAACTATATTCTTCAAAGAAATGGTAAATTTTGCAATAACTGTCCCAGAATATAGCATAAAATGTTGTTTCGGTGGATTAATTAAAAATTAAATCATAAAAGAAAGAAGACATTAAAAGAATTTAATACCTTAAAGCTTAACACTAGATTTACGGATGTTGAACATATACGTATTTTTAGTAAGTGACTCATACAAGAAAATTGAAGTTATGTGCAAAGACAATAGCTCCAAAATAATTTAAAGAAAATGTTTACTATCAAAATATTCACGGAAAACATTTTTTACGTACAAAATCTCTTTTTGAAACACATTTTCCGCAAACATTTCTATTACATTTAGCACAATGGTTTCTACATCTGTTTCTTTTTTATGATTGTTGAACTTGACAATTCTTCCGTGCGTCAGTAGCATGAATTTCTGTCTTTGGAATGGAAGTGTTCTCGACTTCTTCTCTATATTTACTTCTTAGCTCTTCAGCCAATTGTAAAATATCCCAGGCCTGATAGGACCAATAAATTTCATGTTATTCGATTAACTGTTAAACCATTCTATGAGTCAAATTGGATCACAACCGTGAAAATAGGTATACCACATTTGATAATGCGAAATGAAGGGGTCTGCGGGGAAGATGAATGAAAGTTTACATATATTTTATTACTTAACTAAAAACCAACGTATGTTTTTGAAAAGTGATATTAAAGATTTATATATATATAGTGATCAAATTTTTAATGTGTCAAATTGGCTCGGTCCATAAATCTAGTGTTAATTAGCTTCTGTCAGTCATTAGATTTTTGTTTACTTTCAGGGCGTAACCATTTTATTTTTGTCCTATTAAATCCGATTTGAACTAGAACCATGGATCATATTGTTGTAGATATTATTGAATATGAGCTTTCTTCTCTCAATAAAGTGTATAAAGAGAGATTTCTCTAAATGAAAAAAAAATCATTCTCTCAAAGTTCTACATCTTCTTCGGTGCTTTGTAAAGAAGATTACATTACATTTTCATAGTATAACCATTTAATTTTGTCCACACTTGTGAAGGTGTGAACTACGACTATTGATCATATTCTTATAAATGTTATTGAATATAAGTTTTATTCTATCAATAAAGTTTACACAAGCTTTCATAGGACATAATTTATAACATATCTCAAAACGAAAAAAAAATCATTCTCTCAAAATTATATCAATTAAATCATCAAAAGAATTTAATACCTTAAAGCTTAATAAACTTCTCTTAGTCATTAGATTTTTGTTTACTATCAGGGCGTAAACATTTTATTTTTATCCTATTAAATCCGATTTGAACTAGAACCATGGATGATATTATTGTAAATATTATTGAATATCAGCTATATTCTCTCAATAAAGTGTATCAAGAGAGATTTCTCTAAATGATAAAAAAAATAATTCTCTCAAAGCTCTACATCTTTTTCAGAGCTTTGTAAATAAGATTACATTGCATTTTCAAAGTATAGCCATTTAATTTTGTCCACACTTATAAAGGTGTGAACTACGACTATTGATAATATTCTTAGAAATGTTAGTTTAATATCTTAAAGCTTAATTAACTTCTATCAGCCATTAGATTTTTGTTTACTTTCAGGGCATAACCATTTTATTTTTGTCCTATTAAATCTTATTTAAACAAGAACCATGGATCATATTCTTGTAAATATTATTGAACATAAGCTATATACTCTCAATAAAGTGTATACACAGAGATTTCTCTAAATGAAAAAAAATCATTCTCTCAAAGTTCTACATCTTCTTCGGTGCTTTGTAAAGAAGATTACATTGCATTTTCATAGTATAGCCATTTAATTTTGTCTACACTTATGAAGATGTGAACTACGACTATTGATCATATTCTTATAAATATTATTTTAATATCTTAAAGCTATCTTCTATCAGCCATTAGATTTTTGTTTACTTTCAGGGCGTAACCATTTTATTTTTGTCCTATTAAATCCGATTTAAACTAGAACCATGGATCATATTATTGTAAATATTATTGAATATAAACTTTATTCTCTCAATACATTGTGTAAAGAGAGATTTCTCCAAATGAAAAAAAATATTTCTCTCAAAGATCTATATCTTTTTTGGTTCTTTGTAAAGAAGATTACATTACATTTTAATAGTATGACCATTTAATTTTGTCCACACTTGTGAAGGTGTGAACTACGACTATTGATAATATTCTCAGAAATGTTATTTTAATATCTTGAAGCTTAATCCTATCAGCCATTAGATTTTCGTTTACTTTCAGGGCGTAAACATTTTATTTTTGTCCTATTAAATCCAATTTGAACTAGAACCATGCATCATATTATTGTAAATATTATTTAATATAAGCTTTATTCTCTCAATAAAGTGTATAGAGAGAGTTTTCTCTAAATGAAAAAAAAATCATTCTCGAAAAGTTTTACATCTTTTTCAGTGTTTTGTAAAGAATATTACATTGCATTTTCATAGTTTAGTCTTTTAATTTTGTCCACACTTATGAAGATGTGAACTACGACTATTGATCATATTCTTATAAATGTTATTGAATATAAGTTTTATTCTATCAATAAAGTTTACACAAGCTTTCATAGGACAAAATTTATTACATATCTCAAATCGAAAAAAAAAACATTCTCTCAAAGTTATATCATCTTTCTCTCCCAACAAGATAATCGTTACTAAGTTATTCCATGGGAATTCATGCTGCTTATCTTGTAAAACCCTGATATAACTTCCTCGATATACAAAATTAATGGATAAAGTGCCCCAAGTGTTCAGCCAATTGATTATTCTTGAGTTTAAAAATTGCAACATTGAGTTATTTTGAAATCTGGTATTAATAAATTACTTCGGAAACATTAAATCAATACTTGAATATTTACATTTCCCTTTGGTGCTAAAGTAAATGACACGTTAGGAAAGCTTTATTTGCGTTAAAAATTTTCTCAGCTGCAAGTTCTTTTTACACGCAGCAAATATTTAACAAATAATTAAATTTTCCATTCTTATCAGTAACATTTGCTGCTTTAAAAATTCTTTTTTAATATGTTCCAAAATATAATTTTAAAAGTAACCTTGTTATGAAACGGCTTACCTTAAGATAAGAATGGAATACATTTCTTAATTTAATACTACTGTGTATTCAGAAATGAATCTATATGAATTAGATTGCATATTTTAGTTTTCATATTTTTTTAATATTACGAGGATTATTTTTTTCATTCTGCTTACTTAAACTCTTATTGAAATATTCAATATTTGGCAGTATAAAAACTTTGGTATTTGTTATTGCTTTTATTAACATTTTGTGTGTACTTTAGAGCAATATCTGGAAAGATTCAAACATTTTTATTCAATTATCATAGCGCTTATATCATGAATAATATACCCAGCGAAATAAAATAAAAAAAAAACTATTTATTCTTTTTAAAGTACTTTTATAAAGCAAGTAAAATTTTAGTGATTACACTACAGGATCACACTTCTGTTCACATTGTTATTTAATATCGATAATGACAAAAAATACTACCTAGAAAATACTGTTTTATCTTTTTCTCTTTAAATATTTAAATATATGTTATACAAGCATGCTATACAAAAAAAGTAATCTTTTACTTCATTTTCCATTTTGGAATGAATGTTAATTCTGAACAGTTCTTAAATAAATTTAAACACATTCAAAATAAAAACCATAATACCTTGTTCAGATGGTTCTAAAAAGGTTTTTGCTTTTGTTAAAAACGAACATATTCCCTCTATTTTCTAAATCAAGTTGTGTATATATGTATTCTTTTAAATACATACTTTCTTATATAAATAATTTATTTAACAGAGGCTAATAATTATCTGGTTTAAATATATTCTTCTATTGGTTTCACTGTAAATTCAAGATAAGACTATATCCAATTCAATCTTTGAGACATTTGTATTTTTGTTTCTGTATTTTAAACAATGGAAAAGGAATTTTATCAAATGCATAATATAACTTCACTATCCCTTTTAAAATTATGCCTTGAATATGATCTCAGAGATTCAGAAAAATGTTTGACGAAACCGTTTAAATTTTTTAATGTTTCATGTAGATACAATCTAACTTAATAAATACAGTTTATATAAAAACTTAGCTGTCAGATAAAAATGTTTAATTTATTTTAAGTAAATATGCTTTAATAAAATCTTAATGTCTCTTAAACACATTTAAACCAAAGTATAGTATAATAAACATGACTCTCTTAAAACATATAATTAGAGAATGGTATATTTTTAATGTTTCCATGAAAAGTGTATCTTTAAAAATGCATACAAAAGAATTGTTAACGCACAACTGTTACAGCATACAGATTCCAATAAACACTTCTAAGACTCCTGCAATGTCATTTAGAATTTGCTGTATCTCTCTCTAGTAAATTGAGAAACATACCTTTAAAATATATGAAGTGGAACCAATGCGCTGTTAGGTACACTTACTATAATGATGACTCACCTATCCACAAACTTGTACTGAAAATAATGGATCCAAATGAATAGTATTGGAACTTTCCAACTTCTATGACACACACACATACATTTTCTGTATGTGTGTCAAGAAGGTCTATATATACGTGTTTATGTGTATCTCTCTCTCTCTCTCTCTATATATATATATATATATATATATATATATATATATATATATATATATATATATATATATATATATATATAGGATAGGATAGGATTATATATATAGGATGTTTTTCAGATTACTTCTTCCTTGAGGAAGAACAATAGTTCAATTTAAAAATGGCCATTAATGATTTGATTTTCCATTCATGGAAAATTTAAACCTTTCTATTTACGAGGGTTGGCTATTTATATTTACGGCCTAATAATGAAAAAACAAATATGTAAGATCAAAACTGGTTTTATTGTTTTTCAAAATATTCTCCATTATGATCAATACACTTTTGCATACGTTTGAACCAGTTTTCAAAGCACTTTTTCCAGTCCGATTGAGGTAACTCCAAAACATGAGTTTTGAATGCATCAACCGCTTCTTCGGGGGTCAAAAATCGTTGTCCAAGTAATTTATTTTTGATGTGTGGGAATAAGAAGAAGTTATTGGGTGCCAAATCAGGGCTGTACGGGGGATGACCCATCAGTTTGATCTTTCGCTCCGTCAGAAATGCCTTTGTTTGAGTCGATGTGTGAGAGCTCGCATTGTCATGATGAAGAATGATTCACCTGTTATGCTTTTTTCGAATTTCTCCGATGACTTCTTGCAAACAAATGGTCGTGTAAAATTCAGAATTGACCGTCCTGCTTTGCTCTAACGCTACTGTTGCCACATGACCGTTAATGCCGAAGAAACAGCCGATCATTTGTTTCGATGTGCTTCTTCCTCGAACAACTTTTGTTGGTTTTGTTTCTTCTTGGAAGACCCATACAGTTGATTGCCGTTTTGTTTCCGGCTCATATGCATAGATCCATGATTCGTCACCTGTGTAGATGTTATACACAGCCTTTGATGTACCTTGAACGTATTTTTCCAACATTTCCTTGCACCAATCGACACGAGCCTTTTTTTTGAGCGTTTGTCAGATTATGCGGGATCCAACGCGAACAAATTGTTTTTTACGCTCAAATGTTCATGCAATCTTTTATTGATGCTAGTCATACTAATGTCCAAAGACGCCTCTATCTCATGGTATGTCACATGACGATCTTGCTTTATCAGTTCACGCACAGCATCGATCTTTTCTGGCATAACAACGGATTTTGGACGACCTGCACGGGATTCGTCCTGTATCGACCATCGACCATGATTAAATTCATTATACCAATTTTTACAGTGCTGTAGGATGGCGCTTTATCGCTGTATAAAGAATTAAGTTCATCGAAGCACTCTTGTCTTGACAATCCACGTCGAAAGTTATGAAAAATAATGGCACGAAAATGTTCACGATTCAATTCCATTTATTGAAAGAGAAGAACTTTTCAATTTACTGTCAGCAACACAAATAAAGCTATAATGGTAAATTGTCTGCTGAATTTATGTTTAAAATTATCAAACTTTCAATTAAAATCATCTGCGGTCGCCTAGCAAGACTTACTGTTGCCAAGGCCAGAAATATAAATAGTAACCCTCGTATAATAGATTTTTTTTCTGTTTTATCACTGAATAAAATAAACTTATGTAACTTATTTCAGAGATTTATACTTTGATTAGGAAACTTTCTCATTCGTAAGAGTAATTTTGAAATACTATAACTTGTACAACGGTATCAGACCCATAAAAGATGTTTGATATAGTTAGATTGAGAATTTAATAACCAACATGACTAAAGATACATAATTAAGCATAACTTTACAGCTACACTGTTTGCCTAAATCAACATACTATTTGCTTTGAAACTTTTGCCAAACTCATTCTTTATAATTTTATTACACATTTCACAGAGCTGCTAAAAAAAAGAACTTTATGCCGGAAAAAGGATATTTAGAGACGGGTAACAATGCACTACTCTATTTACTAAGCTAATCATTAAGGAACTTTCTGAGTGTTCATTAAAATTTTCATCATATATGAAAAGTTTCAGACAGGATTCTGAAAAGTTAATATATTTCTATTAAAAGCTAAAAGTTCTCCTTTGACACTTTTCCTTCTATTTCGTTTTGTCTTTTATTCAAATGTTATCTAAGTAAGAAGTTTCCAATTTTCTTTCATTCAGAATTATAAAAATTGAAAAAAATAGTTTATATTATTTTACTGCTTTAAATTATACTTCAGATCAAGTCGAAGCATTAATTTAATTTTTTATTGCAATCTTAGATTGAACATTTTTAATCAGTTAATTTAAGGCATTGTTGCCTATCAAACAGTATCTAGTTTATAATATTGTCAACATTGGCCTGTACTTAACTCAAAAAACACATCTCAGAGTCTCTTGACATTTGTTTACTTTCATGTTATAATACTTAGAAGAACAATGGTCGAGTGGTTAAGTCACTGCTTTTCGGTACAGGAATTCATGGGTTTGAATTCCACTTCTACCTCTAACCATTCGGAATCGACTTTAAGCAATAGGTCCCTTTCTAATTAGCCTTAATGTATCAAAACAGTAAACAGTAGAACTCCAAACCATATGTATGTAAAACTATTTTAAGCAAACTAAAAAAATTATTGTAACTATACTCTAAAATAAATTTCTGGAGATTAACTCCGTAAAATTACAATATTTGGGGAAATTCTTTAATCGAAAACACCAAAGCTGCTTAGCTCAACTATTTTTATATAACTCCTATAAGCAATCGATTCTTGCATTCCTCACGTTATTAATCCTAACACTCTCATTGGCTGGCTTTCTTGCTCTCCCACACTATTATATAAGCGACTGTAAAACATTTTGGCGGGATACCACCAAAGATGGATTGTCTGAATTAATTCAACATTTTTATTTTCAAATTTTTGTGTCTACTTTTTGGCTTACGAATGCATGATGGATACCATTCTAACATATATATATATATATATATATATATATATATATATATATATATATATATATATATATATATATATATATATTTATATATATATATATATATTATATATATATATATATATATATATAATATATATATATATATATATATATATATATATATATATATATATATATATATGTATATATATGTATATATATATATATATATATATATATATATATATATATGTATGTATATATATATATATATATGTATAATATATATGTATATATATATATGTATATATATATATATATATATATATGTATATATATATATATATATATATATATATATATATATATATATATATATATATATATATATATATATATATATATATATATATATATATATATATATATATATACATATATATTTAATGTTTGTTTGAAACCCACCACGAAAGAAAAGTTGTTGGATACGGTGCAGTTCAGTTTATTTTGTCTAGTCTTTGAAGCTGCCAGAAACAAGCACATGCAGTTTTATATTTGTGTGAGCCAGCCAATCAACGTGTTGATAGTTAGTCACATGATGAAATGTGCTAAGGGAAACTAAGTTATGTAAAGCAGTTATATAGGAATTGTTGATCTAAGCAGTATTAATTTTGGTATATGCGAGGTCGCCAAGTTTAATACAATGAGAAGAGTTTCAAAAGAACAAAAGGGTTTCGCAATTTTTGGGATAGAACTTATTTTAAAATACAATTCTAATTACGTTGGGTAGTTTTGCTTTAAAATGTAATTACAGATTAATCCCCTCCCCCATTTGGAAAGGCTTGGCGCAATGGACGTCAATATCAAGACAGTCCAAATAATTAGAACATGAAAAGTTTTCCGTGGCTTACACAAAATCCACACAGTATTCCATTTAAAATACTTACAAACATTTCAATCAGCATATAAAATATGACATAAGAGTATTAGGAAAATAAATGAATAACACGTATATTCACAGATGAAAAAATGAACTATTTAGCATCATAATAGAAAAATATGTTTACGCATGAATACATGAATGAGTAAATTAACACATAAATAGAATCTTCTATAGAAAACAAATCGAAGAAAAATAGTTGTAGATACGGGAATTAAAATAAAACAAAATTAATCAGAGACTTGTGGGATAAGTAAATTTTTTCCTGTAGTATTGTTCACCACACATTTTGTAAGAAATAATGCGGATTTGAGTAAAAGTTCCCACTTTAAAGTTTCGGACCTTTAAGTGTCTCTTGAGATTTCTGTTTCTGAACAAATTTTTATATTATATATAATGGCATTAGTTCTTGAGATGTTGAAACATTCGTACCTTCGTCATAGAGACTATCTATGGATTAAAAAACGCTTTTTAATTTATTTTTATGAAATTTTTCTTGACTCGTAAATATTAATATGCATAAAAAATTATGACGTAAATATTAATATGTTATTAATTATGTAACATTAATATACTATTAATCCTTTAAACTGAAAAACCCCATCCTTATATAATAATAGCCTAAGTTATCTGTCCGTCTGTCCTCGAATTTATGAAGCGGTTGGACCCGGAATGGATAGAGGCATCCATTGGATTCTTGATGAGTTAGGGTTAGCAAAATTCAAAGCGAGTAAAGTTTATTTTCTCTTAAACTATCGATCCGATTCTAAAATAAATTGGTATAAATATGCTTCATATCACAGCAAACAATACTGTCGTCTTCAAAACGTTCGAATTCAAACACTTCCCCCCGTTTCGAGCGTTTAATGTCATTATTTTAAGCCCTATTTTCCTCGGTTAACAGAAGGCGATTAAATTTATCAATTTATCACATTATAAGTAGATGAAAATAACATTTTTTTCTAGCATTATGACGTCATTCCTTTAACCATCTCATTTAATCATTTCTTATTTTAAATTATTTAAATATCGTCTGCATTATTTTCATACGTTTTATCATTGAACTTAGATATTACGTAAATAATTTTCTTTTATATTTGATTAAATAATAGATTAGGTACATATGTGATAATTTTAAATTTAATCATCGATTATTTTTTGTTGCAATGAAAATTTTATCACCGGTATTAACAACAAATTATTTTCATAAAAGTCTAGGAGTCTATTTCACAAACTAATAAATATCTAGGTGTTAAGTTATAAATCTTTGAAAATTAAGAAGTTTTTTCGTTTGTGTTTGTTTTTTATATATAACCAGACCTTTTGCAATCGATTCGCTAAATTGTAACATCCTTCATATATACGTGAAATAATCCCTGTCAGTATTAAAACCTCTGCATCCGCAAAATGACAAGATAAATTAAAGTTGCAACTAACATGCGGTCAGTAAAGATAACAAATATTGAGCGTAGATAATTCTCGCCAAAATCAAACCTTTTTACCTGATTATAGGGTACTTTACAATTCTGGAAAATAAAAATTATTGATCCCGTCATATGACGGGCTATATCATTTCTAATATTTGGATCCTTAAACTGAATAGATCTTATTTATCCTTATTTTGGTAATAAAAGGGAATGGTTTGGTTTTGATAGCTACGGTCTACTGTTTTCCTACACGGGATCTAATGAAACCGGGACCTACTGCTTAAAGTCGATTCCTATCGGTCATGAGTATCCAAGTCATTAGCGAGATTCGAAGTCGCGAACTCTGGTTCCTAAGAGCAGCCCTCTACCATTCGGTTTAAAATAAAGGGAAAATTTATACTCTACAAACATCATATTACATCAAAATAATAGTCATTATTTATATTAGTAATTGGATATCGTACAGTAAATTAATAATAAATAGGTATAATATATTAGAGGTACAAATCTTTATATTTTTTATTATTTTGAAAAAATTCTTTCGTATTGATGCCAATTGTAACTGGCCAGCAATGCAGCTTAAAACATTATTCTTAAGTTTCGTATTTTGATACCAGTTGAAAACATTTTTTAGAAGTCTCTTGTTGGTAGCTCTTTTCATAAATAGACTCTCTTCTAAAATTAAATCTACATTAATATGTTCAAGGATTTCTCTGGAACTGTGATTTAAATTTTATGAATTTTTTAAGGAAGGGTGTATATCACATAGCTACAAAAGTAGAAATATAAGAGCTATACATATGAAATATTATTGTGGCAAAAAATAATAAAAATGGTAACAAAAAGTATTATAAATATAACGAAGCCTTACAAATTTAATATGGAATTTTTCCTTGACCGTTGTACACAATCAACGTGTTTTCGTGCTAACATGACGTTTTTAACCATATAGTTAATATCTGCAATCATTCCGAAATACAGAACAATTTATCTATGGAAAATTATAAAAAGCAATTCAAGGTTGTTCCCTAAAATTTTTATATTCACCTGTCTAATTTCACATTTCTAATATTTAGATCCTTAAACTGAATAGATCTTATTTATCCTTATTTAGGTAATAAAAGGGAATGGCTTGGTTTTGATAGCTACGGTCTACTGTTTTCCTACACGGGATCTAATGAAACCGGGACCTACTGCTTAAAGTCGATTCCTATCGGTCATGAGTATCCATGTCATTAGCGAGATTCGAAGTCTCGAACTCTGGTTCCTAAGAGCAGCCCTCTACCATTCGGCTTAAAATAAAGGGAAAATTTATACTCTACAAACATCATATTACATCAAAATAAATGTCAAAAAGATATGTAATTTTTCTAATTCTAAATTAGTAAAACTAATAAAATCGAATTTCAACTTTTATGATTAAGTAACAATATAGAACTGTAAATTTTTTACAGTGGTGTTAATAAAGAGTTTTATATCGTTAAACTAATATATTAAATTATTATACCATTTAAAAAAACGATATGGAACATTAAATCAATATACTAAGTAAATTCAATATATCTACATCTAGTCACATTCTGAAGTTTGAATACCTTCTATTCAATTGATAGTATTACAAAGAAAGATTTGTTTGCCTGAGTAGTTCTTGTAAGAAACTACTCAAATATTTTGGCACTAGTGCACACAATAATAAATGGCATTCTAAAATAATAGATACAATTTATTTGCTTCGCAAAAAGGCAAATTTTTCTTCGTATTTTTTACCAAATAAATTAAAAATAAAGTTATTATGGTTTTGAATCTAATTGTCTTTGAAACAATAGAAGGTTTTATTTTTATCCTGTTCTTTGTTTTTCTATCTTACTTTTTCTTGAAGTTTTTAAGTATTTTAAAATGTTTGATTTCTATAGCAGAGATAACTTGATTTCTGCTGCTGAGAATGTTATTGATTTGTTGTGAATAAAGAAGCATATTTTATTCATTCTTTCTGCATTTTAGGGGAATTGATTCAATTCATTCATTTATCTAGTTCAATTCTTTCTATGTTTGTTCTTTCCTTCTCTTCAATGTGATAAACAAATACTTCAATATTTCGCTTTTTAATTTTATATTTCAGTACGTGATTGCATGCTCCACTTAGTTTGAAAACATAACTTACATCATAATTTTCACTATGTATTGAACTACTATTAACCCAAACTCGAAATAAGATTATTCCTTATGTGTGTGCATTACTGGGTTCAATGCTATCTAAATCAAATGTGTACTCTATATATAACTCTTCTTCTCTTTTCCCCTCACTCTCCTCATCTCTTTTTATATCTCAGTCTATCTCTTTTTTACTCTCTCTCTATATATAAATATATATATAGATAGAGAAAGATAGATAGATAGATATGTAGAATATGTCTACAAACAGATAAATAGGTCTTTCCCTAACTTCCTCCTTTTGGTTATTATTATGTTTTGTGTATTTTTACACGAAAAAAAAATTATAAAATATAAAAATCCAAAAAAACTGATTAAAATTTTAAAATTGATGCTTGCATCACTATAAAAACTCCCTATCCCTTTTTAAACTTTCTACTCTCTAATTATTACTTTCTCACTTTACCACTTTTCTATTTTTATTTGCTGTCTAGGGTTAAATTGTGTATTAACCTTTCATGTAATGTTATTGTTTTATAATTGTGTACCCTTAAAAGAACTGATAAATCCAGATGCTCACCCTGAATGATCCATTAAGTCTCACGACGGGGGATACAGCGATTCTGCTAAGGCGCCCCAAACAACCAACAATTTCGAAGATAAATAGGTATGTATGTGTGTGTGTGTTTGTGCGTGTGTATGCTGTCCCTTCTCCTATTTATAAAATCATTTGGTATTTTCTGCATCTATTACATTTTGTCAACTCTTTTGAGCAGTAAATCCTTAGATATTAGTCATTATTTATATTAGTAATTGGCTATCGTACAATAAATTAATAATAAATAGGTATAATATATTAGAGATACAAATCTTCATATTTTTTATTATTTTGAAAAAATTCTTTCGTATTGACGCCAATTCTAACTGGCCAGCAATGCAGCTTAAAACATTATTCTTAAGTTTCGTATTTGGTACCAATTGAAAACATTTTTTAGAAGTCTCTTGTTGGTAGCTCTTTTCATAAATAGACTCACTTCTAAAATTAAATATACATGAATATGTTCAAGGATTTCTCTGGAACTGTGATTTAAATTTTATGAATTTTTTAAGGAAGGGTGTATATCACATAGCTACAAAAGTAAAAATATAAGAGATCTGCATATGAAATATTATTGTTGAAAAAATAATATAAATGGCAATAAAAAGTACTATAAATATAACGAAGCCTTACAAATTTTATATGGAATGTGGTCTCCCTTGACCTGTGTACACAAATCCCAACACGTTTTCGTGCTAAAAATAACGTTTTTAACCATAGGTGAGTTAATTTGCAATCTTTCAGAAATTCCGTTAACAGAACATTTGTATCTCTTGGAGGGAGAGGATGAAATTGCAATTCAAGGTTGTTCCCTAAAATTTTTATATTCACCTGTCTTCACTTTTATAGAATTTGCCAATGAGATTTCTTTGGTGTAGAAGAGACAGTTTCATTATCATCTACTCTTATAAATAATACGTCATATAAAAATGAAACTAGAAAAGTCTTACATAAGGCTCTTCGATATAATTCCGATATCTCTGGATGGTCACAGATCCTACTGAAAACATATTTTTTTCATTAAGTCTTCTGTGCACCGTTTACAGTGATATAGCAGTTCCAGTGGTGGTTGAAAATTCTGAACTTAACTGATGATTAATTAGTATTAGGTAATTATTATGACGAATAATTATTATTAGGTATTGTTCTTTAGAAATAATTGTTACAAGTTTGTGAACTTATCCAGGCCTTCTTACAACAGTTCCATTGATTAACGTTTTAACTATTTCTTTTAAAATATTTAGACATCCAGCTGCTTTTGTAATTGGCTGCCTTGCTTCTAAATGTTTTATGAGTTGCCACTTCAATTATTCTTCCAAATTATACTTTAAAGCCATAATAGACAAGCAACAATGAACTAATCCACTCAACTTGGTGACCGGTAGTGGAGAAAAATTCCGGTGATGTTGTGTTCTTTGTTGTACCTTTACACTCTTGTTCGAAAAGGTGCGATTCTGCATGTCTCGTCCGAGCTTATCAAGCGGACAATACCTATCACGTAATTTCTATTCTAATTCTCTTAATCATTGAATTGCTTTGTTTGTTGAAGCTCCCAGTATTCGTTATTTTTTGTGAGATGCAATATAAGTATGGATTTCTGTTGAGGAGAGCCGAGTGTATGTAACCCGAATCATTTTCACTTCGGTTTTTGTTTAAGCCAATTCGCATTTAAGTTGAACGACTCTTTAAGTCTATTCTAAATATTCTTAACGTGTAACAAATCAATTTGAGTCCTTTCACGTTGAAATCATTGCAGAAAATCACTTGGATATTCACTGGCAAAACGCTTGATTAAGTTTCAAATGAAGTACGTGAAGATTTTCATATCAGAAATCATTTTATTACTTTTGATTGAATATTACTAATTGGATATGCCTTTCACTTATTTCCTGAAAACATGGATTACATTGATTGAATATTTCACTGAATATCCTTTTTGAGTATGTAAAGATAATTTCGAACATGAGTGTATACCTCTTAAGGATTCTCAATTTGATAGAGATATGGTGCGTTTCCCGGTTAATTTAGAAGGATATTCCAACACCTATTTTGAGATCTTGTGTCATCCAAGACATTTACCACAGGTAAACGACCAGATCATAAATTTGTAGGATATATAATCGTTTGAATAACACACACTAGTATAACTATCTCATCTAAATTATATGAATCCTTTGATTTCATTCGTTTTAAATAGTGAGTTTTGAGAGACCGAAAATTAAACCAATACCATAAATTAATATACCATAAACGTATATATATCATATTTCTATGGCCATGGACTATTCATATATATATATATATATATATATATATATATATATATATATATATATATATATATATATATATATATATATATATATATATATATATATATATATATATATATATATATATATATATATATATATATATATATATATATATATATATATATATATATATATATATATATATATATATATATATATATATATATATATATATATATATATATATATATATATATACGTCTGTAGGTATGTATGTATGTATGTCTATATATGTATGTATGTATACACAAATATACATTTATATGAGACTATTTCTTGTAAAAACGGGAAATGATAAAATTGTTCTTGAAAGTTCTTCGCGATTTTATGTAATAAAAGCTTGTTGTTTTGCTTTTGACTCACCAGCAATTTTACATTTCCTGTTGCATTCAAATTCGAGCATAGGGACACATTAAAGATTAGGTTGCCATATTGACACAGAGGACGTATTGCTTTTCTATCTTTCTTTACTTTTTTTTCTAGAAATTTTTTGCGCATTTTAAAATGTTCGGTTTATACAGCTCAAAACAAATAGATTTCTACTGTTGAGAATGCTATTGATTTTTGGTGAATAAAATTGTGTTAGTGTTTTATTTCATTCTTTATACGTTTTGGCGCAACTTGTATCAATTTGTTCATTGATTCTTTTAAAGCAATTGTAATTCTTCCATTTGAAATTCAATATGATAATAAAATACTTCAAGTTTCTTCTTTTTTAATTTAATCTTTTTGTACATTCCTGGTCGAATTGAAAGCTCTACTTGGACTGAAGACATATCTTGTATTAACCTTTTGAGTATTGTTGAAATCATCATATCAAAATAATCTTGCTTCTTATTGACGGAACTGGGATCCGTGTTATCTCAAACAAATGACTCAGCCATATTACTTTCTTTCTTTTTGCTCCCTTTCTCTTTTTTCTTCTATTTCTATTTAATTTTTTCTCTCATTTTAAGCTCTTTCTCTCTCAATATTTGTCACTCTCTTTCAATCTCTCTAAATTTATTTCATTCCCTTTCTCATTTAGCTTTCTCCTTCTCCTTCTCTCTTCATTTCTCTTTCTCACTTCCTTTTTTATTTTTCTCATTCCCTTCATTGATACTCTCTATCTCCCTCTTTCTCTCTCTCTCTCTCTCTGTTTTTTGTATGTATGATATATATATATATATATATATATATATATATATATATATATATATATATATATATATATATATATATATATATATATATATATATATATATAAACAAAACCAATTGCTCCATAAATTTTTCCGAATTTACGCTCTATTTTAATAATTTAAAAACTCCCAGCTACTCAAAATCTAGGACATGATTCATTGATGTAGTATTACTTCCACATTTTTCAAAACTAAAGTAAGAATTAATAACTGCTACATGTGGCCTTCTTAGTCTTCCAAGAAAAACGGAAGACCGTTGCTACAGATATGCCATTGAAAGCATTTTTTTTTTCTAAAACGTTCAATAATGCGAGTCACGAAAGGGCCCCTATTTACAATTTCAAGGTGGTATTTTCGTAAATCAGCAGATACCCCGTTGCTTATTGCATGTGTTAGTTTCTCATAGTGTTGTATTCTAGAGTGTGCCTTCCACTACATTACTGCACTAAAGCTATGATGCTAAGTAAAACTTGATAAAGGAATCTTAAACATAAAATGTATGGGCTATTTCCTAGTGGGATCCATAAAAAATAATTTGGCCGCACACACAGAAACTCATACATATATATGGGTTTGGTTGAGTGTGTGAGAGAGAGATAGTCCCTGTATCATTAAGAAACTATACTAAACTGAACTAAATTGCTTTCCTTAATCCTAATTTTACTTCGTAATGCAGAAAAGGTCCTAAACCATCTCTGACTAAGCTTTTTTTGCAGCCACCTGGACACATAAAGGTGGCTCCAATATGCTGAAATAAAATATTTCAAGTAAGAAAATCAACGTTTGTCTAGTTCTGGGGAAGATGTATCATTCATCACGCTGGTGGCTATCTAATTAGGTATTTTTAAGTTACCCTGATTGATATATAATCGAAGGATAACAAAGATGTTTTCTGACTAGTATCGATAGGACGGTAAGAACCTGCAACAGCTGCTAGACTGAGAAATTATGATTCAGAACAGAGGAGGAGCCAGACTATGATCAACTAGCCTGGAATAAAATGAAACAGTAAAACCTAGAGGTCTAACTGAAAGCATGTACATTCCTTTCGCAAAATTTACAGTACAAGTAAAGCGAGATTGGAAGTCATCATCACCAGTGAACATGTGGTAACAGCCGTCCAAGTTTCTACAAATTTAACTACCTTCTCTTGGACACACAAGGGAAATAATGCTGGATTGAAACCGCCATGTACTTCTTCGAGTGTAACAAAATATGGCTAGATTTTCCCAAATTATATGCTTACTTACATGTCTACAATACAAGCTCCAGAAGTTGTCATTACAACTAAACCGTCAGCATTTGCTGCTAAATCTTGTTGTTATATATATATATATATATATATATATATATATATATATATATATATATATATATATATATATATATATATATATATATATATATATAGGTAACAAATCCCTACCTGCACTCCCAGATCTTTCTGTACAAAGAATGGTAAAGAGGATTTTCGATTGATTATGTCATTGTAAACAAAGATTATGAAAAAAAAATTATGTTACTTTTTTTTCTAACTTCAATTTTCCTAAAACAGTTCTTTAATGTATTATATATTTAAGAGATAAGAGATAAATGAATAGGAAGTAAACGGAACTTATGTTTATTCCCAATATCTTAAAATCCCTGTAGAGGACTATTTGATACGTTATAATTATATATATATATATATATATATATATATATATATATATATATATATATATATATATATATATATATATATATAATATATATATATATATATATATATATATATATATATATATATATATATATATATATATATATATATATATATATATATATATATATATATATATATATATATATATACATATATATATATATACATATATATATATATACATATATATATATATATATATATATATATATATATATATATATATATATATATATATATATATA
Organism: Pardosa pseudoannulata; assembly: GCA_032207245.1. Taxonomy (NCBI): domain Eukaryota; kingdom Metazoa; phylum Arthropoda; class Arachnida; order Araneae; family Lycosidae; genus Pardosa; species Pardosa pseudoannulata. Next base: position 113,210,245 of record CM063502.1, on the reverse strand, counting down.
TATATATATATATATATATATATATATATATATATATATATATATATATATATATATGGGGATAATATGTGTGTATGCATGTATGTATTATACTGTAATACAGGGGGAGCATTTCTCTGGGATATCATAGATCTCAGTCCCGACGAGAACTATGAAGCTTACTGTAATATACTGAATCCATCGATAGTAAAAAGATTAAGTAATTTTATTTATAAATAAAAAATAGAATGCGAAATAAAAGTCTAATTTAAAATTAAATTTTATACTAAAACAAATGTACTGCTCATATTATTTCTGTTTTTGTAAGTTTTAAATAATAATTTCAAAATTCCAATAAATAGTTATACCATTATATCTTGAAGGACACAGTAAAGTTTTAAATGACACCATTTGTATGAATATTTTATCTTCTTCGCACTTTGGAAATATATTTTGGCATCTCTCATTAATCATCATTTCACAACTGGCATCACCCATTATATCTTGAAGGACACAGTAAAGTTTTAAATGACACCATTTGTATGAATATTTTATCTTCTTCGCACTTTGGAAATATATTTTGGCATCTCTCATTAATCATCATTTCACAACTGGCATCACACGATTGAGATACAAGATTTTAATTGGAAAACAAATTAAAAGTTTGAATAAAATTACCATGGAAAATTGCATCAATAAATTAAATTTCAAATGAGTATTATGCCTCAGAATAACGTATGATTTCTTTGATCGTTATTAAAATATGTCAGGTCACATTTATATTAACTACATCCTTTGATATTTTTTATGTTTATAATATCTTGAATGCCAATTTAATCTCCATAATATGAATGTTTTGAGATAAAAATTACTTTAGTTAGTAGTTTTGATATGAAGTAATTAATTTAAATATAATTAGTATTATCAGATAATAGACCAGCTATTATACTCATTTATAATTTTATTGATTTCTTCCTAAATTTGAGTAATTATTTTATAAAAAATGAAGCTAAAATTAATAGCTAAGTAGGTTAGTTTATTGACCTATTTCAGTGTTTATATATATATATATATATATATATATATATATATATTTATATATATATATTATATATATATAATATATATATATTTATATATATATATATATATATATTATTATATATATATATATAATATATATAATATATATATATATATATATTTATATATATATATTTTATATATATATGTATATATATACATATATATATACATATGTATATATATATATTATATATATATATATATATACATATATATATATAAATATATACATATGTATTTTTTACATAGTAGTAAGTCGTATCAAATCTCTTCATATAAAACTAATTCTAAAGGTCATTTTTGCTGCAAAACAACTCGGGCGTTAATTACTAAGTGTCATCTTCTTAGTAATAATTTCATGATTTCGGGTAAGCATTTTGCCAACGGTGACAAATTCCTAAATATGTTGGTCCTTTAGGTTCAGTCTTTAGGGCTTTTAAATTTAATGTCTGTCAACTTCAAGAAAGGCATGGATGCAGACCCAATAGTTGGATACTGGTGAACTTTAATAAAATATATTTGTAATAATCCAAAATGGCCAAATTTCAGTAGATCTTGACCTAATGAGCTTTCAGATAGGAAACTAATGATTATAGTGCTTTAATTAACGAACAAATTTTGGACTGTTCCTAGACTTTTCCTGGTTATATCATCAAAACAAAACAGTTTTTATTTAGCCTAGATATTTATTGAGTTCCTCAGATTATCCTAATATTTTTAGTATTTGCAGAATAGTTTTAATAAGTTCAAGTCGTGACATATTTGGTTTGTTTAGAAGACTACTATCAATTTTTGACACAGGGTTAATGAGATGAGTGTCTTCGTTATGCGCCCTACCGTTGCATAATCAGAGAATATTTTTTCATTCGTCCATATTGAAAGCTAAATTTCAAGAAAATGTCATACCTACCTCACTATGTTTAGCCTCTCTCTAAATCTTTGTTATCCATCACAAAACATTGAGATAAACTTTTAAAACAAATCAGTAGTAAGTGAATCAATTAAGAAAACAAACCTATAGTAAAACAACTTTGTGAATTCCAATAAGTAGTTATAGAGAGAAATTGAAAACAACGGTTAGTTCCAGCATTTTATAAACCATTAGTTTCAAAAGGCCTTATTCTTATAATATTATACCAAAATTTTTCTTCAATGGATTTCATCTATAATAATTAATAACCAGTGACAGTTTCAGTATAATTTATTACTCTCCCAGTCTGACTATGTCGGTGGATTATTGATACATGATTCTTATCAGTAAATGAGTATGTGATTTATTTGACGTTCAGATCTTTCTTGTATATATAACATAAACTTACTATAATACGCTGGTCCCAGATTTTTTGAGATTTTTAACTCTTTCATCAATAACTATATAGTTATTTAACATATACATATTGTTTAAAGCATAAATGTTTTGAAACAAGATATATATTCAGACGTAAGTTTCCATAAACATGTTATATTATGCATTATTCATATTGAGAAAATTACATATAGTGTTAGGCCTTATACTTAATAACGTCTAACATTAAATTTATAAAAAAAAATAATTTCTTTATATTAAATAAATCTAAATCATTTTCAAGTGTTTAAAATTTGTTTCACCAAACAATTCATCAAATGAATTTTAATTTCTAATCAGTCGTTAAGTTACTTTTATACCTTCATTTCAAGATCACGAATGGGAAAAGACGCACACAATGAAATAAAATTGCAGACTAGCTCAGTATTACCCTAAAATATCTTCGGATAGGAAAAGTTTAGGACATTTTTAAAACATAAAACTTCATGTATACGAGAAATGTTTATGTAACATTTGTTTGTCCACTTTCCGTAGTACGAAGACAGATGCTTTAAAATTCAATGCAAAGTTTCAAATCTTTTCCCTCCACTCGCAGTGAATTTGGGGCGACACATGACTGTTATAACTGAGTGGAAGAATATTTAATGTCAGCAAAAAGTTTGACTACGGTCTGGTTTTGCAGGCAGTTTCAAAGTTGTATCACGATCCGTATTTTCTCATTGTGTTTCAAGCGGGTTGAAATATAAATAATACAAGAGAAAAACATCACTCAAATAAAATCCCGTTTTATACCACACCACAGAAAATATCAAACATAACTTAAAAGAACCCGCGTTTACCTCGGCATTGTTTCAAAGAGGAAAGGAATGGTGGGCTTTCTCACCGGAATACGTAATTTGTTTTATAGAGCTTGAAAAAAAAAACGCTTTAACAAAAACCTTAAGCTATTCGTGGAACTGAAAATTTTTGAATTCAAAACTTACATTACATTATAGTCAAATGTTTCATTTTGATAAATCCTTCAAATGGCTTCCATTTATTACCAAAGCATTTTAAGAGGTTTTTCGTAAAATAAGAAGAAATTGGTTGGAAATCTCTTCTTTTTACATACATACGGTATTTTTTAACTTTTTTAATGTTAACTATGATCATTTATTACATCTTCAGACGAGTATAAATCTTTTGACATTAACTTTCAAGCGATAAATATTCACAAGTAGAATATTTTTTTTATTTTGATATCAAATGTAAAACAAAAAAAAATCCTGATTTTTATTTATTTATTTTTTAGTTTTTAATACATTTTATTTATTGCAAATTCTATGTAATTAATTAATTTCAGAATAAAATTTTGATTTTTTTTTCAGTATAATCTAATAATCTATGCCTAAAGCCGTTTTAAGTCAGGTTTAATAATGAGGTAGTTTTTTTCACTAATTGTCTTCGAATCTACTATTCTATAAGTTTTATATATTTGAATCCATTTCATCATTATTACTTTTCAAAAGTCTAGCACATAATTAGTTTTCATAAAACTTCTGAGTCATATTAATGATATAACACCCTTAATATTTTCTTTTTATTAAAGATATATTCACAAATTTGTTTTGAAAGTCATATTGATTTGTATTATAAACTGTATAATTTGGAGCTTAACTAAGAAATGATCATAAAATAACAAACATAACTTAAAAGAACCCACGATTGCCTCGGCATTGTAATAAAAAAGAACGATTATCTTTCTCACTGGAATACGTAATTTGTTTTATAGAGCTTGAAAAAAACTCTTGTAACATAAAAGCTTAAGCTATTAGGGAAACTGAATTTTTTTCAGCTTAAAACTTACATTGCATTATATTAAAATGTTTTATTTTAACAAACCCTTCAAATGACTTCCATTTATTACAGAAGCATTTTAAAAGTTTTTTCTAATGAGGAATTTAATTGAAAATCTAATTTTTTAATGCATGCCTTCCTGAATATAGGTATTTTTTAACATATGTGTGCTAACTATGGTTATTTATTCCTTCTTCAAAAGAGTAAAAATCTTTCTATTATATCAGGCCTGTTGAGAGAACACAAAGAACAAGACACCAGATACAAATTACTCGTGTTGCAAAAAGTAGATCGTAGCACTCCAAAACAAACCAAACAAACAAACCAGATACAAATTAGCAAAGACTTACAATTTTGCTGAATCTTTATTTATAGTATTTTTTTGATGAAGAACAATTCTCATATGCCCAATATGGCGTCTCAATATGATAAGGAAAATTATGAAGCAAAGGAAACAATTCTCATCTGCTCAATGTGGCGTCTCAATATAAAGAAAATGGTAAAGCAAATGAAACAATTCTCATGTGCCCAATATGGCGTCTCAATATGATAAGAAAAATGGTGAAGCAAATCCCTGCATCCAAGGATTCTATGCTGTTCATTCCGTCTTCGCCTGCTCTCTCTATGAAGGGGCCTCCAAATCTACCTAACAATTCTGATGGCCAGTGTGCAAGGGCCAATCACGACTGCCCCGCGTTAGTGACCCCTCTTGTCCAATGGGGTCGAAGGAGGGTCTCTGACATCACTTACGTCTTTCGGTCACTCTAAGGCACTGGCGTCGTTCAGTAGTGTAACTCATTGTTACACTTTCAACCAATATATATACGCAAATGAAATATATCCCCAATTTTTTTTTTTGGGGGGGGGATATTAAATGTAAAGAAATAACATGCCTGATTTTTTTCTTTTATAATTTACGATATATTGTATTTATTGCAAACTCCATGTGATTTGTTAATTTCAGAATAAAATTTAGATTTATTTCTGTGTAGTCTTTGCATACATTAGCTGGTATTTTAGTTAAGGTTGTGTTCATCTAGAATCCATATACATCGATGTGCGTATCTCTAAAATAATTTGAATATAGTTCCCTTCGAAAAGGAAACTCCCCCCACTTTTGCAGAGCTGCAAGTATTGCCGGTCATGAAATAATCAGTGTTATATCAAAGGTAACAAACAGTTTCAGCATAATTTGTTTTTAACAGTACGAAACTTATCAATTTAAACCCATCGCATTCTTATATACTTTGGCACGTCTAGCACATAATTGTTTCCCATAAATATTTTGACTCTTTTTGTACTATAGAACATATTTAAAAATTTCCTTGGATTAAAAATATATTCACAAATCAAAATGATATATATTATAAAGTCCTAAATTAGCGGCAGTTAAATTTACCTTTATGAGAGTTGCAAAACCATTTATTGCTATTTATAACATAACTATTAATGCTCATTGATGCATTAAAATGATCGACTGATTTTCTTGTCAATGTATTATGAAAGAAGTAAGTTTGCTTTAATATCCTCAATAAATTTGTTTTCATTATTTTATGTATTATTAGATATAAATTTATCTTTTTAAAAATATCAAAAGCTTTAGTTATAATTTCTTACAAAGTTATAAAATAAAATTCTAACATCATCCCTGTATGTAAAGTTTGCTAATTTCATCTTTGCCCAGAATGTAGATTAATGAATGATTTCTGTTTGTGTGTAGAATATTTTATATTTATCATCAAAATGTAAAATAATTTTAAATACCTTAAATATTTTAATAGGAATTTAAAGTATTTAAAATTATTTCACAAAGATTTAATATATTTCCTTAAACTTTTACTGTATCATTAAGTACATTATACAGTCATAATATAAAAAGATTTTTCACGAAGTTGTGTTTCTATCAATATTTAGCAATAAAAGTATTTTTTAGACAGCTTTGAAATTTCATTCTTAAATATTAAAATTATCAATGATATGAACTACAATTATTAAGTGAGTAGGAAGGAAAATTTTACATTAATCATATGCAAAAACTTAAGTATATTTCCCTTTAAATATAAGAAACTCAATTACATTTTATCCCCATTAAAGCATGTTAAAGATTTTAGTTCAGATTATAAATTACAAATAATATGTTTAATTTAAAAGAAAAATTATATTGGTCACCTATGTGTCTAGGATATCATGAGAAATATGAAGCTACAGAATTCGAATGAAGTGAAATATTTCTAAGACTAAGCAAAAGAACTCAACAAAACAATTGTTTTTAAAATGTTTATTACATTTTCGATACATATAAGATCTTTCATCACATAAATACTTTATCTAGTTCTGCTGTTCTAATAGTTTGCATTTAACACAGTGTATATTATAGGTCAAGTCTTATAACAGCGGTACAGTAAATTACTTTTGCTGTGATTTTTGAGAGAAATAGCTTGATGCGACCTTTGTAGTAAGACCTGTTCTGACCTGTTCAGTCTATATCCAATATAAATCACCTTTAATACATTGCTCATTAATAAGTTCTGTTCCAGAAGGCTTTTACGATTTTCAAAAATACCTGGTTGATACATTGTAATATAGAGAAGAAGATTCATATTTTACGCATTGAAAATAAAATTCAAATAATATTTTATATAATAACTAATAAACCAATTTCAATTCAAATATAATATAAAGTAGACAATATATTTTGCTACTATTAAATATTTTTTAAGAAGAATATGAATAAAAAATATGTTTTCTAACTGCACAATGATGATTCTACCTATTCTTAAAAAACACAGACTCTTCCTCTTGGATTATTTAAAATACAAAACAAGACAATATGAAAAAGGTTTAGTACATTCTTTAAATTACGACTTAAATAGTTTTTTTTTTCAGTGTATTACACTTACTGCTCTTCCTGTAACAATAACAATAAATTTACTAATTCATTTTTTTATTAACCAATAAATTAGTGCAGTTTTTAGCATTCTTACTTATAATTAATTTTTTAAGAAAAAATTCTTATAGGAGGTTGCGCCGTTCACATGATGGGAAAATTTGCGTTAATTACAATTTTTATATTACCAAATACAGTAATATGTGATATCAAAATTATTTCTTGGAACAGCTTTGTTACCATTATCAACTACATGTTCTCAAGCTCTTTGGAACATTTTTGGAAGAACTTATAATTCGTTGTGAACAACCAATCATTCTTCCTACAGGTTTCAATGTAAATTTTTTTTCCGAAGACGTTATACCACTTTTTATGTTTATAAAATAAATTATCATATAATATAATCAACAGTAAGAATAAATCTGCAATGAGAATATGTTCTACAATTGATGCAGTTTTAGTAAAGAAGTAGAATAAATTACAATTAAAATATTTTAATTACCATAATCTTGTTGTTAACGCAGTAAATTTCTAATATCCCTCAGCCATAAGATGACTAGAAATATTGCACGTTTATGAAATAAAATGTAATAAAATACTGTTTATCTTATATGCATTTACAAATTAGTTATAATCGCCCTCTTTTTATTTTTCTCTTTCCTTCTCTCTAGTACTGTGCCTTTGTTCTCTTTAGAAATTTCTTTCAAACTTCCTAATTTTTAACCCTCAACTTGTCATTTATTCTGTATCAACGAATATATTGCGCTTACAAAAAATTGTGTGGAGAATTACTTTAGTTGATTATCAAAATACAGATATTACGGACTCACTATAAAAAGTTTCACTTCATATACTTGGACACCATACAATATTTTTTTCAGATTTATCCTATTACCAACTAAATTAACGGTCATCTAATCATTTCAAAAAGTCCTTTTCCCGAATTAAATCTTTAGATAAATATATAACGTAGAATATATTTCTTTTATTCGGAAAATTGGGTGAATAAGAGCATCTAAATAAACGTTATTTGATAAAGCTTATCAAATATATACTGAAATATATCATTATCACATTATATAAATAATAAAACTTTTAAGTAATTAGATTTTCATTTTTACGTCTCATTTGGAATTTGTTTGAAAAGGCACTATGGGGAAAACTTTTGTTTGTCTCTTAATGCCGTATTAAAGTATTAATTTTGTACAATTGGGATATTGCAATAGTCTCGAGATAAGTTTTGAAAGAATATTTTGAAATATCTACATTTAATAATACTGTTGTCTATAAACATTGAGACTTTATCTGCCTTTTATTTTCATTTAATGTGTATTTTTCGGCCGCCCTATCTAATTTAATTACTATTGATTTAGGATTACAATAGTAATGAAAGGAATATATAAATTTAAGTTTCTAAAGTTATTGCTTCGTTGCTTAATCATTTGATTTGCTGGAGAATTTTACGAATTTAATGGAAAAGAGATTATAATAAAAGAGATTATATTATTAAGAAGAGATATAATTTGTTAATAAGGGACACAATTCATTAAATTATTATATAAATACGAGTATATCTTCTGCGATGGAAAAAAAAATTTCGAATTTCAATGCATTTCCATGGTACATCTGAAACTTGTAAAAATAAGCATTAACCCCTTCCGGTATGATTTAATAATGAAAAACTGTGCATGAAATAACCATTTAATTTTTATTTAAAAAACTTGTTTCATTTTATAATTCTTACATATTTTTAATTAAAATCAACTTTTTACATAGTGTTAATTAATATCAGAAACAGTAAAATTAAGAAAATATCAAAGCAAAACATTAATAAGGTATACAGATTATAGTCTTCAAGCTAGTGGTACTTTTCAAAACAAAGTGCAAAGGAATTCTTAATTGTTTACACCGCCAAGTAGTCTCACTTTTAATTTAATTCTTGTAACACACACGGCATTTCTTAGTAGGTTTTCTTTTATTCTGACTCATTAATTTGGCAATGACTTGTACCAAAAAATTCTAAGTAAACAATATGCAATAGTGACTTGTGATTTTCACAAGTGATAAAAGTGTTGCCAAATTCAGTACACTAGAAATTTTAAACTAAATTAATTATCATATTTAACAGTAACTTTAATCGCATGACGAGTGTAGCTCGTCATTGTGCGGTATGGAATGAAAAACTAATGACGAGCTAGACTCGTCATTTTACCGGAACGGGTTACTAATACCAAGTAGCAAAATTAAAATACACAATCTATAATAGCACTGAAGAAATATCAACGTAAAGAGCAATTGGTATATTACAGTAAACTATTTTATCAATCAATAACTATTAATATCAATCAATAACTATTTATCAATCAATAACTATAATCAATAACACGAAAACAAACATTCCAATCTCTTACTTTTATCTCTAGAGTAACTTTAGAAAAAAAATCATTTAAATAATTCATGTTTTTTTTTAATTCTTAAATATAAATTTAAGTTCTAAATTATATCTTTTCATTAAAGATCCGGAAAACTCCTCTTGATTAAGAATATTTAAAATTTATATTCATTCTTAAAAGTGAAGACTTATTCAAGATGACTTTATGATGTTTTAGTGAGGTGTTAACAATACAAACCCCCAAACCTTCGAGTCAGATTTCAGTATTCTTGCAAGATAGTAGAATATTATTATTACAAGACTCCTGATTCGATTAGTTTACTTTTTCTTATAAAAAGAAAGTTATTCCTATTATAAAGACATTCTAATCTCTTACATTTATCTCTAGAGTAATTTTAGGAAAAAATCATTTAAATAATTCATGTATATTTTTAATTCTTAAATTTAAATTTAAGTTCTAAATTTTATCTTTTTATTAAAGATCCGGAAAACTCCTCTTGATTAAGAATATTTACAATTTATATTCATACTTAAAAAGGAAGACTTGTTCATGATGATTTCATGATGTTATAGTGAGGTTTTAACAATAGAAACCCCCAAACCTTCGAGTCAGATTTCAATATTCTTTTAAGATAGTAGATTATTATTATTACAAGACTCCTGATTCAATTAGCTTACTCTTTCTTATAAAAAGAAAGTTACTCCTATTATAAATACATTCAAATGTCTTACTTTCATTTATAGAGTAATTTTAGGAAAAAAAATCATTTAAATAATTCATGTATTTTTTTTTAATTCTTAAATATAAACTTAAGTTCTAAATTATATCTTTTCATTAAAAATCTGGAAAACTCCTCTTGATTAAGAATATTTACAATTTATATTCATACTTAAAAATGAAGAGTTATTCATGTGGATTTCATGATGTTATAGTGAAATTTCAACAATACAAACCCCCAAATCTTCGAGTCAGTTTTCAATATTCTTGCAAGACAGTAGAATATTATTATTACAAGACTCCTGATTCGATTAGTTTACTCTTTCTTATAAAAAGAAAGTTACTCCTATTATATTCGAGTATATATCATAAATAATTAAATGAAGTGTTACCAATAATATAGTAAGTATGTGCGAAACTGCAAGACTTTTTATGTCTTTTTATTAGAAAGCATTTCATGAAATAAGAATGCTGTTTAAAAGACCTGCGTATCACTCTCTAAACAGTGTCCTCGTAATTATTGATCCCCGTGTTAATGGCAAAATAACTCATCGTAATATGCTGCGAAACTCGCTAAACGAGACAATTTTTTCTCCAAAATGTTGTTTAATCGATGAGCAAGGTAGCATTGGATAAAATAACTTTGTCGGTAACACTTGTTGGTAAAGTGAGAGCAATCTATCGCTTGGTTCAGAAATAAAATAAGAATTCATGTAAATGTCAATAAATAAAGTAAATTTTAACGCTCGTAAGTTTTAATAATTAGTAAGCATTCAGTGAATACATGGAAGTTAATCCCCTTACGCCTTTTAGTAAATTTTAATATTTTACAAAAAAAAACTCTAAATTAATACTAAAAATTCATGTGAATGTCAATAAAAGAAATAAATTTTAACGCTCTGGAGGTTTAATAATTAGTAAGCATTCAGTGAATACATGGAAGTTAATCCCCTTACGCCTTTTAGTAAATTTTAATATTTTACAAAAAAAAACTCTAAATTAATACTAAAAATTCATGTGAATGTCAATAAAAGAAATAAATTTTAACGCTCTGGAGGTTTAATAATTAGTAAACATTAAGTGAATACATGGGAGTTAATCCTCTTACGTCTTTTAGTAAATTTTAACATATTACAAAAAAAACTGTCTAAATTAATGCTAAGAATTCATGTGAATGTCAATAGAAGGAGTAAATTTTAACGCTCTGGAGGTTTAATAATTAGTAAACATTAAGTGAATACATGGGAGTTAATCCTCTTACGTCTTTTAGTAAATTTTAACATATTACAAAAAAAACTGTCTAAATTAATGCTAAGAAAGATAAAAAAAGAATTAAAATCTTCCGCTAATACAATAAAACTTAATATTTAAATTTAAAATTGTATATAATTCAGTGAATATTTATTTTCAAAATATACAACATACTGAAAATGCGTTAGCAGTAAACGTAAATTGCTAAAAAATAAATAAAGTCATTAAAATTGTTGTTAATAGTTAAGATATGGTAGATTTTTCAAGTTTTGTAGACAAAATTCCCATTACTAAAACTTATAAAACTGAGAGAACAATAATGTAGTATTGATCAGAAACAAAGGAGAAATAAAATAAAAACAGGAAAGAAATAGAAATGGAAAAATTAAATTATTCTAAACGAATTTTGCCGGGTTTTCCATTTTACTAAATGAAAGTGTCTCTAGAGTCATAGTATGATAAAGAATCAATTGTATCAGGTTGCATTTTGGAGAAAAACATAAAATGGAAAAAGAGATTTAATCAAATCATCGGAATAAATTGATATTTGACTGTACAAAGAGCTACCAATAAAATCATAGAAAAGCACTTGAAATATTACCTCGAAAAATACGTTTCAGAATGGAAATGAGATTTACGCCACATGGTGTTCCTTTATTTATTTATCATCTAGGAGAATAGCATGCATTTAATAAAGGGTAAAAAATTTGAATTTCTTAAAGTAGAAGTTTGGATAAAATATATGATACTGCAGATAAAACAAAATAATGATTTCAACTAAAATTTCTTTTATTTTTTCAGCATAAAGCGATCTTTTTGTGTTTGAAAGGGGGGGAGTTTATTACGGAGATGTTGCCATACAACAGATTTTTTATGCATAATTTAATGTATTCATTTTTCTATTTTTTGTGAGTTATTAACTCATTAATGTTTATTTAATACCACCTGCAGGGTCAAGTACATAAGTCAGACTTTATCCTGAACAATATAATAAATTAAATCATTAGCTAAGTCTTTAATGTTAGTGTCTTTTAGTAATTTAGTAGTTGAACATTTAATTTACTCCATTCGGAAGTGTCTAAGACTAAATCGAATCCCTTTAGACCTAAATAAAATGTGATTTTGTGCTTCTGGTTTAATATGGAAAAGGATTGCTTTCTAAATTGGAAAGCATAATAAAATTACTTCAAAGATCCTTAGAAATAGTCTTTGCTAACAAATTAGAGAAACAAACTAGGTGATTTATTTCTGTTAGAGGTTAACTTTAAACTGTAACTCAAATTCCTTAGCGAAATTAACCCATTTAATTGAGTTAATTTAAAATTAAATGCACTTTTAAAAATATAAATCGTGTTTTGGCCATTTTATGGGCTTTTTACTTTTAAAATTATTCATTAAATTATTAAAGATGAAACAGGTAAAACATACATAAAATTTACGGCATATTTTCCAGCTACTAGTCCACATTTAGCTTGAAAATAGAACCCATAATCTAATTAAAAATAAGCTTTACGTTTTTAAATAATGAAATAAGATATTTGATAATTTTCTAACCAATAAATGAAACAGTATAATTAAGTTTTTATTCTACATTGAACTAATAGCAGTTACGAATCCAATGAAATTAATTACCTCCTATTTTAATTATATTGGTATTTTTATCTGTCCATAAACATCAAGTATATTAACCAAATTTATACAGCAAGAGCTATTTTTGTTATTTTGAGTAATTTGTAAAGAATTTTTTTAATATGCATATAAAGAGTGGTCTCGAAAAAGGTCGACCAAATGAATATATCTTATACAAGCCACTAGATCGGTATTTTTAAACCTGTTTTAGTTGACATTAAAAATGTATAAAATTAATTGCTGTCTGTCTATTTTTAATAAAAAATAAAATTAAACACAGACAGACGAAAAGTAAATTTGAAAAGATATTTTAAGAAGCCCTTAAGTAATTTACAAATATACTAGTGGACAATTGCTAGGACGGATGATAAATGGCTATATAGTGCGTAAAAAGGGAAGTGTGGTTGAATACAAAATCAAATAAAATAATAACAGAAATCTAGGATTTTAGACTAGAATCTAGTGATGAAGACGACACCATTGCAGACTAGCGAAACGGTGACGTCTAGACAATGGTATGCACATAATAGGAAGGAAGGCGTATTATACTCCTTAATGCAAACGTCTGTTTATAGTTTTGTGAAAGATTCACTTGTCATTAGTAACAAGAAACTGATTTGTTATCTCAGTAGATGCGATTTGCCGGCTTCTTTTTGTCTATAGAACTATGTACCTATCTTCTGCAGGCGTCATACTTCAAACACGACTTCTCTTGTGACGTTTTCTACATATTTCATTTGTTTGAAATGATTTCCAAAGCCTTGAAACACTCTGTGACTGTCGTCGAACTCAACAGAAATATGTATTATGTTTTTGTCCTTCTTCAATTTTCTTAATAATCTGCATGATATTGGGAAGACGTGCTTAAAATTATAATTATTACAATTGATTGTTTTCCGTTAAACTTTATTTTTGAGCAACAATGGTCAATACTTCTCAAATCATCTTTTATCAGCGCCATCAAGAGCCAAACAAAGTCAGCAATCCAAAAGTGGCATACACACAACACGTTTGCCTTTACATAGTATTTATGCCAATTTCCAAATGTTCATGTCCTCTATTTTGTGGTTGCTTTCTATGCTATTGTCCTCCGTCCTTATCAATTGTCCACCTTGAACTACTTCAAAATAGCAAAACCAATATCTAACGTAGCTATTCTGATAACATTTATTTAACCCTTTCGAATGCTATGGGAAGATTACTTCCCACCTACATGATCTTACAAAATACATCTTTGGGGAGCGGAAAATCCCTTATAATATATTGGCCTTGTTATTATAATGATGGGAAGACTGATTTAAGCTTCAGTTTTGCTCTTTAATCTATTATTTGTTCAGCTGAATATAATTAGCACTTCTGTTTTGAAAGTTTTAAAAAGTTGGGAGAGAAATAAAGAGTCCATGAAAGTTTAAAATATGTGTTTGTTTAGTGATTCACTTTACAAAAAAGAGAGATTAATCTCATTATGTAACTACGTTCAAACATTTTACTTAAAATTTCAAACATTTTTACTTAAAATCCCGCAATTTCCATTGCATGGATTTTTTAGCTTCCTTTAAAGATATTTTTAGACATTTTTGCCTATTCACAAAAATAAATCAATACTCTTACTTCGACACTTCTTTATCACAACGACATGCAACCCTTCTCGAAATAAAACGCTGAGAGTAAAAATAGTGTGATTGCAAATTAAAACCCAGAAAAGAATTTAAAGACTGCCTGTTCATTAAATTGAAAGCAAAAGTCATAGTGTGAAAACAAAACAAGATTCCTGTAAGCACGGACAAAGGAGTAATAACAATTGCACGCTGATATAGGGAAAGTAGTAAACAAGGTAAATGGTATAGGAAAAATGAAATTTTCATGCTAATGATACAATACCATGTGACTTTAATTATTTATTTAAATTTCTAACGGCAAACAGGTTGAGAATCACAGCAATAGATAGCAGATAGTGTTATCTTTGCTATCCTTGTTCAAATATTCGAGCATTAAATACGATTGTCTATAATACAAATCAGGACAGTCAAGTGTTTGTGTATTATTTAAACTGTACGTTTATCACAACTAATCTTATAATATTTTTATTCACCCCTTAATTTAATTGTAAAACATAGCAGACATATTTTTTGGTGAACTGTATTGATCTTATGGCTACAATAGTCTTGGATACATTACTCATATCTCCCTAGTATTATGGAGAGAGGTATATTTTAGATTATCAAAATTATAACTTGATTCCCTTAGAACCATACGAGAATTTATTATGATTCAACACAGCATAGAATTGTTAATTAAATCGAAGGATAAACTTTGTTTGAGAGAACATGAGAGATGATTGGAAGGAAAATCAGTCGCAGTCTATGTAAAGAAACAGTACACGACTGCTTAGTTGAACATATCAGCAGTATAGGCAAATTATTTAATGGCCTATGTCCTATTCGTAAAATAAACACTTAGAAAAAGCAACATTTCCAATTCAATCGAAACCTTCATCCTACCTTAGAACATAACGGAGATTTAGGCTCACTGTACGAGATGGATAAAAACCTCATATTATGAAAATCCCAATAATTCTCCTCCGTACGTTTAGTTATCTCTAGTTCTATTGTAGCTTCTCGGGCAGCTTTGTTAAGTGTCTTAAGGTGCTGATGATGTGATATTTTAATTCTTTTGATGCATTATTTTTAAGTCTTTAACGATTTGATATTGTTAAATGCTAGTTCTTTGGTGTGAGGCCTGATGTAAATATATCGAATTGGAACAAATTGCCACACAAAACAATAACAAAAACTATAATTTTATCCCTCAATCAATAAAAATCCTTCAAAATTTGTTTAATAATATTTAAAATTATAATTATTAATATAACATCATTAATAACTTTATTTGTATGGATATTATAAATTAATATTATTCTAAACATAAAAACCTTAATTTTATGTTCCATTAATAATTTTTCTTCAGATAAGAGCTTCTATCTTGACATTTTGGGCTTTCAATATTGAAGAAATCCTTTGCTAACACAAAATGACTCATATATATGCATGTTGTAATTAGTACGATGGCTAATAATTCAATATCAATAATAGAAGTCACGAATATCTGTTTAATTATATAAATGTAATGCCAATATTTATAAAAATTATATTTTATCATTATAGTTTTATTATATTTTGTATGACAACCCGCACACAGAGACAATTAAAAGGTTATGCCGTTAACTGTTAACGTCTCAGACACTCTTTTCTCTTCCGTTGGATACACTATCATTTGACCCCTTACCACAAGCATAAAAGAATGGAATGATTACTTTATACTAATAATTGAATAACAGACGACTTATTCAATTACTACTGAGTCAACAAATGTTAATAATTTCATCATTTTTGTTCCAACTTAGTAATTCTACCACACGCATATAGCATGGCCCACCTCACCTAAGGTGGTAGGGAAGAGATGTACTACTTGAATATTTCTTTCTTAAATATTAATAAAATTACTATCATGTGTTCTAGTATATATATTACTCTCACCTAAGTAGGAAGAGATTGAATTCTTTGTTAAATTATATAAATGTATGCAAATATTATATAAAAATTACTATTACTGGAACCATTTTTTCATCTGTTTCTGTATGACATACACAGAAACTCTAATAATTTAAAACAGTTCGTCTAACTCTTCCTTCCGTATATATATATATATATATATATATATGTGTGAATTGTGTGTATACTTTGTACTATATATATATATATATATATAACGACTTATATTATATATATATATATTAATATATTTATATGTATGATATGTATATATAGTATATATATATATATATATACCTAAGGTAGGGAAGAGATAACACTATATATGTATATATTTGTATATAATTATTATATATATATATATATATATATATATATATTATATATATGTATATACATATACATATATCCAGAATACTACGGATACATATATATCTGTATATATGTATATATATGTATATCTAGCAATATATATATATATATATGTTCGTATATATATACCGAATATATATATATATATATATATATATATATATATATATATATATATGTATATGTATGTATCTATATATGTATATGTATAAATATGTATATATATATATATATATATATATATATATATATATATATATATATATATATATATATATATATATATATATATATATATATACATATACATATAAGAAGAGAAAGAAAGTTAAAATTCAAATTTTAATTAGAGATTCAATTTTTTAAAAAAATTAGACTTCATTGCTAATAGAAAAGGCCGAGGAAAATTCGCCCTTAATGCAAACCTTAAAAATTGGTTAATGAAAAAAAATGGTGTCGTGATGATAAGAATTTATTCGAGCACAGCGAGAGAAGTAGTTAGTAACAATATTACGTTTAATATTCTTATGGATAACAGAACTCCATTATTCGATTATTCGATTGAGTTTAAAAGGGTAACCATCACGCTTGCCATATATTTTAAGAGAAATATGTTTAAATTCACGAATTTTAAGCTTGTAAAAGACATTTTATTTAAATCTACAATAAAATTAGTCAAGCAATTTCATTCTGAAATTTACTGTTCAACTAACGGTAGAGACTGGGTGTACTGTGTCCAGATTGAAATGAAAAGAAAAATTTTGGCCGGATCAAAACTTTATTGAAGCATATTTTTATATCATATTTCAAGCATATCATAAATGAGGCATATGTATACTACAATAAATTAGTTAATATTTTTAAGTTATAGACTCATGTATTTACATTATATTGCTTTATTAAACTGAAAAAGTAATAGTTCGATTTATGTAAGATTTTATTTTACGATACATATATGTATATATATATATATATATATATATATATATATATATATATGTATATATATATATATATATATATATATATATATATATATATATATATATATATATATATATATATATATATATATATATATATATATATATATATATATATATATATATATATATATATATATATATATATATATATATATATATATATATATATCAGGTTTGAAAACGCAAAATTAATAATTTAGGTGTTTGAGAGAAGAAACACAGCGCACTCTTTTAAGGAAGGGGCATGAATCTTTAATAACTCATTATAAAAGCACTTAATACGTAAGGATTGAGAGAGATCGTCTTGAGAAAGGGTTGCTGCATGAATTCTTGCTTATTGCAGCTTATCTGTTAGAGTGTGGACGTTAGCCAAGCACCATCACGTTTAATGGTTGACTATTAAACTGTTCAATATACATGAATAAAGACATTATCAAGACATCACTGGATTTGTCATATGAGTGACATACATACATACATACATACATATATATATATATATATATATATATATATATATATATATATATATATATATATATATATATATATATATATATATATTTACGTGAGTTCACGCATATATTTACTAACTAATTATGAAGATTTATTGCTAATTTATATTATTAATTTTTAATTCCTATATGGATTTAAAAATGAGGAAATGTTATATTGCATAAGAATATATACCATACTTGTATTATATATTTCTGTCTAAAAAGAATTTGAATATAGAATAACAACTATGAAACAGAGAATGTGTTGAATTAAAGATAAAACTATTTTTTAGCAACTATATTTATTAAATAAACTACCCTGTGTGCACTAAATAGATATCTCCTTCTTCAGATGACATTGGACTCTAAAAATTGGTTTTTATTGTTTTTAGTGGATTTATTTGAAAGTTTAATATATCATTCGAAATATAATTAAGTAAAACTAGTTAAACCTTAAAGGTGAAATATTAATTATTTTTTAACCTTTTTAATTTTCATGTTCAAGTATCTATATATGCATATTCCATTTAAATATAATTTGAAAATTTTTAATTACAGCTTTAAGACCTTAAAATAAAACAATTGTTGTCTAAGAATTCCTGAAAAAATAAAAAGAAATTGAAAAACAATAAGGAAAATTTCAATTTTTACCTGTATAAGAAAATACCTATAAGAGCCTTTTTAAAAATGCAATTAGCAAGTTATGCGTTTTGAAATATATTTTAAATAAGCTTTGTTTTCTTGCTACGATGTAAATAATTGACCAATTTTACAAGGTTAGAAATACACGCGTACTAAAATATTCATAAAATTTAAAAAAAAAATTATTTTTATAAAAAAAAACATTAAAAGTTGTTATTAGTAATAATTGTATTGCATGTTATGGCGATAATTATATTTATTTTATATGGTAGTTATCAAAAAATCCTGTTTGCTTCTCATTTTTAACTGTATTGAGATATCCAACGGTATAGAAATATTGATTTTTCAGTCACATTACACCCTACTGGAATTCCATCGCCGCCTCAAAAAGTAATTTCTAATCTCATTAGAGAAAAGTCATGCCTTTTGGGCCTAACATTTGCACTAGTAATTAGTCACAGTCATTGTTCAAAAGAAAGATTTGAAACCTCCGAGTCTTGTGATTTTCAAATAAATCTCCAAATCATGGACCGCATCAGCAATATGTGGAGATCCTGTGTATTGAATTCCGTTTTCAAAATGATTTTGGAAAAATGGCTAAAAAGGGGTCTGAACTCTGTGGAATCTTAACGGATCTGATATTCCCTCTAAAGGAATTTGCATTTTGATGCATTTTGAAAGTGTATTTGTGTTCATAAACCGTAACAAGTATTTAAATACTTAATAAAAAATAAACGTATAATAACTACTAATTAATACTATAATAATTAATACTATAATAATTAAAAAATGCTAGATATTTAGGAACCTTTACATCTTTTATAAAATCCTGGATTAATCCTTATTAATTGATTATGATGAAAAATATAGATCAAAACAATACTAATTTATTTTGAAAATATTATTTTTATATTAAAGTAAATACGGTTATAGGGTTATACGGTTATAAGGTTATACTATTATAAGGTTATAAGGTTATACGGTTCATAATATATCTATTTTTAGTTTAAAGATACTAACCTACCACGAAAGTTGAAGGAATCTTGCACCAGCATTTTTTAGAATAAATAACTAAAGCAGAAATCTTTATGGAATGAGAAGATTCAAGATTTACTCAAATTTGAACAAGTAAAATGAAATTATAACTAATTTTCTTTAAAAACACACTTAAACTATCTGGTTTATTTTAATTCATTCTATGCATAGTAAAACAATTCTCACATACGAAAGGATTAGGATTATCTATTAGATATAATATTTTAAATCTAAGTGATCGTAGTATACCATGCAATCTTATAGTCTTCTATGTTATTTTTTATTAATTGTAATAAATTAAGAGGTACAGTTTTATAAATTTTATAAGAGTTGAAAGATATCCTACATATATAAAATAAAATTTGTATAATTTTAAAGTGTTTAAAAACTTATGATCTATCATAATACATACGCATTTAGTATGAATCAAGAATCCTATAAAAAGTATAAAACCTTTTAAATGGCATTAGTGTGATCTGGCCGTCTTCTGAAATGGTCAAACAAAACACATTTGCAAACCTACAACTAATCTTTATAACACTATTTTATTAAACTAAATTTGACTATACATTAAAATTTTGAAATAGTCGGGTTTACAATAAAATACTTAATTTTAATAAATCACTTTCTCTTATTTTGCTTTGTTTAATCATTTATTTTTTAAGTCTATCAAAGTTGTTTATATTAATTTCAAGAAAGATGTACCAGAAATTTTCAAAATATTTTAAAATTTATAGATTTCTCTAATATTTTTTTATAAAATACCTAATGTTACACATTAGCAGTGCATTATAATGTAATTCATTAGCAGGCCAGCTAAGTATGTTGATCTTTAAATCTTTAAATGCTTAATTATATTTGGATCTTTATAAAATTTATAAATCTCAAAGTTGCACAGTCTTCTCCAAACATCATATAATATATATATATATATATATATATATATATATGCGTGTGTGTGTGTGTGTGCGTGTGCGTGTGCGTGTGTGTGTGTGTTTTGCGTGTGTGTGTGTTTATATATATATATATATATATATATATATATATATATATATGTATATTTACACACACACACACACACACATATATATATATATATATGAATGTATGTATGTATGTATGTATGTATGTATATATATATATATATATATATATATATATATATATATATATATATCTATATATATATATATATATATATATATATATATATATATATATATATATATATATATATATATATATATATATATATATATGTATATATATATATATATATATATATATATATATATATATATATGTATATATATATATATATATATATATGTATATATATATATATATATGTATATATATATATATATATATATATATATATATATATATATATATATATATATATATATATATATATATATATATACATGCATATATATATATATATATATATATATATATATACATGCATATATATATATATACATGTATGTGATGCTGTGAATTATCTGATCTTTATATTCATGTTAGATGCGTTGCCTAGCATAATATTCACAAACATAAAAACATTAAAAACTCCCCAAATAAAAATTTAGAACATTTTAATAAATTTCAATTTAATTAAATCAGACTGATTCATCGTCTAGCCTAGCAACTCCCTATCACAACACTTATCACTTACAATACATCATACGAGAGAAGTAGACATAGTATTTCTTTTCAGTTTAGTGAAAGTAGTAGTTATTAACAATGTATATCATATATACA
>CM063502.1:113128311-113183311 GCA_032207245.1 Pardosa pseudoannulata | reverse complement strand
TTTAGACATTCCTATACAGTTTCCATATATAAATCATTTGGGGTCAAATGTAGAACTGATGTACAAAGTATGTCATTTTCCTCTTTACAGCATTGCCCTCTGCTATTCATTACTACAGAGTGGTATTTTTAACGATATTGCACAAATTAATGGATCTTTCATCGCCTCAGAGCATATATGTTTAAATATATTTTTAAATAATATATATATATATATATATATATATATATATATGTGTGTGTGTGTGTGTGTGTGTGTGTGTACACATAAACATGTGTACACACCTAGATACAAGAGCTGGTTAAAAATTATTCGATCTCTGGTCGGGAAAAGTATACCGGGGGATCAGAAAATGAGTATAGAGTTGAAAAAGTAATAATTCACGGAATACTATAGGTAGAGAGGTAAAAATTGACACATATACTTGAAATGACATGAGGGTTTATTGTAACCATACAAAAAAATGGTCAACAGATAGCTTGACAGCAAAACGGCAGTATAAATCATGAGAATCGTGTATAAAATGAGCTGTAATAAGAAAAAAGGAATCAGATGCACCATGTGCTTCACAGTGATGAAATCGCAACATGTTTCCGTTACCAGAAAAAACATTGTTATAAAAGCTATACTACCAGAATGGGGAATTTTCTATGGTAGCATTATGATCCTATCGTCATAGGAATGGTATTTGAACGGGTAAAGGTCTTATGACAATTACAGCTGTGAATACAAGGATTTTGAAGCTCGATATCAGCGCTCATGAAGTCACACGTTGAAATAGCATCCCCTACACTACTGCTTGGGTAGCATTAACCCTCTAAGCGGTTCTCATGTACAATTCCGCCAAACCGATGATGTCTTCAAAGCGGTTGTCACGTACAATTTTCGACCTCCAAAAACGTTCCAAAAATGAATGTAATGTACATTTCTGCCAATTTTTGAGGTAGGAGGGTCAGGTTGATTGTTTAGGAACTGCACCCCTCTTTGACTGACATTTATTGAGGGATGCACCCCTACTCCCTGAGGCACAAAGACGCTGATAGCTTTTCATGGCTTTGTAAATCTCTATTTCGAAGTATTTCGTTTGTGGTAACAGATGTATCTCTAATTGCACCTCTTAAATATCTTGGATGACTTTCGTAAAAAAATATAAATAATTCTCTTAAAGAATATTTTTAGTTCTACTTTTAGAATCCATTATTTTTTATGGGATGATCTTCCAGACTTGACGAGCTCTATGTGTATTAAAAATTAACAATCTATAATATCTGTTTAAATATCTATTTATAATCGGAATTAAAGGGACAATATCGAGGGTGGGTTTCCCGTATTCCATTCTAGTCGACAAGGAGTGAAGTAAAAAATCATAGCACTCTTTGGCCACTGACACAGCAAACCTTTAGCATATTTTTGGAGACTTTTTTTATTAGGTCTGTTCCACTTGGAGGGTTAAAGCTTATCCTCTGATGTCATCCGTATAAAGTCATCAAGAACTGTTACTCGGCGATTTTGTGAAGCAAATACCATATGTGGTGCGGGTATTCCAAAAGATGGACGATGACGATTGATTGTCTAACGTGTTGTGCTCCAAAGCTCCCTTCACAATCCAAGGATCTCCCACTACTACAGAATTTAGGATACCGAAAATCTTAGAACTTCATTACATGACGAGAAAGTCACTACGTGGTGTGGATTTACCACATCTACCGTTATCGACCCCTTTTCCTTCGAGGACACATTTGGAAGCTACCCCGGTGTCTGTGAGATCATTTTGTCTGAAAACGGTATCCCTACTATCCAGTCGGAGGCCTTTGTCTCCAGATGTTGGGCATGAGTAAAAATAATATAGAACTTCCTGATAATATTTTCAAATGTTTAGATGTTGTCATTAAGATCTCTCAAACAATCGAATTAGTGTACTGCCAAAATGCCTGAGAGACCTACATTCATTGGCATATCTTTTCATCGGTGACAACTTGATCACCCTGGATTCTTAGACTGCACTTCACAAAAGTGCTAATCCTGTTTATCTAGGTTTACACATGAACGCAATCCAGAAATTTTCTCCATCTGATTCACTCAGCTCGACTGTCTTTTATATTTATAATTGAGATGGAATAACATCACAATTCTAACCAATAAATGTTTCCTTAAACATAAAGATCTGCTTATTTGGGACATAGGAATGAATTTTGGTCCGGTACTGGCAAATGCTCTCTTTACCGGAATGGACGACATTAAGGACCTGTACTTCGCAATTTGTAGATGGAGCATAATAACTGAAGGAAGTGCGATATTTACCAACATCACCTTGTTAAGAACATCTCCAATACAACGATTTACGAGAAATCAATTCTGATCTCTTTAGAAAATTCATGTACACTTCGATGACTCGGTATGAGTTTCAATGCCATCTCTGTCTTGTACAATGGATCATTTGCAAAGAATGATGGATTAAATTACTTAGATTTATCGAACAACAATTCGTGCGAAATTAAAATGGACATATATTCTCGAATGTATAACGTAGAAATCTTTAATATATCCAACAACCTCATTACAAGGCTGAGGACGCTTTTGACCACTTTCTAAATAATAAAGCATAAGCAATAACAATTTATTCCTATGATGGTCTTCAGTGACAATGCACGCATTTGAAAATATTGCAATCTTGTTTTTTTTTCGAAGAAAAATAGAAACATAAGTTACTTGGACGTCAGTTTTAATGTGAGCCTTCGTCTCAAAAGATATTCGTTAAGCAACTTAAAGAACCTTACAACCTTCATTTCGAGAAGTATGAATGCAGAATCTTTAAATAATTTGTTTAGGAACAGCATAAAGTTTGAATAAATTAATATGGCTCTAAATAAAGTTAATGGGATTTATTTAAAATAACTAATGTAGCTAAGAATGTTCGATAATTGGATTTGTTTTGGACCAACATTAGTGAAATAGACCGCTATGTTATAAAATATTGCTCAATAATTTAGTATGTTAGCACGAGCCATAACACCTTAAAGAAAAAGACTAAAATCTTCCTTCCGTGATACAGACGTCTAAAAGTTTAGGACAGGAGCTCCAATAGATTAGCCTGGATCCATTGGAAACATTTCACTCTGCTCGATAATTTCATGGACTTCGAATAACAACATAAATAATTTATTTTTGTCTAACTTTCTGAAGACCAGTTTTAGTCAGTGTTTAGTCCGTGCATTCGGAGGAATGCAATATTCAAAAGGTTCGCCTGGATTACGACATAGAATTGGAAAATGGTGACCATTCTGTGAGAACAGGGTTTCTCTTGAGAAGGAACTTCGTGGTGTGTTACTGCCAAGCTTTCCAGCTTTACGAGTACATCAAACATCTTAGTGGCAATCGTCAATTTTTATTCGAAGAATTAACATGCCATAGACGAGTGAAAATAAAAGGAAGAAAAATCTATTACCCAGTGTTTTTTGTCTTTTTTTTAGGTCCGTAAATTCTGTCCTGAAATTTATGGCTATTTAAAACGAATTTACGACCTCAGAGTAGCTGTAAATTGCACTCCAAGAAACCCCAAAGATGATCCAGACAATAGACAATACGACCATCTTTGACGTAAGTTGCAATCGCATTACATTATTCGAATCACTAAATAGCTCAATTTCAGAAAATCTGATAGAAATTCTCGCAGGAGATAATTTTATTTCGTCTTCAGAATTCAACGTTCCAAAAAACGTGAAAATTTTCTTCCTTCAAGGCAACATGTTGACGAAACCCAGACAGTCCTTCAGATAACCTTTTCGGAGAATCCTTAGTCCTGTGATTGGGAATCTTTGAAACTGATGTACTTGTTGAAGCCAGTTGGACAAATCCCCGATGCCTACAAGGTGAAGTTTAATCCTTCTACCAATTACACAAACAGTCTGATTCTTCTGCAGATGACAGATCAGGTTCTGTGTTCTAAAAACAAGAAGGATTTTCAGAAGAAACTATTTTTATCAGTTTGATCACCGTCCTCTTAGTTCTGGGTTTTGGACTTTCAGTCTAGTTGTATGACAGAAAGAAAAAGAATTTCATGAAAGCCTTGCTTTATACCCACTGCACTTGATGTACAGCTGGATTGCCGGAAAGTGGTCTAGGAAGACAAAAACTTAAACTATTTTTTATTTAGCATGGTTCGGAAAACGTGGATGTACCCCTGTGAATTGTTGGAACGAGGTAAGGAACCGGATCACCAGTTCAATTTTTCGTCCGTGGCTGGCACTGCGAATAGGGTTTGGTCATCTCATTTTCCACTTAGTAGAGCTCAGCAGGATGACGTGGATCGTTATCTCCCAAACCTTCTTCAAGAATACGTCGTTCCACCTAGAGCTCCGGGCTGCTCTGATGAGAATGCTAAAAGATCGCCGGAAAAGGATGATTTTCGTCATCAAGGGAAATCTGCCGCAGTAAGAAGATTTACCACGTGACATGAAGCACGTCCTTTAATTGGTGTGTAAAGAAAAGTGTTTTATGGAAAAACTCAGGTATTTGTTGCAGAAGAAGAGCATCCCATTCAAATGCAACTGAAAGAATTTGTTTTCGTTGCTGGAAACTGCTTTCGAAACAAAAGAGTCTACCATCGCTATCTACTTAAAGAAATTCTCTAAGTCTGTTATGAAGCCAGAACTAAGAATTTGAAAAAAGTTACATTCATATTTTTTTCTTAAACATGAATTACGCCATAAAGTACCCACTTATGTTTGCAGAATTTTAATGGACGGAATAGTTTTTTTTTTAAATATTATTTTTCTAAAAGCCAAAGATATGCCGAAATTTAATCCATGTTTCAATTCATATATATGAAAGCCTGTCTAAAAGTTAGCTGCAGATAGTTAGCAATAAAAATTGAGTCACACTAAAGATTTATTGAACTCTACACAGACTATGATTTGAAATACATGCAATGAATTACTTAGTCAACAGATAATTTCTGAAAAAATAATAGCTCTCAAGAAAATGTGATAATTTTAAAGCATTATTCTAACAATCAAAATTTTAACAGTAACCAATAAACCATTAGTCGTAAACTAATAAACAATCCATGCAAAATATAATTCTAAATCGTATCATAAGAATAAAACCGTTTTATGAGCCTGAGATTCATAAATATGATGCGTTAAAAAAAGAGTGAATACCGTAGAATCTACCTTAATTAGGCGACTCCATGAACTTGATTTTCAATTCCGTATGCCCAAGACACAGACATTACTTCTAAATAAATAACGATGTTGTTGTGTATGTAAATGCTGTATAAAAGTATGTTCTCTCTCGCTAAAACGTTATCCGTAAACACAGTAATTCGTAATATCAAATTACATCTCCTAATTCTCGTAATTGCTTATTTACACTAATAAACTATAAACTGCATTTTAAAGATGAGTGAAATTTCAAACTGCAATTCTTCATGCATCTCATATCACCTGTAACATTTTTGAAAGGGAAGATAAAATATTGTGATGTTTAACAATAATTCTTTGCTACCAACATAAACTGCAGATTCTCGAGTTCTCGAGAATTTTATGTAAACTTTTCGCTGTCAGTAGTTACGGCACGACTTAAGTTTTCAAAATAAATTCTCATATAATATAATTAACAGTAGAAATAGTACGGCAATGATGTGGACTCTATGTTAGTTTCTTAATAATAATCTCTCATTTAACTTAATTAAGATTAGTAGTTATTTTACAGCCAAAAATACATGCATGCGGACTTCTCAAAAAGCTTGATAAAATAAGCTGAAAACATTATATATATGTTTATAGATGCAGCAGGCTATTCTTAATAACTGTATAATTTTGCACCTCATTGACAAGAAATATTACAAGTGATATTATAATATGCGTATGAATAAAAATGCAGTTTTCTACTGATGCACTTATGTAGAAATTATTACATGAGTACTATCACCTCTAGAGATTTCAATCTCGTTTCATTGGAAGGAAAATAAAAACCAGGTACTTAGGTATCAGTTTCAATGTCTGTCTTCGTATTGAAATATGTTAGTAAAGTATCATAAAGCATCTTACAACCTTCGTTTCTCGAGATACGAATGTACAACCTTTAAATGATATGTTTAGGAATAACACAGAGTTGGAAAAAATTAGTAATTCTTGAAATACAATTAATGGGATTTATTAAAAAAACTGAAGGATTTTAAAAATTTTTGAAAACTTTATTTTTTAAAACAAATAGTGGAAAGGACTACCATGAGGTAGGATGATGCACAAAAATTGAGTATGTCAACGTGATTCAAAACGCCTTACATAAAATGTCTAAAAAATTTCTTCATCGATTCAGACGTTCAAAAGTTTTGTACATGAGCTCCATTAAATGGATTAATAAAGCACTGAGCCTTCTGTCTCTATTTAGAAATATGTATCAAACTTCAACCCTCAACTAACATCAATATTTCGTAAACAATTACTTTAAACAACTATCAGAAAATCTAATATTGTACACACAGTCTAAAATTTTTCGCTTCTTAAGCTTTGAAATCATGGACCTTTTTCGGTTATATTTGTATGTTTCAATTATTTATTATGGTTCAATGATTTATTATGTTTTCTCATCAAATTACTTTTAACATGTAACTATAATCCTAATTTTTTTAAACTGCCTATAAATGTCGTCCATCTTTTTATCAATTCCGTTAAAGGCAAGGTAATAAACAGTTATATTTTCTGTACGGAAGTCTAAAAACTGTAATTATTCTTTAAAATATTATTTAAAATAAGTGATAATGTATTAGAATAAGTAAATTCAAATTTAAGCCTACGAAATTATCTAGTGTCTCAGTTAACATAGCAACGGTATATGTAGATTAAATAGCACACTGACTCTAGTTATCTGAAATCACTATGTTAAGTAGTAGAAATATGTTGTTGGTTTGATAACTGAATACTAAAATTGATATGTGTGAAATGTTTTAGTTTTTCCCGAATTAATTCATTAACTCACAAATAATTTATGTTTAATATATTTTCATAAATATAATAAATGTAACATACTACAGTCTTCTAGGAGTTAAAAAATGAAATTTAAATAACTTTGAACATTATAAGCCGATCCCCATTATCATTACGAGTTGCAATCTCAAA
This sequence comes from Pardosa pseudoannulata, assembly GCA_032207245.1. Taxonomy (NCBI): domain Eukaryota; kingdom Metazoa; phylum Arthropoda; class Arachnida; order Araneae; family Lycosidae; genus Pardosa; species Pardosa pseudoannulata. Next base: position 113,176,190 of record CM063502.1, on the reverse strand, counting down.
CATCAGAGGTAGTCATTTATGAAGAAAAAAGAAAAACTTGTGATACGAGATTAATTTGAGATCATGTATGAAAACGGTACTGAAAAATGAAATTTTATAATAGATATAGTAAGACAGTAAATTTCTTTCTGAGACTTAAAAAACCACAAAGTGTCTAAATTATGTCTAAATATGGCAAAGATTATGAATATTTAGAAGTATAAATGTTAATGTCTTTGGAGATTTTTTATAGAATTGCCTCTGCCTACAATTAAAAAAGAAGACCCGTTTCAAGAAAACATAAAAATTCTAAAAAAAAAACTGTTTTTAGTTGGCCTGAAAAAGTAAAATCTAATAGGTTTAATCATTTACTTTATAAATAAACTATTCTTTCTGTTCTTAAAATTTTATAGAATTGAAAAATATATTTTAATTATTTATTTAGGTACACCATTAAATTAGTGTAAACTACTTTCAGACCTATTTCCACGTATTCAGCACATTTGAGGAACATAGCACTAGGTATATCCACATCGAGTGAATATATTGGCACAGACATGTATTGAAGCAGGATTTAGTGCCATAGAAGTTGTTCCGTCCATCAGCCATGATGCTGGATCAGCGGCAACAATTGCTTAATAGTTTTGTAAAGTTTGTTTACTTTGTTACCGTTGAGCGTAGCGCCATCTGAAAAAAAGATAATAATAGCGTTCGCTTTGAGTGGGGGATCAAATCGGCTGCGAACCAATTTTGTTTTCTGTTTTTTCTTGATGTTTCTTTAAATTTGATGGTTTGGACGACGTTTGGAGTGAAAATATTCAAAGTCACTGTAGTAAGTAAATTTTTAATTCCTTTAATCATAAATCTTATAGGGTTTTCCTTTTTCCAACGATGATCCAATCCATATACATTTAATTCTATTTGATTGCGGCCTGTTGGGGGTGATATTAAAAATAAAAAATAAAAATTCCCCCTTCAGCAGAGTGTCCATTTAAGAATGGCTAAAATAATAAGACGAGTGCATCTTTTAAAATAACGACAAACTTCTTTATTGCAACTTGCAATCTTAAAATAAAATTCTATTTACAAAAAAAAATTAGTTACTTTGCACCTTGTATTTTCAAAGCTCATACTATGCGAACGCCGACGTGACGAACTGCCGAACCGCGATCGACAACTGCTGCGAACAACTGCCGTGGCCAAGTACGGCTGATATTCAACTGCAAGCAGCCTCCTCGGCTACCCGCTTAAATCTCAAAAACACATTCGTAAAATTTGCATACGCCTGATGCCACTCAGGTGCAACATAACGTTCTCGGTAAACTCTGCCACGCCCCCCTAAAACACGCACGTAAAACTTGATCGCTTCAACGTATCCCGTTAACCGGCGTTTAACCGCTTCAAACATCGCGGAACTGTAAGAATAAATGGGGAAAGTTGAGATTTCCCAACACTGATCCAATCCATATACATTTAATTCTTATTTGATTGCGGCCGAACGATGGCCGAATGGTTAGGGTGCTGGCCTTCGGAACCGGAGTTCTGGGGTGTAATACCACTGTGGCATGGACGTTCGTAGCCGTTCGGAATCGGCTTTAAGCAGTAGTTCCCGGTCTCATTAGCCCTCGTGTTGCATAAAAGTAGACCGTAGCGCTCCAAACCAAACCAAACCAAATCTATTTGATTGTGTTTATGTATTATGTTTCCCCTCGTCCATATTATTCTTATCTATTGTACTGTGTTAAAATCTTAAATGTTAGTAGTCATTAATTCTCTATTGATAGTAATATATTTGCTTTGTAATGTTAAATTCTAATCTACAATAAACTGTTAGTAGATCCCTTCCCTTTGGTCATTTCTCTATCATAAAGTCTTTAGTTTATATATTTAATTATACATTCCACTAATTCTTAACATCTCACAGAAGCTACAATATTAAAATAAACTTAATTTAGGAAAATCTGAGATAATTATAAAAATTCTCAAAATCGTTCCCAGCCGAAGAAAGTGAAACGGACATCCACTTATCAGTATTATGGCAGTCTACTATAAATTAAAAAAACAAAAAGCTACTAGTTCAATACGATGTACTCTGTATATTACAAATAAATGTGGAACTATGAAAAAACAAGTGTCATCTTATAAAACAGACTCCAACCCCAGCAAACTACTAATAAAAAATATTAAACCTGTGAACGAGAATGCTTCACATTTCAGAACTATAGCAATAAATAGACTGAAGAAAGTAGATTGGGATATCCATATACTCTACCAAACTGCAGTAATGTAGAAAAAAAACAACAGCATTAAAATAAATTTTGCCTCGAAGAAGTGGAGATAATTATATAATATCTCCGCATTTATTTGTAATATACAGAGTACATCGTATTACTAGTTCAATACGATGTACTCTGTATATTACAAATAAATGTGGATTTATGAAAAAACAAGTGTCATCTTATAAAACAGACTCCAACCCCAGCAAACTACTAATAAAAAATATTAAACCTGTGAACGAGAATGCTTCACATTTTAGAACTATAGCAATAAATAGACTGAAGAAGGTAGATTGGGATATCCATATACTCTACCAAACTGCAGTAATGTAGAAAAAAAGGCAACAGCCTTAAAATAAATTTTGTCTCGAAGAAGTGGAGATAATTATATGAATCTGATAACTGTGCCCGAGTGAAGTAAGAGAAATTGGTATTCATTTATCAACTGCATGACAGTTTTCTCGGATAATAAATATAAAATCTAATCATTATAATTCAGTGTAGTACTGATATTATAAAAAAATGTGAATCTATGCGAAAATAAATGTCATCTTATAAAACAGATTCCCATCCCAATAGACTGCTAATAAAGAAATATCAAACCTTTAGACGAGATTTGTAATTTAAAATATTCTATCGCTTTACATTATTATTTTTTTACAGTGCCAAATATTTGTATTCATTTTCTAATTAAAGCTGGAATCTGCCTAGATTAAGTACATAAAACGATTTCTCTAAAACTCCCTTTGTCAGAAAGTGTCTTTTCGATTAAAGAAAATCATTCCATTCTTACTTAATAGAGAAATAAAATAGCTGATACTTTGTCTGATAAATTAAACACTCTGAATCAAGCCTATTTACATATGCAAAATACTCGATATATATTTTAATTAAATTTTTAATGAATTCTCTGGAAAATGTCATATATATATATATATTGTTGGTAACAATATATTTCTAGTTCAAAACCCCCTACGGTACGAAGCATAACAAAACTCACTTTATCTTTCAGAAAACCGGTATCATATTTTCTATTTATGGTGCGTTTGTCTCTGAAAAATAGAATTTTTAATTGCTTTTGATATCCTTTTACCTTATGCGTGTTATATGAACTAAACTAATGTTATTAAAATAAGTCACTGCTAGGCATGTAATCTAATCTCCCGACGAATAAAATCTAATTAAAGAGGCGTATTCCGATTCGAAGTTTTTCTCCATTCAATTTCGTCCCTTTTGTTCGCTTTTTTTCTAGTGCTTTAATAAGCTATAAAAAACTGCTTTCAGTGATTGAGGCAACAATGCAGTAATACAGAAAAAAAGTACCAGTCAAATCGCATTGCCTTTAAGCAAGTGAAGAGATTTAATTGTCATGGAATTTGGAATTGGCATGCATTCTTCACATAAAAAGAAATTAACCCCAAAATCAATTCGTTATGGTCTTCTGAATGCAAAGAGGAAAAAAAGCAATATATTAATTCAATCCCGATGCTCAAGATAAACAAGTAAGTAATATTGTTTATATTACATAAAGTGTATAATGTAAACTAATATGTCTTATCCCTGATGTGCAATTTATGTCTGGTGTTTTTCTTGAGATGCAAGAATTTCCTCAAAATTATTAGTTTATGTTAAGGTTCTACAAAACTAACAAATTATATAAAATTTCTATCATTAGAATTAGAATGTTTTTTCCTTCACAATTTCTCTATTCAACTTTATGAAAGTTATTTGATTTTAAATTGGTTTCATAAACAGTTATTTCATTTTAAATTGGTTTCATAAACAGTCAGAAGAACAATTTTAAACAATCACTTCGTTTATTGCAATTTTTGTAAAAGCATTTGTAAAGGGAATTTCAAAATTGCACTTTTTTCATTTAACATGTAAATAACTTTTCATGTTATAGTAAACACTTATTTCGGTGATTGAGGCAGCAATTCAATGCAGAAGAAAATGACAGTTAAACAGTATCCCTATAAAGAAAATGAAACGGTTTTAATATTCTTAGAATTTGGGATTCTTATACATTCTTAGCAAAGAAGCACATGCAGAAATAGGTTTCAGAATTTATGCTTAATGAATACAATCTACGCTATATGAAATGTGTAGTGTAAACTTAATATGTTAATGTATTATCCATGATTTAAGTTTCATATCTAGGTGTCTTCAAGAAGCGTTCTGATTTCTTTAAAGATTATTTTACCTCAAAGTTCTTTAAAACGAATAAATAAGGTAAAAATCTATTCTTGTAGATATAGTTATATGCATTACAATTGTTTATTAAGCTTTATAACAGCTATTTTACTTTTAACTGTTAAGTAAACAATCCAAAGAAAACTTTAAACACTCGTTTAGTTTCTTGATTTATTTTTCATCTTTCAAAAAGGTTTAAGAGAAGGAAATTTCAAAATTATGTTTGTTACATTCAAAAAGTTCCTATCATTTCATGTTAAAGTAAAAACTTCTTATAGTGATTTTGGCAGCAATACAGTACAGAACAAAAGCCTTTTAGAAAGAGAAAATTTTAAACCCTCTGACTGTCGAGGTGTAAGTTATCTGTACAATAGCATCATAAAGACACTATACTTTCTTCAACAAATTTTGTAAATAAAGCAGAAATGTACGACTGATGCAATTTAGAACAACTAGTTACAATCCCTACAGTTAAAGGTTTTGTCAACAACAGCAAAAGAGGGTGAATTCATATATATGCAGAATTGATAATTAGATAGCTAATTGTTATGAAATTTGGAATTATTACAGATTTTTCCACATAACAACATATACATTAAATTTGTTTACAGATACATTAATTCTTACGGAAAACAATTGTATAAAAATGTATGGTAGAAAATTGAGTAGCGTAAATTAATATGTTTTATCCTTGTATGCATTTTATGTCTGGGTGTTTTTAAGAAACGTTGTGAATTCTCTAAACATTGTTTTTCCTTGAGGTTCTTTAGAACTTTAAAAAAGATGAAAATTATTCTATCTTTAGAGGTATTTTTAATTTTTTTATTCAGCTTTATAACAGCTACCTTATTTATAATCCATTTGATAAACAGTTAGAATAACAATTACGCACATTTTAGAGAACTTTTAACAACAGCAATTTTAAAAGTATGATTATTACACTTAACAGATTACTAATTTGTCACGTCAAAGTATGTTAAAATTAAGATTAATTTAGTTTAAAATACAAAATGCATATAATCAATAAAAATTGTAAAGAACAATAGCTTTCATAAATTAATTTGTGTTATAACAATCAGATAGAGCTTTTACCTATGTAGAGGGGAAAAGCAATATAACAACAAAAATTCTTAATATTCAAAAATATTTAGACTAGGTATAGTATTATCATAAATGTATCCAAGCATTCATCCCTCATAATGTTTAATTTATTTTTACATTTCATTATTATTATTGTTTAAGAGAAAAATTAGCATTCAAAATTAAAATAAAAGTTGCAAAACATTTCGAACTTCCTAAAAACATTGAAGTTTCCCAGTTTGCTGATAAATCTGAATAAAAAACGTTTAAAAAGATTTAGAATTCAATTTATTTTTCGACTTATTGAGATAGTAATAATGAGCCATTAAACATCTCTGTTTCTCCCTCGGAAGAAGCCTTTCGTAAATACTCAACTTTATCTCAAAACTCTTCATTCCGACAAAAATAGCTGCATAATTGCAACGAGGGTAATTTAGCTAAGTTTTAACTGTATCATTTCCCGAATATCTTCAGCAAGAAAAGCCTCCAACAAGGAGACGAAAGCGAGCTCTTAATGACTGAGACCGAGAGTAATGAGAAGGAGTTGCGGGAAAGAGCAATGAAGGACGGCGAGGAAACAATGGTTTGTCACATTGTGTGCCTCACCATGCCAGATAAGAAGGATAACTCCATGAAACTAAAACGCGAAAAATGTTGCCAGATTGTTTGAGGTTGTCGTGTTATATCATATCAAGGAATGTGCATTGTGCGAAAAGGGTGGATAAAGGCGTGAAGCACAAAACGAAATCAAAAGGGAGATTTGTTGTAATTTAAGAGTACACCGTAAAGAGATTAGTTGTATTTGCGAAGTTTCATTTTTGTATTTTCAATCATATATGGCAAGCAGTAAAGACCTGTCTATAACTTTGTAGTTAATAATAAAACATACGTATAACATTTTTGCATCCACAGTTTTTTAAAGCTTTAGAATAATCTAATTTGTTATAATATATTTTTATTTGCGAATTTCATTTTTGTATTTTCAATCATATATGGCAAAGGAGTAAAGACCTGTCTATAACTTTGTAGTTAATAATAAAACATACGTATAATATTTTTGAATACACAGTTTTTTACAGTTTTAGAATAATCTAATTTGTTATAATATATTTGTATTTGTGAAATTTCACTTTTGTATTTTCAAACATATATGGCAAAGGAGTAAAGACCTGTGTATAACTTTGTAGTTAATAATAAAACATACGTATAATATTTTTGCATCCAGTTTTTTACAGCTTTAGAATAATCTAATTTGTTATAATATATTTGTATTTTCGAAGTTTTATTTTTGTATTTTGGCAAAGGAGTAAAGACCTGTCTATAACTTTGTAGTTAATAATAAAACATACATATAATATTTTTGCATCCCCAGTTTTTTACAACTTTACAATAATATAATTTGTTATAATATATTTAAGTTTTTTTTTTGACAAATTTAGAAAGTTTATTTTGTTGGCTATTCTTAAACCACAAAATTCTATTTTATAGCCTGCTACATGATATAACTTTAGAAAAATCGTCTTATAACACACAATAATGTTCAGAATCACTCCCTAATGAATTTGACCAATTCATTTATGTATATTAAACATGGCTTAAAAGTTATACAGATGTTAAACGTAATTTCTTTTATTAAGAAAGTAGTTATACAATTATTATTTTCCAGTGCTTCAGAAAAGCTTTACTAGTTTGGTGGATTAATATTTATGTTTTAAGTTTCCTATCCTTGTCAGTCTCTTTTGTACATTTTCTAAAAATTGAATTTACCCCTTGTTTAACTATCACAGTCATGTGTTCTTCAAAAATTATTTCTTATAGGTACAATTTAATTCTGTTTCATAGACATATTTTAAAGATGTATAGAATTATCCTAAAATATTTAATAATATTTCTTTTAAATATTTATTTTTTACATTTTAATATTATTATTGTTTTGGAGAAAAATTAACAATGAAGACTGAAATAAAAGTTACAAATATTTCGAATTTCCTGGAAACTTCCAAAGTACTTATTTGTATTAAAGAGACTTTTCTGCATAGCTTTATTTCAAAAATAAATCCAGAAACCATCTGAAAAAGTTCGAAATGAAATTACTACTTTCCTATATTAGATCAAATATTCCAGAACTATTCCAGAAATTCCATATCATCGTTCTTTTCAGAAATACATTATCTGTTTCCATAAAATCCATAAACTTTTTTTATGATGTTGGTGTTAATTTTATCTGTAATTATATGTCGCTATCTTTGTAAAAAATAACTTTATATCTCCCTTATATACGTTTGAATAAATACCAATAATTTTAGAGATAAATACTGGGGTCTGTAAAGTTAAAGGAATTTATAACGTGTATTTATAGTAAGAGATAAAGAAACATTTTAATATAATTATTGATTTGGAGAAAAATTAACAATGAAGATTGAAATAAAAGTTACAAAATATTTCAAATTTCCTGAAAACATTGTAAAGTTTTCTAATTTTCTAATAAATAATAAAATTGTAAAGAAGCGGCAAGACTGATAATTCTAGATACCACTATTTGGTTTCATAGAATAATCAGTAGTGTTATGCGAAATAAAGTTTAATTTCTTATTTTTTTAAATGGTTCAAGTATTAACAGCTAAATGATTTAGTTTTAGAACAATTTACTAATAACACTACAGAATAATTAGTGTTAATTTAAAGCATGTATACTATTATTCTAAAAATGTTGATTCAGGTTTTTTTGGAATTTTTATTTTTTCATATTTCAATACTGCTATTGTTTAAGAAAAAACTAGCATTCAAAATTCAAATAAAGGTTACAAAACATCTCTAACTTCTTGAACACATTTTCAAATGTTCCATGTACTCATGAGTCATAAAATAATAAAAACGTTTAAAAAGACTTAGAATTCTATTTATTTTTTGACAATTTAATATTCTAATTGTGAATCATTAAATACTTTTGTGTCTCCTTCATAAAACATCCTTTGTAAATACTGAACTTTCTCACAAACTCTTCTTTTCAACCAAAATAACTACGATTTTGCAACGGGGTAATTTAGCTAAGCTTTAACTGCATCATTTCCCAAATATCTTCAGCAAGAAAAGCTTCCAACAAGAAGACGAAACGGAGCTTTTAATGACTGGAGCTGGGAGAAATGAAAAAAAAAGGCAATGAAGGACGGTGAGAGAATAATTGTTTGTGTCATTGCGTGCCTCACCTTTCCAGATAAAAAGGATAAATCCATGTAACTAAAATGCCCAAAACGTAGCTAGATTGTTTGACGTTGTCCAGTCATATTAGGTCAATGAATATTCATTGTACGAAAAGGGTGGAAAAAAGGCGTAAAGCAAAAACAAAATCAAAAGAGAGATTTGTTAACTTAAAAGTAAGACGCGAGGGAATAAGATATATGTACGAAGCTCTATTATTCTGTTTATTTATTTATTTATTTTTAAAATTACCCCAGTCTGAACTCTTTCGAGCATACGACGCCTTGTAGTCCAATACAGACAAGAAATTGCCCCATTAAATGGGGGAGTTGAAAAGGAACCCGAAGAAATAACATCCTGTAGGGCAGGACAAGAAGAAAGGTGATCTCCATGCATTGGGGCTGAACCACAAAGAACACAGTTCGGTGAATCAACTTCGGTGAAGTCCAGCTTTGTACAGATGGGCCTGAAGAAAATCATGTCCAGTCTCAAGGCGGAAACAGGCCACAACAATATCTCTGGGCAAGGCGCCATATATTCTATTTATAAACTATCAATGACGTACGATTAGAGATCTGTGAAAAACTTTCTCAATTAATAACAATGCAAACAAATTTTATAATAATTTTCATTTTACAGAAGTATCTTATAGCCTAAGAATAATCTAGTTTATTTAAGTATGAACTTTTCCATTCTTCTGTAAACGTTTTTCCTTTCAGATGTATAACCATTTCTTGAACCAGTATACTATGTATCGTAAAAAAAAAAGTATGGAGATAAAATTTAAGGAATATTAAAGTTCTGCAAAGTTGTATACTTTGCAGAAATTTTTTAATTGTAATTTACTACTGCTTCGAAATAAATGTTCTTATACGATTTTATGACTTTAGATTTTGAGTCACATATTTAACACTGAAGTAGAAAAAGTGACTTTAATTACATTATGTATATTCCCCAATTTGCCGCTATACAGCATGTTAGTTAGTACTTTGTGCTTTATGCAGTGGTCTTGACTTCCAAAGAAATTTGGGTGTATTTGTGTTATTCCCAAATTCGGTGTAATATTCACCGTCTGTTTGGTGCTCACATAAATAAAATATTCTACAACTTTTCAGTTTGTTCAAAATCGGGAAAAATATAAATACCCCCAGCATTAGAAAATATGAATTGCTAAATATTGGAATGCTTGATATCAAATCATTTTACGGATGTGTTTTATTTTCATTATCAATCGTAGCTTCTTAAACTTTTTTGTGAGCTCTTGCAAATTGTTGAGAACAATTAGCAATTTGCAAGTTTTAATGTAAAATCTCTGAGAAGCTACATGATTACTTCAGTTTCTCAAATATATGTTCGTAATATGTAAAAATATTATTAAAGACTAGAATATAGCCCGTCATATGACGAGATCAGAAAATTTTTTAATTTTCCAGATTTGTAAAGTACCCTATAAGGCAAGTAAAAAAATGGTTTGTTTTTTAGTTGAGAATTATCTCGTACACCCTCAATAATTTGTTTATCTTCATACTCCTCTAAAGTCTCCCGAAACTGTGAATGCAGTTTAGAATCACATTAAATTCTTTTAGTCAAACAGTGTGGTTATTATAAAACACGAACACAGCTTCTAAATTTTCAAAGATATATTAATTTAAAAGATATATTAAATTCAAAATTATCAGATATGTACCTAATCTAATATTTAAGCCAAATATAAAAGCAAATTATTACTTAATATCTAAGCTCAGTGATAAAACGGATGAAAATAATGCAGACGTTTTTTAAATAATTTAAAATAAATTATTAAATGAGATGGTTAAAGGAATGACGTCATAATGCTATAAAAATGTTATTTTTATCTATTTATAATTTGATAAATTGATAAATTTATTCGCCTGCTCCTAACCTGGTGAAATAGGACTTAAAATAAAGCCATGAAATGCTCGAAAAGGAGGGAAGGTGTGGATTTCTAACGTTTTAAACAGGACAGTAATTTTCGCTGTGATATGAAGCCTATTTATACCAATTTATTTTAGAATCGTATCTATAGTTTAGGAGAAGATAACATTTACTAGCTTTAAATTTTGCTAATCCTAACTTATCAAGAATCCAATATGGATGATTCTATCCATTTCAGATCCAACCACTTCATGAATTCGAGGACAAACTGACAGATAACTTAAGTTAATTTTATACAGGGGATGCTACTGATTCTACAACGATAGAATGTAATATAATAGATGCAGTATTGAAGAATAATTAAAATATTTTATATCTTTTTTTAAATGGCATAACATAATTCTATTGTTAATATAGATTTCAACACTTCATTGAAAACAAATGACGAGTAATAATTCAATATCTTTATATCATGACTATAATTACATTCAATACTGTTCATTTTATATATATTAATAAATGTGTTATAATTTCTCTCTCTGCACTATCGCATTTTTGATCCCTCATACATTCTCTTTAGACTCATATACATAATACTGTCTATAGAAGTATTTTAACTGACTCCAAGAGAGCAGAATTGTGAACTCACTAAAAAATTTCGTGACCACCAAGCACTTTTCTTTCCTTTAGCCTGTAGTAGGTGATATTACTCAAACTATATATGGTATATACACTCATGTCCATAAATTAAGGATAATGAAGTTCAGGCAATGAAAGAGACAAAAGCAAAACAAATTTGACTTATTTGTAAAGTTTATTTATTAAACAAAAGGTAAAGAGCAAAAAAGATGCTATATGTTTGACATAATTAATAAAAATTGCGATTTTTACTCCCTGGAGCAAATTTCAAAAAAGAACCTATTTACAGAAAACAGTATAACATGGTTAGTATGATGGTTAATACGGAGTATGTCTCCCGGACTATGCAATACAAGCGTTACAACGCCTACGCATGCTGAGTATCAGATTATCAATCTGATCTTGGGGAAAATTACACCACTCATCAAGCAATGCCCTCCGAAGTTCCGATAGACAGTTGGGAGGGGGTTGACGGGCGATAATTCTACCACGTAAAAAATCATCCAAATGCTTCCTTTGTGCCATAACTACGCGGTTATTGCACTGAAAGGCTTTTAAAGCGCTTGTGAACAATTTTACTTCTTTGCTACCATTCCTTATATACCCCTTTCATACACTCTCGTCATTGTGACGTACTATCCGCGCCATCTGGTGGTTTCCTGCAATTTGCATATTCTTCTTCAAGATGTGTGTGATAATTCTACAGGTGAAATTTTTATTTTAGAGCTCAATTTCTGTGTGATTCTGAATTATCCTTAATTTATGGACATGAATGTAATACACTTTGTTACCCTAAAAGTGTTTTTTCTTCAGAAAGGATTTCTTAAATGTAAAGTTTATTTGCTTTCTAGAATCTCTATAGCAACGCAGTTGGGCATTATTACTTAATACTAATTTTTCTCGAGATATAGAAAACTACCAAACTTTTCTCAACTCCCGATTTCATGCAAATTAACAAGCTGTTGCTTAATGATATTATCTTTTTAATGTTAAAATGTGTTAAAAATAATAAGTTCCATAAGTTCTTTTAACAAGTACATTTTTCTACCACCTTTCAATACAGTAGAATTTATTTCATTGTGAGTTATAAATCAATATTTTTGTTCCTTTCAGGAAGTTTTTGGTGCTTTCGTGTACTTGCGAGAAACTTCTTCATGGGAAATCAATCGCTTTTGTTTGATTACCATTAATTCTTGATGCGGTCAAATAAGATTCTGAGTCTATTTAATTCTGAGTCATACTGTGAATAGGAATAGTATATCAAGAAAAATGCATATGGGACATTGGTTCCTTTTAAAAGTATTCATTAGTATCGTAACATTTTAATTTTAATTCATTTTTATCTGCTTTTTTCTTAAAATGTTTTATAAGTTTTTGATAATATTTTCCATCTAAATATTTTGTGGAGATTTTTTGGTTGATTGGGTTGGAGAACGTTTTTACCTACAAGATGGCTAATTAAACCGAATCTAAGGCTTAAAGCTTTTCTAAACGGGTTCGTCTATTCGAAACGGGTTATCCATATCTCCTGCCTAATATTTTAAACCCAAACACTGGACCAGTAGAGACAGATTTAAAGCCATGATCTCCAGTACCGAAGGGTATCTATTCAATAGAATGTGTGACCATTTATATTGTATAGTAGTTTAAATCTCCATACTCGACCAGTAGTTGGAGATTCAAACACATAAACTCCGGTACCGATATCAAAGCTCTATCCAATCGGTCTACCTACAGCTTGATAATTTTATTGAAGGAAGCATTTTTCATTTCTTCCTTACAGAAGGATAAAAGAAAGCACTTAACACACTCAAAAACAAATAAACTTCAAATAATCTTTATTTATCGGAGATTATAATGTTTGAAATTAACAATACCAACATTGTTTTGTAGTAACTTCAAGTACTTTTGAATAGCTATACCTTAAATATCGACGTAAAACACTAAATAAAAATTGAACATTAGAAAATAAGATTTTTCTTTTCGTATTGACTTTAAAGTTAAATTAGGTAGAAAGGTAAGAAAAATATTTCAGAATATTGGAAACATATTATACTGGTGGACAAAATATATTTTCTTTGTACTACTTTTTTTTGCCTGTTAAAGATTGGACTGATATTTATAGACCTTTTTTAAATTCAATAATGAAAATTGCTCATCTCTACCGATAACTTAAGGATTTTGAGTGGTTACTTTATTTTCTTCATTAATAATTCCCACTAGCTTAACATTTCTGCATGTCTGAGCTTAACATTTTTAGCATGTTTTTTTTCTCATAAAGGTCTATTTTCAATGTCCATCAGTAAGCTGCTTACATACTTGAACTAAATTTTCTTCATATCTTTTTCCATATTTGAAATTTTCTGAGGCAAACGTTCTACATTTTCATCGCCTACGATGAATATGTTTCATGAAAAAAACCAACTGAAAGTAAAGTAACTAGATTTTCAGACTTACCGCAACCTACTTTTTCAAATACTTTCAGCTGATCATACATTATATCACTGAGCTGTCAGAGCTTTTGTTTACTAAAAATTTATCTGGTGCTTTTTTGAACGAAACTCTTGTATATTTGTCATTAAAAGTTTTTTCTAAACTTTACATTACATATGAACACTTGCAAAACTTCCATATTAAATTATTAAGCTGCCAACTTAGGGAAACATCTCCTTAACACATTCGCTGCCGATCACGAGCGCGTGATATGGAGCTAACGCTAAAATCACGCGCGTGATTTGAAGTCGCAATAGCCAGTCACGTAAAATATCTGATTATTCATTCTCCTGTTCATTTGGCATTGCATGCAGGGTATTTCTGCTGGTATTGGCATGGAGTAATGGTTATAATCTAAGTATAAATAATCGTGGTTTCCAAATTAATACTTTATTATTTATTGAAAAAAAATTTTTTTAATATGAGTGATATAGATTATAGTGCAGGGCCTTCGCCTAAAGAGGAAAACTATTAAGGGAAACTTAAAGATACCAATTATATCTACAAAGTTTGTGACGATCTCCTGGTTATTGCTTGGTTATTGCAAAGTTGTCCCACAAATAAGTATTATTTTCAGATATATTATAATTGTGTCCTACTTTTTTTTCATTTTATATTACATATTTTATAGACATAAAATATCATGCAAAATAACATTTTGAACTTATTTATTATTTAGTTTCCTTTTTTTGCATCACGTGCCAGCGCGTAATGTGGCATTTAGGAAATAATTTTACTTTCAGTGCCTATTTTCACACGCTGGCACGTTTCAAATATTCTATCAGGAAAGCTTGCATATTACATTCTAATCAGTTACTAAAAATTATTATGTTTTTTTGAACGACATTGTATATTTGTCATTAAAAAGTAAACTTCTAAAAACACTTCTACAGTCCAATAAATTATTACCCCATCTTCACGTAACCGGCAGCGAACTCCTTAAAGTACAAAAAGTGTCTATCCTTTCTGCCCTTAGCTTTCACAAAACTTTTCATTGACCAAAATTTTATCTGAAGAGATGGATAATGAATGTTTTGTGAATCAACTGAAGTATCAGTCATAACATTACTTTCACTAAGTATAAGAACTCGAGTAAAGAACAGTACTTTTTGAAATAACTTTTACGATTCCTACTCCCACATTCACACAAAATATTGAAAAATATGTATCTTGACTGTAAACCGAACAATATTGTGATTGCCTTAAAATCCCTACACATTTTCATAACTTTTTCATATTAGTTGGATATGTTAATACACATGGTGTGAATTTGTTTGTATTTGTCAAACGCAATAATATTAAGTTTACTTTTTATTAGTCTATAAATACTACTCCTTTGTATAAAACACACAAGCTAATGTCCATCACTAATTAACTGTCAGTATATTAATCTAAATCACCATCTTTAGAGAAATAGGCCTTGGAAATAATATCATGGTTATGAAATTGTCATACAGGTGTTCCACCATCAAGAAGGTTTCCCTTTTAGTGGGGCATCAAAATGTTTTGCTTGTGTTTTAGATTAATTAACTGATTTCATTTTTATAATCATTTTGTTAGAAGACTAAGTATCTAACATTCAATGATGAGTAAACAGTTGTATATTCTCTAAACCAACAATGGAACTAACATAAAAATCGAACTTCTATATTGACATTACATAAAAACTTACGTAAATGCAAACTTTAGAGAGAAGATGTAGATTTCTGGAATAAAAGTACCTCAGAACGAAATAAAATGCCTGGAAAAAACCATATGTTTACCAGTGTTTTCAAAAGCGATAAACCATGTCCAAACAAAAAATGCAGAGCTGTTCCTTCAGTAATAAATGTTCTGCAAGCAACATATATTTCGTTGCAAATAAAATATACTAAAATAGATATAAGCGACCATTTTAAAGCCTATTTTCCTCCATTATTTTTATTACGTGTATTGGTTACTACATTCAATCAAATATTCAATATTCTTTATTTTCTATTAACTCTAATCTAAAAAGGCTTTGCTTACAGAAATACAAACGTAATTCAATATATGAGTCTAAAAAATATTTATGGATTCTGGAAATTTATTTGCAATGCAACAAGACTGAATAGGTTTTATATCTTTTAGAGTTAATTCTATAAATAGATATGTTATTGATCAAAAAGGAATCTTTAGAGTTAAGATTTTTAAGCGATTATGGAACACCAGTAGAGGTTACACGAAAGTCTAAAATTTAATGGGTATTTTTTCTTTTTAATGAATGAAATAATTGTACAAGATTAACTTCCATTGTTTGTATTTATCGTAAAGAAATAATTTACTAGACTAACCTTACAATCCTGAAAATGTCTATTATATTCCAAAGTACTTATTTGTATTAAAGAGACTTTTCTGCATAGCTTTATTTCAAAAATAAATCCAGAAACCGTCTGGAAAAGTTCGAAATGAAATTACTACTTTCCTATATTAGATCAAATATTCCAGAACTATTCCAGAAATTCCATATCATCGTTCTTTTCAGAAATACATTATCTGTTTCCATAAAATCCATAAACTTTTTTTATGATGTTGGTGTTAATTTTATCTGTAATTATATGTCGCTATCTTTGTAAAAAATAACTTTATATCTCCCTTATATACGTTTGAATAAATACCAATAATTTTACAGATAAATATTGGGGTCTGTAAAGTTAAAGGAATTTATAACGTGTATTTATAGTAAGAGATAAAGAAACATTTTAATATAATTATTGATTTGGAGAAAAATTAACAATGCAGATTGAAATAAAAGTTACAAAATATTTCTAATTTCCTGAAAACATTGTAAAGTTTTCTAATTTTCTAATAAATCATAAAACTGTAAAGACGCATCAAGACTGAGAATTCTTGGTAACCACTATTTGGTTTCATAGAGTAATCACTAATGTTATGCCAAATAAAAATTAATTTCTTATTTTTCTAAATGTTATAAGTATTAACAGTTAAAGGATTTAGTTTTAGAACACTTTACTAATACATTTATTGAGGGGTGCATCCCTCAATAAATGTCAATTAAAGAGAGATGCAGTTTCTAAACAATCGACCTGATCCTCCTACCTCAAAAACTGGCAGAAATGTACATTACATCCATTTCGGAACGTTTTTGGAGGTCGAAAATTGTAAATGACATCCGCTTTGAAGACATCGTTGGTTTGGCGGTATTGTACTTGCGAACCGTTTAGAGGGTTAAAACATGCATATTATTATCCTAAAAATGTTGACTCATGTTCTTTTGGAATTTTTATTTTTTCACAAGTAATGTTAAAGGAATTTATAAAGTGTGTTTTTAGTAAGAAATAACAAAACACTGATTTAAATAGTGTTCTTCATATCAAAACTGTAGCAAGTTCATGTAGCATGACGGAATGTTCTTATAGCATGACAAAACTGGTATGTCCTAAGTCTTTTTTTTATTTTGTAAACAAATCTTTAAATTCATTTAAATTAAATAAATCTATAACCAAAAATGCTTGTAACCTTTTGCTTCAAAGTCGTAGCACTTGGGCCGTAACAACTGTTTGTTTTTAAGATTTTTTAATTATAATTACATCTCAAAATTAATATTTTAAATTTAATTTTAAAATCCCATACCAGTTAAAATATTATTTCCTTATTTCTTTAATAATTTCTCAGGAAGAAAAATTTGTATGTAAACTCTTTGGATTATTTCTTTTTAGTTTACATCAGATAATTTAACATTTTAGAACTCCTAAAGCTCTTTCACTTGTAAAAATCTGTCTTTTAAACAGCAGGGATAAATGGAATAAAAAGAGAAAAAAGAGGTTAGGTGTATTTTATTATAAATAATTGATCTGAATATTTTATTGGTGTGATCAAATATGATGAATTTCAGTTTTACGGTTAATTACTTTCTATATTGTGCTTCTTACATAATATTTATGAAGCCCTCCCTTGTAGATATATTAATTTTTCCAATAAGTTAACTCGTTTATTTTGAGGTTTTATTTCGCTTATTAATATTTAATATACTTCTTACTGTGTTATTGATTTATTAACCCCTTAAGAGTTTCATTTTCTTCCCGAATTCAATCCAAAAAATGTCACATTTTTTATTGCATACTTTTGTTCCGTTTACATTTGTAATCTGTAAAATGTTATTAAAAGTAATATTTCTAATTATTTTAACTCTCCGAGTGGAACACACCGAGAAAAAAAAGTCTCCAAAAAATACGCTAAAGTTTCATTGTGTCAGTGACCAAAGTGTTCTATAATTTTTTACTTCACCCTTTGTCGACTAGATTGGAATACGGGAAACCCACCCTCGTTACAGTCCCTTAACTTCCGGCTATAAATAGATATATAAATAGACATTATAGATTGTTAGTTTTTAATACACATAGCGCTTCAAGTCTCGAAGATCATCCCATAAGTAATAATGGGTTCTAAAAGTACAAATAAAAATATTCTTTAAGAGAATGATTTCTATCTTTTTTACGAAAGTCATCCAAGCTATTTAAGTGGTGCAATTACAGATACATCTGTTACCTCAAACGAAATACTTCGAAATAGAGATTTACAAAACCATGAAAAGCTATCAGCATCTTTGTGCCTCAGGAAATAGGTGTGAAGTTCCTAAACAATCGACCTGACTGACCCTCCTACCTCAAAACTCCATAGGGGAAAACACTGGCAGAAATGTACATTACATCCATTTTAGGAACGTTTTTAGAGGTTGAAAATTGTACGTGACAACCGCTTTGAAGACATCATCCGTTTGGTGAAATTGTACGTGCGAACCGCTTAGAGGTTTAAGCATTTATAACAACTTATTTATAGGAAATAACAGTTTCTTTTCTCACTCATGTACACTAGAAAGGGAAGTGTCTTTTACAGTTACGCACATAACAATTTTTTCGATTACAATTACTACACAATTATTTTCGAATGCAAATACTACAAATACATTTATTTTACCTGATTTTCAAAGATCAGATTTAGTGCGATAAATCTTGAAAGTGGGTAAGAAGCGTAGTCCAATGTCCCAGCCCGGACAAAAATACCTAGTTTCTTTTCGAATTCTTTTGCTGCTGTCATTTTTCTTCAGGGAACACAAATAGCACTTGTTTGTAGGTCTTAGTTTTTTATCTGCAGGTGGAATTACCTCTAAAAAGTCTCTCTCGGACAGTCTCCCTAAACATCAAGCCAAAAACTCAAAGATAAAAACTCGCGGTGAAATGCAAAACCTATAAGAAAGCCCAAGCTTTCAAACGAAACAGAACACACTTCGAAAACTAACATCTTGTAGACATCTGTAAGACTAATTTAAAATTAAAAAACAAAAGATACAGCCAAAACAGTGAGAACGATAAAGAAATCAGATTGCCTGTACGGCCTACGGGCAAATCATTAAGGGCACAGTAACCAGGCCCGTACGGTGTACGTGCAAAACATGCAAGTGGTTAAAAGAAGTCAAAAATATTTATTAGTTTTAGGTAATACATGGTATTATATCTGGAATAATGCCTCTTTAAATCTTTTAAGTCAATATGATTTATTTCTGACATAAACAAATGAACAGCAATCAATATTCAAATTGAGAACTTTAAATTTTGAATAAAATTAAACGATTATGTAATGCAAGCGACCTACAAGCAATACTCTTGAATGTAAGAAGAGTGATAACAGTAAATAGAAACTAATAAAATATATTTTTCTCTATTTTGAGATTCTCATATTTTTATATGTTTACCTTCTTATATTAGATTTTGTTACATTCTTTTACAAAAATACATTGCTGTTTCTTTTTTAAGAATAACATATTTCCTTTTAATGCATATTTTAAGATCTTTTTCTATTTGAAGGTATTAAAATTTTATATCCCCTCTATCGATGTAAAGAGTATCTTTTCTTTTATTTCTTTTTTTGAATTTTTTTGCATCTGTAACAGAATAAATAAAGGGAACTTCAAAATATATCCTGGTATTTGATTTAATTTTGTATCAAGAAAAGAGTTATAATAAACTAAGCTTTTGGTTTGAGACATTAGTCAATAGAAATTGTAAGATAATTTTAATGAAATTTATTTACATATCTCTCTTTTTCTTTCTTTCTTTTACATTATTTTTTACTCCTTCAAAGCTGAAATTTTTTTTATCGGTATTCACAGGTGATTTGGAAAGTAATTGTATGAAAAAGGAAGAATTAAACTTTACTACTTCTTAGCTTTTCAGCATTTTTAATACAGTATGTGGATGGTTTCACAACGTCCAAGTTAATCATATCTATTAAAACATTGAATAACAAAATATTACTAAAATAAACAAGGCATTGTTTTTGATTATAACATCGTTTTCCTCTGGTCTCAATGAGAGTTTCAAACAGTTTCTATCTGCTATCTGCATTAAATAGAACTAGTATGCTACTTTGATAAAAATATGACATAATTATAAATGTACAATTTATTTTAATCGCTGATTAACAGTCCATTATAGAGAACAGCATGAAATACAAACAAAGAACCATTTGTGAACATGGCTAAAAAACTAAAAAAAAAAACTTTTTAAAACTTCGACTGTTGAGAAATATTATTTCTTTAACTACTGAAATGAAACTCCGAATAGAAATAAAGAGGATTTTTAAGTATTAAAGCAGCCTAAAGAACCTTAATCAAAGTAATTTATTATCAGCATTCGCTGTTCCAAATTGAGATGTTGAAGACTTACTTTAAAGATTGGATTAAACGATAATCTACAGCACATGCCTCTGAAAATTAAATATGTAATTTAAAATATATATATAATATAATGCTTTTAAGTACTTTTAATGTATCCGGCTCTGAAAATTCCAAAACTAGGCTTGGGAAAACCTGTCCTCAAAGCCTAGTTTATTAAATCCACCTCTATGAAATCCCTGTCAGGAACACCTAACTCACTGAGGCTCTTGTAGACTATTGAATTTTGGTGCCATTATCCTCCCATTTAATTGCCATTATCCTTCATCTTGTTCTTAAGTAAAATATATGGAATCGTTTGCCGTTTTTAAAAGGAATGGGTGTTAATGTTTAATACTTTTATAAGGAAACAAACTTGTAAACTTTCGGTAGCCAATATACCCCAAGATAGCCAAGGTATGTGAAGATATTTATTCTGAAGTTTCTGAAGTTCTTTGGCTAATTAGCTAATATGTATACTAGAATCAGCATCTGCAGAAAACTGAGACAAATTAGTACGTAGTCAAAATAACAAAGTTGCTTGAATTTACATGAACGTTTTGTAGAAAGGAAATGAAAATGGCATAAATAACAGTCAGACAATAAGCATTCACAAATATAAAGCACATTTTATTTCGTTTACTAATGTTAATTGCTGTGACTGTATCATCAATATGATATTATATTTTTGAATTTTTAATCTTAAATCTCTGTTAATAAAGAATCGAACTTTATATACAGTAAAAACTGAACCTTTCTCTTAAATGTCCACAGAATTAACTAAATTGTACTCATTTAATAAAACTACTGCAGTTGTATTTTTTCTTAGGGGCCGAATCAGTCAAATTATAGACATATTCTGCTTGAAAGTTTATCAAAAAATCATAATATAAGGAAACAAACTTGTAAACTTTTGGGAATCAAGATATGCCAAGATATTTATTAAGTTTCTAAAGTTCTTCAGCTAATTAGCTAATATGTATACTAGAATCAGTATCTACAGAAAACTGAGAAAAATTAGTACTTAGTCAAAATGACAAAGTTGCTTGAATTTCCATGAACATTTTGCAGAAAGAAAATGAAAATGGCATAAATAACAGTGAGAAAATAAGCATTCACAGATATAAAGCAGATTTTCTTTCATTTACTAATGTTAATAGCTATGACTCTATCATCAATATGATATTATATTGTTGAATTTTTAAGCTTAAATCTCAGTGTTAATAAAGAATCTAACTTTATATACAGTAAAAAACTAAACCTTTCTCTTAAATGTCCACAGAATTAATTAAATTATATTCGTTTAATAAAACTACTGAAGATGTATTATTTTTCTCAGGTGGTTAATCAGTTAACTTCTAGACATATTCTGCTTGAAAGATCATCAAAAAAATCCTACCACCTAATATCTGCTATTTCTGGGAGATACCATAACTACATTAGATAAAATAAAATAAATATATTATTAATTATCTAGAGCAACATTTTGAAGAACATAGGTTTGGAGTGCTATGGTCTACTATTTTGCAACAGAGGGTTAATGAAAACGGGGCCTACAGCTTAAAGCCTATTACGAACTGCTACGAATATCCAGGCTACAGTTTCGAAACGAACTAGGTACCAAAGACCAGCACCCAAACCAATAACGTTCGGCGAGAAGATCATAGGAAACCTACTAAACAAATTTACAGAATATTGAGGTCACAATTAGATTTTCTTTTACTAAAAAATAAATTTATCATTGATTTTCAAACATGTATTAATAGTTTTTATAAAATAGTTTTATATATAAAATCCTTTTATGTATAAATTTACTTACTCAGAATTCAATATAGTTATTTTTCATATTTAATCATAATATTCATATTATAAACATTACTAACTACCTAATTACAAAAGAAAAATCTTAATATAACTGTAAATCATATTTTGAAACATTTAATAAACAATTTTAATACAGATTTAAACATTACATTATAACGGACTTTTATTTTAAAATAGATTTCGTCATCATACAGTTATGAAAAAAAGGTTTAATCTAAAAACAATGTTATGAAACATGTTTAAAAAACATTCTTGAATATATTTGTATTCGATTTTAACTCAACATCCATTTACAATATTTAAAAATGGTAAGTAAATATTATAATATGTATTTCTATTATATTCAGTAAAAAATTTAAAATTGAATTTCTTTTTAAAAAAATAATGATAAAATCTTCGTAAAAATAAATGTATTATAAAGAAATTGAATATGCATAAAATTTATGAAAAAATTTAAAAAAATTCTTGAATATTTTTATTAAAATTCCTTTCAAATTTTTTGAAAGTAAATTAAAAACGATTGTTTTTTTTTTATATTTGATTTAGTTTTTTTTTTGAAATTCCAAACAATTTTTAAAAAAAAAATGAAAATAAATGTTTTCCTTTATTTTGAAAAATAAAATTAATATGTAATATAAATTCAAATTTTGTAAATAAATATTTTTATCTCTAGAAATTTTAAAAAAATTGTAATAAGTAAATTAAGAATAACTTTTATCCTAATAATAAAACGCTAAAAATTTATTAACATAAAAGCAAAGATAAATTAAAAGCGTATTGTAACTAAAATTATCAGACTTTTTTTTTAATTAATATTAAATAAATAAAGTAAAAACAACAAAAATCATAAGCTTGTTGTTACTGTAAAGTAGTAAGAATAATTAATTGAATAACTATATATATTGAAAAGAAAATTCATATTATATAATATTTTTAAACTATTAAACTTAAAAGAAACTTCTGAGTGAAACACTAAAATATAAAAGAATAAAAATTATTAATTTCAAAAAAATGTCAGAGACCAGAAGACTAGTAGAAAGAATCTAATAAATAAAATAAAATGAGTCTAAGGTAAGACAGGTAAATATTAAGAAGCATTAAGGTAACATAATTAATAACAAAGAATCCAGAGTTAAGTTTCATTATCTCACATTATCTATATTGAATTACATTACATAAGACTTCAGTCTTCGTGAGTTATGTTTTTAACATCAAAGCAAACCATTAGTTCTCCTGTTAATAAATTCAATAAAGTCTCCTTTTAATAGCTCTCAGCAAATTATAATTCAATTTTACAAGTAATTATGCTTAAAATATAACTTTTTCAAATACAATTTTAGTTTATCTAATTGTTGCTAAAAGGTTTAAGCAATATTTTCCTTTCTGAAATACCTTTTATTAAATTGCTAGATTTCCTTTGCTTCTGAACATTTCAGGTTTCTTAATAACATTTTTAAATATTAATACGACTGAATCATGTATTTTATGCAAACCAAATGCTGCCTGTTATAAATTTATAAAAGAAATTAAGAAATTTCTCTTAGCAAACTTTAAAATAGCATTCCTCTTTAACTTCGTCCCAGAAGAAAAAAATATTTTAATCGAAAACTGGAAGGAGAAGCAAAAATTAAGTAATTCTTTTCAATAATTTCATTCTGGAGAAATAATCAACAAAATTTGAAAATTATCAAGAGTTTCTGCCGTTTTAAACACAAAAAGCAATTATTTAGGAATGGTTTGAGTTTAATTTCCATGTGAATTTATTTCCATGGGAAAAGAAATTATTTCCTAAATGAAAATAAGATTAGTAATACGGGTCGGTTGGAGGCGTTCATTTTTGGTGAATGTTAAGCATTTCTCTGTGGTTCATAATAAATTCAATTTTATTATTTAACAGATTTTAAATTGTTCCTGTCACTACAATCAGGGAGAGCATATCTCAAATGTATTTCATTTTATTTCTATGGTTGTGTAACTTCTTTTAAGCGTTATAATCATCTTGGACATCCATTTTAAAATTGTTTTTTGGCAAATATAAAATAATATGAAATTACTCTGAGTTCAGTTTCCAAGCATTAATGTTTTAATGAAAGTTGTTACAGCCATTTTGAAATATGTAATTTCGTATAAAATGAAGAATCATCACTTGTAACTAATTAGTATTTTTGAAAATAGTCAATCTTTGAAAGTCAATATTCTTTGATTTTGAACCTTGTTTAAGAGTATTAGGTGGGGGAAGTTATTGCAGTAATAATGAACTATCATTAAGTACAGAGATTTGTTATAAGGACAAAAGTAAAAGAAAGAAATTATCACTATAAACTGCCTTAAGAATTATTTTGCATTTTAATTTTCCCATTTATTAATTCTAAGTTTGTTCAAAGCTAAATAGATGTAAAATATTTTAAATCTCTTTTTATACTAGTTTACATTATACTAGATTTTGTTGGGTTAAATTTTAACTTATTTGCAAAGTGCACAGCGTCATGTTATGCGTGTGGTGTAGGGATAAGTAGAAAGTCCAAAAACATAGTTCATTTCATGGATTAAACGTTTATTCGTTCAGCTCGAACGATAGAAGTATAAACAAGGTATTAATATAAACTAAAGCAACTTTCGGCATACTACATACTATTTCCTTACGACTGACTTACCAAAACATGTTTAGTTGCACCAAATAATCAGAGTTACAGAAAAGGCCAAGGAGCTAACCGGGAAACTCCATTTATACCATGGTTCATAGATAAAATACATTTGCATAGGAGGAAATGCGGTTAAGACCGAAATGACAATTTGTATCGATATTTTTTATCGATAAACCTTTCCAACAGATTTAAGCCAAACGCTGGCTGATTGGTTTGGGCGCTGATCGTCCATACCGGAGTTCGTGGGTTCGAATCCCACTGTGACATGGATGTTCTTAGCCGTTCGGAATCGGCTTTAAGCAGTAGGTCCCGGTCTCATTAGCCCTAGTGTGCAAAACAGTAGACCATAGCGCTCCAAACCAAACCAAACCAACATATTTAAGTAGTGCAATTTTATGCGAATCCACATTTTATACTTGTTTTAAATTTTTTGCTATTTGTATATTTTACACATATACATTAAAAAATATTTAATTGTCTATTAATGTAATATATCTATTAAATCATAGAATTGATCCAACAACTTAAGGCAGGAAAACATTGATATTCCTTTTAAATTTATATAAGCACCAGTTTATAATGAAAATTAAATGAAAATTAAATCAAATATTAAATAAAAGGGCATTACGTTATTACCTTAAAAAATTAAAACAATGTCATGAAATATTTTTGTTCATTGTCTATATAAACACTTAGAGAAAATGTGAACAATTTATGTTCATGATCGTAATATATTTTTTAATGTGTTCAGAGAGCATTAAAATATATCGGGAAAATTCTATAATCAATTAATAGCTGTGAATTAATTAATTTTTCTAGTACGAAATGAGGGTAGATTATTTTTCTTATCAATATTTTAATAAAGCAATTAAGGAACTCATTTTTGGGATTATAAAAAACAATCTCTATACCAAGAAAAAATGATCACATACCACAAACAGGGTTTTTCAGTTATTTCGTCTTATGCTTATTTTTTAGAAAGGTAATTAGTCCTTGGAAAATCGCATTAACTTGTAAGGAATTCTATAATGATTTCATAAAGCTTAAGAAAAATAGGAAAGCTCCAAAAGGTGCATTTCAAATGCTTAAAAAAACTGTTATTCACGATTATACCTTTAACGACATTTTTACATTTACAATTTTTCCATAAATAAGCTCAAAAAGCGCTGAAACAAACAAAATTTAAGCATCTAAAAGCTGATATACCTAAAGAGAAAAGAAAATTTTAGAAACTAATTGCGCTCAAAAAGTGATTAAGTGGGTTATTTATGTCAAATATTTTTTCTAATATTCTATTTTTAGTAACGACATAAAAAATTAAGTAATTTCAAAAAATTAACAGTAGATTAATAAAAAATTATTTAACCTTTTAAAAGAATTTTCCTTTCATTTGTTTTTTACCGTTTTATTTTAATCATTGTTTTCGTAAAAGGTTATAAGAATTGAGCAATATTTAAAAAAAACTCTTTTGTTCTTATGCACTTAAAATAACCTTTATAACCTTTATATCAACTTTTATAACAATATAACCCTTTATAACAATATGAACCTTTATAACAACCATGATACGAGTCGCATCCAGAATGTAAGTTTCTCGATGTTTTCCCCTTTAAAGTAAAAGTAATTAGGCGTGTCAATTACATGTACGTAAGAGATATATCACGTATTAGTCATATATAAGCTGGATATGTCCCGATTCGGGCCAGAAGCGGGATAGTAGTGGTCCGAAATGGAAACTCTAATTCCTTCTTCCATCGCCTGCAAGTTTCGGTTGATGATCTTGAATGCACAAAGCATTGCGTCAATTGAAATTCACCGTCAGCTCTGTCAAGTCTATGAGGAGAAACTGACACCCGAATACAAAATTCAACGCTTAGGAGCAGCACTGACATTTCTGCTACGGTATCACGATGACGGCGACGAGTTCCTAGACAGGGTTCTCACGGGCAATGAGACTTGGATTTCGCCCTTTACCACGGAAACCAAGCAGCAGTCATTGGCATCATAGTGGATCTTCAATCAGGACCAAATTCAAACAGACGCTGTCGGTATAAAAAGCGATGTGTACAGTGTTCTTGGACAGGAAGGCTGGCTCCATTCACAGGCGGCAGAGTTCTACGACAGGGGTATACAAAAGTTGATCCCACAATACGACAAGTGTCTCAATTCTGGTGGTGGCTTGTTGAAAAATAGCCGAAACATTGCTGTACTTGTTGCCAATAAATATGTCCGTGAAAGTGGGAATTCTTTTTACTTTTAAATAGGGAAATTTACTTTCTGTTTGCGCCTCGTAGTTCACACAATTCTACTTCAACAACTGCATATCTATAGCTTATAAGTTACAACATCTAAATACTAAATATCAATAATTTTAATTGGATATAATTTAAATTTTAAGTTTATTTATTCGTTTGTTTTAATTCTTGTACTCGTATGAAATTATAAAGATTGGGCAATATTTGAAAAAAGTTCTTAAGCATTTCAAAAAACTTGATCATTATAATTCAGCCCCAATAGTTAACAAAATACTACATCAATAAC
Organism: Pardosa pseudoannulata; assembly: GCA_032207245.1. Taxonomy (NCBI): domain Eukaryota; kingdom Metazoa; phylum Arthropoda; class Arachnida; order Araneae; family Lycosidae; genus Pardosa; species Pardosa pseudoannulata. The sequence continues at coordinate 113,148,735 of CM063502.1, read as the reverse complement.
CACAAATGTGTAAGAACACAGGTATTTAGGGTTTAACATCTAAAAACTAAATATCAAGAATTTTAAACGGATACATTTTGAAAGTCAAGTTTTTTTTTTACCTCTTGGATGTATTTCCTTTTAGATGCCTCGAGCCAGAAGGCGTTTATATATTGTACTTGATTTTTCAATTGTAGTTGCAGCGCTTTTTGTGACAAAACAATTTGTTGAAAAAATTTTGGATGATTTTTTTTTCATACAAACTATGGAAAACTGAAATAAGATTTACTCTTTCTTTTATTTCCGGACAATCTCCACTATTCGCTCTACAGAAAATGCAATCAGTTCATCTTCTTCACGAGTTATTGAAGAGTTTCTCCGAGTGAAAACTGAATAAATATGAAAAACATTAAATAACTGCTACAGGTTGTAGCCACTTAATATTGCGTTATCTTTTATTTTGTTTTCTTGACTTTCGATCTAACAAACTGATGTTTCCAAATAAAATTTTTGGGCTGGTCGATAGTATGGTTTATAAAGTTTCTTGCTTATTGAACATCTACTATATTTTGATTGGGGTTTTTTTTTTGTTAAATTTTTATGAGATTTCTCAGAATATAAATGTTTATTTAGCAATAAAATATAACACTGTTCAAATTATACTTTTTCTAAATGTGGTTTGCTCATTATGTCAACTTTTTGCATTACAGTCAACTTTTTGCTACAGAAGGGCTAACTCTACTGTAATCAGGTATAGATTTTTATGTTTTTCTACACCCACAATAGAACGACGTTAGTTGACTTCTGCCATTGCCATTACCAAAACAGGTCACAGGAGGTTCCGCAAATCTGGTTTCAAGGCATATGTAACTAGAAAAAGCTGGAATTAAATAAAAATCATAATACACAAAAGAAAAAATTTTAAAAATATTTTTAATATATCTGTACCTATGTACTTTACCACGATAGTCAGCAAATGCATACACAGTTGTGTACTAAAGTTACAAGAAGAAGTTAGGTGCAGCTGTTGACTTCGAGTTTTAGTGAGGACCCCTGCGGAGGAGTTATAGCTGACAGAGTGGCACAAGTGCAAAAGTCCAGCCTAGGCAGGGATGTTGATGGAATGGGGGCAGGGCTTAAGCAATAATTTTCACCAAAGGGGCCATTTTAATGAGCCCACCTGCACTCCCGAAGGAGGTGCGGATGGGGGAAAATTTCATCATTAAGTGATTGGGACAGAGAAAAAAATGGTTTTGAGCCAAGGTGTAAAAGCGTGGAAAGAAAGTGGGAAAAGGACTCGATGTCGGGATTCAAGAGTACACGAAGAGAGAGCCATCGAGATTATGTGAGCAAGCCAGGAAGCCCGGGCCAGCAATCGATCGGCACGCCAGCATAGACGTCCAGCAAAATAACGGCAGCACGCCCACGCCAACGTCCAGCGTGTTGAGAACCAGCCTGCACCCCTGTAATTACTGGGGGTAAACAATAATATTTTAATTATTACCTGGGTCTCGTAATCTTTTGATAAGGAATACTACTTCAAGAGTATTGATGAATAGCAAAACCAAATAATTGCAGGTCATGTTAAATACTAATCAAGTGATATATTAATTTGTAAATATTGTACATAATAAATATTTTAGTTTAAATATTAGGTATTTTTCTTTAATTCCATAGCGTATGTGTTACTGTGTTTCCCCTTTGAGAACAAACACTGGTGTTTATGTTGTAAGATCATTACAACAATATCTTTATAGTTACAAAAACTTACCTAATCAGTGAAATGCCAATTCTGAGCAACGCAATGTTGAAATAATGATTGTATTAGGCCAAACGATGTTTCAACGATGAAAGTCGTGTTTCTTTAATATTTGCCAAATATCTCCACGTTTGCCGTAAAGCAAAAGATAATATGAAGCCAGACTTCTTGATTTGAACAGTCAAACACCCAGAAAGACAAGTGTTGCAAGTGTTTGTGGAATAAAGGTCAACTGGATTACTACATTTTATACAAGGAGTGACATAAGAGTAACCAATATATTTACAAATGATGAAAGATTGATTGCTTCTTAGTGTTTATGACATGTTCTTAAGCCAGATGTGGGATTTTCAGAAAGTTCTAGTATCATGTCTTGCATCGTAAAAGGTAATAAAATCTTTATATTAAATTAAATTTCAATGGAGTTCTCGATTGAAACATTATTTGCTTTAGGTTAAAGCTGAATTGGAAAAAATCATGGTTTTAATTTTAAAGGTTTCATTGTTAATGACAAGGAAACTCGCTATATCTAAATCCTATTGAAAATTTAAGGAATAATAGGAAAGAAAAATATCTCCCAATTATCACAAAACAAAATGAGTATTTCAGTAAAGAATGATTAATGTTTGGCAATATGAACGTTTAGGCATGGAATACACAAAGTCACAAAACTTTGTGGATTCCATGCCTAAAAGTGTGGCTGCTTCGATCAAAGCCACATACGTACCAATACAGAATTGAATGCTTTTCTGTTCAATTGCCCTCCTTTATTATTTTTTCTGCTGAAAATAACTATAACTTTTTATTTCATTTTATCACATGTGACCAAAATGGATTTTCATTTCTAAGCAAATGTACATTTTTGTGGGCTATTTTTTTATAAAATTAAATAACTATTTATTTGTCAATAACTCAATCTTATTTTAAATTTAATTTAACATATTTGCACTGAAAAATATCAGTTGAATTGAAAAATTATTTTATGGCTTATTTTTCAAAACAAATGATCAATTTCTCAAACTTGAAATACTTTGGGATATTAATGCATATTATACAGGGGTCCCAAAACGATAGCATAAACTCTGCACAGCTAGATTCCTCGTTTGGAGTACATAGAAACTGCCCAAATAATCGTTCCTTTAAGATCCATAGTTTTCGAGAAAAATGCGAGAAACAAAGTATGACTTAACTTCCGGTGCAAGAAAAACACTTTATTAAACATATCAACAACAGTATATGCATGCGCATACCAAAACGATAGCATAAACTCTGCACAGCTAGATTCCTCGTTTGGAGTACATAGAAACTGCCCAAATAATCGTTCCTTTAAGATCCATAGTTTTCGAGAAAAATGAGAGAAACAAAGTATGACTTAACTTCCGGTGCAAGAAAAACACTTTATTAAACATATCAACAACAGTATATGCAAGGGCATACTCCTTAACAGATCGTAAGTCATTTCCATTACATCGGTCGTACATCAGGTACATGTCTCAGTGGTCACGAAAGGAATACGTGGCCACCATACGATGACTACCAGTAGCTGCAAGATGCAGCCTTTTAAATACCAGTTCAACGACGGCTTAACGTCATTCCATGGCTCGCGAGGATGCATGACGTTTTAAACATTATCGTCTGGAAAATATGCAAATACTGTTGTGGATATGTCCAATAAAGTGTTTTTTTGCTTGCACCGGAAGTGACGTCATACTTAGTTTTTCGTATTTTTTTCGTAAACTATTTATCTTACAGGAACGCTTCTTTGGGCAGTTTTTATGTACTCCCAACGAGGAATCTAGCTGTGCAGAGTTGATGCGGTCGTTTTGGGACACCCTGTATACATTTGTTTAGTATACAATATAGAAACAGAAAGGGAAAGAAAAAACATTTGTATTTTGAAACTTGCGTTTATTCCATATTTTATTCCTTTGCTTGACTTTTAATTCATATGTTTCGGAGAACAAAGTTTTAAATCTCGTTTCACATCTTGTAAGCAAATACTATTGGTCATATGTTGATCATTCATTCACGTGTAACGTTATTGAATCGTAAAAAGTAAGCTATGCTTACCCGTACTTTTTCGACGAAGTCTCAGTAGAAAATATCATTTTTATGAGTCTCCAAGGGCCATTAAAATGCAAAAGAGATCTGTTTCGCGTTCAAAAAAAAGCGATAAAGAGAGCTTAAATCGGTATTTCGTATTCTATTTCCAGTTTTGCAAATGTATGATATACAATTGTCTACTCAAAATGCAATCTTGATTAGATATTTGAACTCTTTTTTGCATATTAAGGCTATTAATGCATTAAATTACAATAATAAATGCTAAAATCATATTTTATTATTTTCCATTCTGTGCTCTTTTTGTAGGTGTGAATTTTATAAAACCCATTCTTACCCAAATGTTATTTCAATTGGCATAAATTATATTACTTTTCAAACAAAACTTTTTTGATTTTGACGAAATAGAAATGAGAAACTGTTTTAAGGGGTTTAGTACCAATAATAAAAGTTGACAAATTTTCAACCTTTTTTTAATTTAACACTTTGACTGCCAAGCCAAAATTGCAAATGTTCACAACGGGGCCAAACTTTTTTTTTGTGTAATTTGTATTTTTTCAACATAAAACTATATATAAAAACAATATTTCAAAACAAACAATATTTTAAAACAAACTCTCTCTATTTATATATATTCCCTTTTTTGTTGCATGTTCCAAATATTTAATTTTTCATAAAACTTAGCTCATAAAATCGTCACATATACCAATTTGCGCAAACCACGTATACCTAACACATCGTAGGGAGCCCAACAATCAAACTCCAATACGATTTTCATGTAACTGATAACATCTTTGATAGCCATGGCCTGAAGTGTTAAAACACCATGGCTATCATATCGGATAGCCAGTGTCTCAACGGAAATATCACTGGATATCACATATGATAGCCATGGCAGTCAAAGTGTTAAACAATTTTTTAAATGGAGATTTTTACGGAATATTAAGCTATTCACTATATAGTAAAAAAAATATTTTTTTTAATCTCTTAATATTCAGTAAATTTTAATGTATCAAAATTTCAATGAAAGTTCTTTTTTCAGGTCTTTAAATTAGCACGATATTACGCATTTTATGAATATATACATTTTTGTTGTAATTAAGAAATACTATTATTTAAAATCATAAACTAGATGAAGTATATACTATATTATTTACAGACAAAAAACACTGCTTTAATAAATTTCTATTATTTCTATGGAAAATAATAGAAATATACAGTGATCTCTCATTTTTCACCGTTAATAGGGACCAGAACCTTCCGAGAAAGCTGAAAAGCCATGAAGTATTATTTGCCCCAAAGAATTTTCGTGTATGCGGGTACACGAATGTTTTAAATATGTAAACAGTATTTATACTTTACACATTTAAGACAAAAATTACAACAGTACACGTATTTACTTAAACGTGCCAGTGCTAATTATTAAGGTTAATCACAAAACCTTAAAGTGTAATAAACATTAATCAATATTGCTTTCTGAGAGAGACGAAGTGTCTTGTAGGGGCAGAGGAGAGGTTCTCACTTGACTCGTAGAAGTTTTAGGCTCCCTAGGAGAATCTTCTGCTGGAGACGCTGACGGTAGAGCCAGGGGGCTTTACCTTGGAGAGAAACATGGTGATGGGTAGTTGTTGTCTTTATTTTTTATTTTCCTGTACAAGGATATAACCCCTTCAACGCGATTGCTAAACTCGACTGCTCGAACCATATTGTCGTCAATGTCTTGTGTAAATTCTTGCCATGTTGCACAATTAATGCAGATTCTCCAGGGTAAGGCCACGCTTTTCAGTTCTTCTTCTTCCTCACTTGCAGACTTTATCATCTCAAGAGCCCGTGGTATATACTCTAAGTCAGGGGTCTCCAAACTACTGCCCGAGGGCCACATCCGGCCCGCGGACGGATTTTGTCCGGCCCGCGGAGAGCTAGCATACTTGAAAACTCCTTTTAGAGTACATATTTTTTATAGCAAATTAAATTTAGTTTACTGAAGTGTTGTAATTTTATGTTGAATAATTATTAATATAACATCTACATTGATATGGTCATGGGCTAACTACTCATAACATTGTTGTAGGCTTATTGTTATTGTTTTTGTGATAAGTTAGATAAAGAAACACAGAATTGTAATGAGTAAAGACATGTATAATATGCAGAAAATTTAACTTCAGTATATAATAACTAACAAATTATTGAAATGAATCCAACTAACATTTTATACATTTTAAATAAAAACATAACTTATAACAAGCATAATGACATATGAAATACTAATGAGATTTATGTAATTGAGATTTTCCACTGACAATAGTTTGTAGTTATGGACTAATTTTACTTGTACCAATTATTAAAAGTTTAAACCTTTTTTAAACGTTGCGTACTTTTTCGGACTTTTTTTTCATCAGTGGACTATTTCACTTTTTACCACCGGCAACAATGATAATATGGTTTTGGCCCTCGGAACTTACTGGAGTAATCAGTATGGCCCTAAGGCTGGAAAGTTTGGAGACCCCTGCTCTAAGTCAACTCATCTCAACTCTTGTTTGACATGCAGGGATCCTTCTCTCTCGCGCATCAACATGAAACAACGCTCATTTCCACCATGTGGCTGCCGACATGGTTATATTTTTTCATTTTTATTTTTTGATGAATATTTTGGAAAAATACGCGAAGCACTGAAGCCGTAAAACATGAAACGCGAAGTGGCGAAAGAACACTGTACTCGACAAATGTCATTTAAATTCACATTTAGGATACAGCACGATTTTTCATCATTTTAAAGAAGCGTTACAGTACATTAATTTGAACTAAAGGAATAATGAAAAATAATATAAATAGGTGTGTAATTTAAATTCACATTTCGGATACAGCACGATTTTTCATCATTTTAAAGAAGCGTTACAGTACATTACTTTGAACTAAAGAAATAATGCAAAATAATATAAATAAGTGTGTAATTTAAATTCACATTTCGGATACAGCACGATTTTTCATCATTTTAAAGAAGCGTTACAGTACATTAATTTGAACTAAAGAAATAATGCAAAATAATATAAATAAGTGTGTCATTTAAATTCACATTTCGGATACAGCACGATTTTTCATCATTTTAAAGAAGCGTTACAGTACATTAATTTGAACTAAAGAAATAATGAAAAATAATATAAATAAGTGTGTAATTTAAATTCACATTTCGGATACAGCACGATTTTTCATCATTTTAAAGAAGCGTTACAGTACATTACTTTGAACTAAAGAAATAATGCAAAATAATATAAATAAGTGTGTAATTTAAATTCACATTTTTCGGATACAGCACGATTTTTCATCATTTTAAAGAAGCGTTACAGTACATTAATTTGAACTAAAGAAATAATGCAAAATAATATAAATAAGTGTGTAATTTAAATTCACATTTCGGATACAGCACGATTTTTCATCATTTTAAAGAAGCGTTACAGTACATTAATTTGAACTAAAGAAATAATGCAAAATAATATAAATAAGTGTGTAATTTAAATTCACATTTCGGATACAGCACGATTTTTCATCATTTTAAAGAAGCGTTACAGTACATTAATTTGAACTAAAGAAATAATGAAAAATAATATAAATAGGTGTGTAATTTAAATTCACATTTCGGATACAGCACGATTTTTCATCATTTTAAAGAAGCGTTACAGTACATTACTTTGAACTAAAGAAATAATGCAAAATAATATAAATAAGTGTGTAATTTAAATTCACATTTCGGATACAGCACGATTTTTCATCATTTTAAAGAAGCGTTACAGTACATTACTTTGAACTAAAGAAATAATGCAAAATAATATAAATAAGTGTGTAATTTAAATTCACATTTAGGATACAGCACGATTTTTCATCATTTTAAAGAAGCGTTACAGTACATTAATTTGAACTAAAGGAATAATGAAAAATAATATAAATAGGTGTGTAATACTGTGAGCAACCAAATAATTGTAAAAAAAATAATAATAATTGAAATTTTGATCTTTTATAACATTTTGTTAATTCAAAATTCTTTTTATGGTCTATAGTTCAATAAAATTAATATAGTTCAATAAAATTAATTTAATACTCAGTAAAAATATAACTTTTTAATTTTAAAATTTTTTTAAGATATAGATATTAAAAATAAATTTCATTTTCTAGTAGTTACAAGGTATTAACAGACCCTTTTAATCTTAAGTTACATTTTTATTAAAGGGCAAACTTAGAATTAATTGATTCAGAAACAAAGTCTTGAGATAATATATTATTTAAAATTTTGTTCGTGATTATAGTAAAGAGTATACAAAACTTTGAAAACAAACTTTTTACAAATAATATTACAGTAAACTAACCATCATATATGAATTTACCCTTTTTATCAATTTACTGATGATGCAAAATAAATTTAAGATTGCTCTAGAAATTTTAAGATTTTTACTTTGTTTATAGAAGCAACGAAATTAGTAACACTAAATTATGTGGTAATTAGATACCTATTATATGTAAATCTAATATAGCACACATATACAAACTTAACCATCTTTGAAAACATACTTTTTATAAGTAATATTACAGTAAACAAACTTTCATATATGAATTTACCCTTTTCATCAATTTATTGATAAGGCTGAATAAACTAAAAGTTTGTTCTGGAAATTTTAAGAATTTTATTTTGTTATAGAAGCAACTAAATTAGCAACACTAAATTATGTGGTAATTAGATTCCTATTATATGTAAATCTAATAAGGCACACATATACAAAACTTAACTCAAGTTATTATTTTTAAAGAGATATAAAAAGGATCTTACAATTAAAATTCCCCACTTATTCATTTAAAATATCTTAATTTACTACATTATGTTGCATAATTTAAATATTTATGCGTTTACAGTCAAGTGAAACAACTTGGTAAAACCAAAATAAACTCGGAAATGAAATAATGATCTTAGATATATGAATTTTTCTTTCAGAATTAACTTTTTAGGAGTTTATTACAGTAAACTCCCTTTTATGTTTGAATACACCTTTTTTATTAATTTAAATGTTAAAATTAGTAGCAGTTTTATTGTTATCCATTATAGGTATCGATTTTTCTAATATTTTGATAGTATCGCTGTTCAAAATGTTAGACTTTTAAATATTTGTTGGTTTTAATGACTTTCTACTGATTGCATATTGATTTCTGTGTAGACTTAGTATTTTAGCAAATTGAAATTTTAATTTAGTCTGAACTTGCAATACTACAGTTTATTATGATAATAAATAAAAGAGTGGAGATTTATTTTCAATCCAGCTGAAATTTTTCCACTAAAAACTAAAGTGTTGTTCATTAAATTTTTTACTTGTGATGATCATAAACTCTTACTTTGTAAATCCCATTCAATCAGTTCGAAGTTGCAAAATCTGCAAAATTTTTATTCATTCCGTCGCAGTTTATACAATAGACTTGCGATAAGTAGAAAAAGTCATTAAAACCATCGATTCCATAGGAGTCATTTTCAGTACATTTTGGTTTTATTTCTTACATGACGAAAAAAAATTATTTTTTATTTTTCAATTCTTTTTTACTCTTTTTCTATTTAGTGTTAGTTTTTTAAGTTTTATATGCATTATTGTTTAAAATTTTGTCTTTATTTTTAAAAAGCGTTGTAATGTCCCAATAAAAACATTTAATGTATTATTTTAAAGGTAATTTTAATTTGCTAATATTGTAAAGCAATAATTGTTAAAATCAAAGGCAATAGATGGCGTCACTATTTAAAAACGATGTACATTTATAAATTGTAAATGTATTATTAATTTATCCATATTGATGTAGTTTTCACGATTTATTCCTGTATTGGCGTTAAAGAAACATTAGTATGCAAAATTTGAAGGTTCTGGCTTATCCAGAAAAATTGCTAAAGATTATTTGTTCTAAACAAATGCACAGTGAAATGTTATATAAGTTCTAGTAAAAACAAAAACAAATTCCAAACTTCAACCTTTTAAATATTCTGTTATGATAGAAATTTAACCACAATCTATCTCTCTATTTAAATTAAGATCCATTATGCTTAGACCTGTTTTTTCTTTCAATAGATAAATTCTTATACATAAAAACTGATAATATAATCTCAACCGAAATACTTTTTCTTTTGATTTCTTTTTTAGATACAAAATTTTCAATAAACAGTGTAGCAATATTAAATGCCTCTTAAAAATTTCTCATAAATATTTAATTGCTGAGATTCTTAATTTTTTCTTTGTGAATCTTTAAGCTGCAATTTTCTTTAAAATAATTATCTATTTTTATATAGTTAACCACTTCTTAAAATTTTTGTAAGAAATCTGTTTGAAAAAAGTAATTAGGTACTTTAAACTTTCCTTAAAATGTTTTCGTTAAGACCGTGCTTATTACTAAAGGGCAGAATTTCTGTTTTTATATTTCGAAACTCTAATGACATAAAAGTTTCAAGACAATATGCTTTATGATAAAGAAGGTTTTTTTTTTCGTAGTTACAACAAGTTTTAAAGAACGACTTTGGAATATTTAATGAGAAAATTTTCTGTTTTTTAGTAGCTTTTTAATTTTGTACAATTTTATTCACTTTGATCCTTCAAAAATTCGGGCCTCAAAACAATAGTAGGTTTCAAAAAAAATTTAATAACTCAAAATAAAGAGCACGTTAAAGTTTTTAAAACTTTTTTTGCATTTTAAACTGCTTTAAAACTAGACTTTGGAGAAATTACCTATAGGTTTTAGAGAAACTAACTGGTTTAGACTGGTTTTGGAAATATATTTTGAAAATCTTAAATATTTAATGCTGTAGAAGCTTACAAAAAAAAATTGTTTTCACTTATAAAGCATGATTGTTAATAAGTGGAGTTTCTCGAAAAATTTCTGAAAGGAAATATTTTAAATTAGTTATTAGTTTAATAGTAAAATATTTACATAATCTCTAATCATAAATACGCAAAAATATTTTCATAAAATATTAGTTTCAAACATAGTTCATTTTGAGCCCTTATCACACATCAACATATACGTGTTGAAAAAGAAGCAGATTCATTTTAGAATTTATTTTCCTCTTGAGGAATACGTGGGTTTCTTGAGTGATCGCTAAAAATTTTCAAACGCAAAAGCTTATCACAAATCAATTTGATCTAAAATAATTTGATTGAAGATTTGTTGTAATATAAGAAATCGGCACATTCTTAACTAGTAACAGGAATCATAAAATAAGACATACATGTTGACGTGTTATAATGGCGTGTAGCCTCTTTAAAGATCAATGACTATAACTTTTATAATAATTGCATTGTATCAATGACATAATGTAACAGAGGGGAGAAGAGGATCACACATTCACATACATACATAATTTTCAATAACAGAAGTAACTTTAAACTGAGAATCCAGGATTAAAAACCACGTCTTTGGATTTTGTTCCCAGAATGGGTTATTTATTGTAAGTACGTCTCCCCTTTTTGAAACACGACTATTAATAAATCTAAACTCACAGCTTTTTTAAGCTGTGAGTTACGGTTACAGCTTAAAGCTTTCATGTTTTGTTTTGTTTTTTGTCATTCTCGATGATGAGCAATAACCGTGCCTTAAGGTACGGTACAGTACAGACCAAAGGAATCATTCCTGATTTTGTCGTAAGTTTTAGATAACCATAAGTAACTCGCTAGTAGGCGCGTCATGGAAATGTCGGATATTAGGGATTATGGAAAACCTATTTTCTTAGATGGATCGTAATTTCTCTTACAAAGGGCTCCATTTGCGAGTTCAATTTAGGACGACTATGAGTATCCACGTCACAGCGAAATTCAAAATTGCCAACTTCGGTATTCAAAGGCAACCCTCTATGCACTCGACCATAATCGAACCCTCCACAAAGTTATTTCAAATATTTATATTTGGAATATATATGTAATATAAAGATTTGTTGATTTGTCGATTTGTCGATTGTGAAGTTTTAGATAACCATAAGTGACCCGCTAGTAGGCGCGTCATGGAAATGTCGGAGATTAGGGATTATGGAAAACCTATTTTCTTAGATGGATCGTAATTTCTCTTACAAAGGGCTCCATTTGCGAGTTCAATTTAGGACGACTATAAGTATCCATGTCACAGCGAAATTCAAAATTACCAACTTCGGTATTCAAAGGCAGCCCTCTATGCACTCGACCATGATCGAACCCTCCACAAAGTTATTTCAAATATTTATATTTGGAATATATATGTAATATAAAGATTTGTCGATTTGTCGATTGTGAAGTTTTAGATAACCATAAGTGACCTGCTAGTAGGCGCGTCATGGAAATCTCGGAGATTAGGGATTATGGAAAACCGATTTTCTTAGATGGATCGTAATTTCTCTCACAAAGGGCTCCATTTGCGAGTTCAATTTAGGACGACTATAAGTATCCATGTCACAGCGAAATTCAAAATTACCAACTTCGGTATTCAAAGGCAGCCCTCTATGCACTCGACCATGATCGAACCCTCCACAAAGTTATTTCAAATATTTATATTTGGAATATATATGTAATATAAAGAATAAGCTGCAGAAAACACAGTCTTTACAGAGGCTTTTCACTTAAATTTTACAAAAAATATAAGTACAATTAAAACGAAATTTTAAAAAAACTAACTGTCCTTTTAATGTGTTTAGCACAAATTTAAATAACAATAATCTAGACTTTAGATTCAATAAATAACACCCGTATAGCAATGTAAAAGAATGTTCAGAAAAGTTCTTAATTTCATGTAAATGACACAAGTTAGAACAATTCAGCTCAAGATTTTCCCATTTGAATGGGCATTCAATAGTTCCTCTGTTGATCGTAAACTAAAATGACCAGAATAGGGGGATATCCTTTAGAAATATACCACTGAAAACTGGTCACATCCAATGATTGAAGAATTGTGTATATAATCCAGACAACCGATGTGAGGATGATTAAAACAATCACTAATTGGTTAGTTATCACATAAACCAACACTAATGCAATAGAGTAAGAAATAATAAAAATGTCATTAGGTGAAAGAAGTATTTAAATCAAAAAAGTTCAACAGCCTACCGGCTAGCTTGAAAATTAAATTCATAATTCTCTTAAAATTACCATTTTCTTGAAAACAGATCATAAGCAGAGGAATATGGAATAAGCAGTTGGTAAGAACTTGTTCACACCAAAAACATAATTTGATTGGATACCATACTATTCATAATTTAAATTAAAATGATTACAAGAAGATTAAAAAGAAAATATTTTAATGATATATTTTCCTTGCGATGATATGAATTTCCTATACAAAACATGGGTTGTGTCCTCTAATCATCATACTTAATGCAATTTATCGATCCTAAGATTGGAAGTCCACTCTTTTTGTTCTTCCTTTCTGTGTCATTTTTATTACAAATTTCGATATTTTCTTTGATTGCCTTACGATTGCAACTATCTAAACCTTTCTCTCTCTCTCTCTCTCTCTCTCTCTCTCTCTCTATATCTATATATATATATATATATATATATATATATATATATATATATTCTATATATATATATATATATATATATACATATATATATATAAACATATATATATATATATATATATATATATATATATATATATATATATATATATATATATATATATATATATATATATATATATATATATATATATATATATATTAGGAATTACTGGAAAAACAGAATCGGAACCAAAAGCGAAAAAATATCATTATATATATATATATATATATATATATATATATATATATATATATATATATATATAATGATATTTTTTCCCTTTCGGTTCCGATTCTGTTTTTCCAGTAATTCCTTTCTAGCAACCGTAGCGAATGTTCTCAAATGTTCCCCTGCGGATTCCTTCTGTTACATATCTAAAAATAGATTTCAGGCGCTTAAGTAACATAATCCGCATGACTTGTAGTGATTTCTAATTGGCTGGTACGAACAATTATAGAATTAGAATGTGCAATGATTGCTGAGAGAAGAGTTTCGACAGATGGCAGTTTCATTAGTATAAGAAAACATGAATAAACACACACACATGTGTGTATGAATATGTGTGTAACTCGTGAAAATATTCTTCACTGATTACACGGAAAGTTAACCCTTATTACTTAGTTTGGCCGGACTTGCTGGGTAAAAAGAACTAGTCAAAAGGCAGTCGTGCAAACATCACAAAAAACGAATTCTAACGCTGTGAAACGTCACGTTTATTGAGGATAAAAACTCATCAGTCTTCCAACCATCGTTTTGAAGCATCTCTGTACAAAATGATCCACGAATATACACATTTGCCAGCGATGTCGACCACACAGCTATCGAATCCCATGATTTTGTTCTCAGGAGATTAAAGATGGGTTATTACTTTTAGTAGACAAGAGTGAACTTTGGTCAGTTAATATAATTCGAAAATGAACAGGAATCAGTTTAATTATTTCAGAATGCCATACCCTGGGACAGCAGAAAAATGTGTTCAGTGGATAGAAAACTAACATTTTGTCCAGTGTTAGGTTTGAGAGATTTTATAGCTGAACAATTAAGAATTTAAAAATTAGAAGGTGAAGAGAAGGATTTTGGATAGGATTTTAGGTGTATTAATTTTGATACATTATATATATACGTGTGTATACATACGCAAACCAGAAAAATAATAATCTGACTGTCACAATAATTATGTAGCCCCTATTGTTTTTACTTGCCGCCTGGGCTAATGGGCAAGAAAAAGCCTAGGCGGTTAGACAATGGATAATGTTGCTGTCAGGTGACATTCAACCGAAGCACAATTTTGAGAACAAATTAAATCTGTATTGAGGAGATGCTAAAAATACATCTTTGATGGTCAACGGCAGACAAGAGAATTATACGAAAAAAACTTTTCTGTACCGGAGGTGTACCTCACAGCGAGACAGATAGTTTTCCGAAGGGACAAGAAACTTAATCGGCGAATTTAACTGTTAGATCGGGAAGAGGGGAGGGAACTGAGGTATTTGCCAGAGACAGCTGGAAAATCTGTTGAATGGACAGAAAATTTACATCTATTGCCTAGAAAGCTTTGGTAAATATGTTGGAAGAATTTTAAGTGAAAGACACTCCTTTGATTAAGACATTTTGAGGCTGAAAAAATAGATTTAAAGGAATTAGAATGAGAGAGAGAGGAGATTTTTAAAGCGATATTAAAGTGAAATAACTTTGATATATTACACACACACACACACACACACACACACACATATATATATATATATATATATATATATATATATATATATATATATATATATATATATCAGGGATGCATGTGTTGGAATCATTATGCTCTTAGGATTTATTGGTAGAAGCCAATTCTAAACAGCTACCCGTATCTGTAAGAGCTGTGAAGTTGAAACCGCTAAACTTATACCACCAAATCTCTTCTCTAATGGCTTGACATTCAGTATGTGGTATATTAGATGTACGGTTTTAAATTATATATTTTTATAAAAAACCTTTCTCGAATTTGCATGCCATATTTTTTCCGCATGCTTCCATTTTCAACTGTGCCACTTCCGTTTACTTTTTTTAAATATTTTTATAGAAAAAAATACAATTCATCATCTTAATCTGCAGAAAAAAAAGGAATATTTTTTTTAAAGTTTTCAACGAATTTTTATCTTGTTGTCCAAATTTTGCTTTCTTCGGTATAAAACGAATTATTTCTTTTAGCGAGAGATAATTAGTTTGTGTTGAATTTTACTTTGTATCAATTCTATGCTTTTTCCTAACCAGATTAACATTTTTATGAATATAATAAAGAAATTTTATTTTTATCTAGTTGTCATTTTTTATCTACTCGTTCAAAAGTTTTATATTGGAAAATCATTACCTCTTTTTTATTTCCTAATGTTTAATTATTATGAGATTAAATTAAATGACAGATTGTCTCTGTTCCCCATTCCTTCATCTAAATCACAAATCCGCTAGAACAGTGCATTATAATTGATTTTGCTTTGCGTTACTTTTTAAAGAATCAGGTTTATGTTAAACGTGTGCAACTGTTTCCTTTATGCCCTTTATTTGTACTTGGCAGAGAGTGCCCAAACTCTTTCAATTTATTCGTCTTCTCGTACAAAAATAAATTACTAGTACCACTTTGATTTTACAAAACGGTAAAGTGATATCATTTGCGAGCACATTAGGTTTCCTCTGAAAAGCAATTTATTTTCTTCAAAAAATTGCCTCAAATCCGTGGATAACGGGAAAGAACATTTTACTTTCCTAAAATAAAAATTGATTTTTTTACTCCCTCAGAAGATTTTTTATGGAATAAAAGAAATGCAACGGTTTGTGCTTGCAATACTATTCACTGCAGCCATATTTGTTACTTAAAACTATTTTTTTACATCACTTCCAAGACGATTTCCATGTTAAGCCTAAGTTTTTATTAAAGTTTAGACTTATAACATTTTATAGGGACTATGAATCTTTTGAAACATTTTCTTTATGATCAACTGATTCTTTTTCTTTATGTAGTACAAATGCTTCTTCTTTTGATTTTAACTCTATTTCAAGCTTTAGAAAAATCACTATTTTTTCATTAGAGTTACGAAAATTTTCTAACAATCCTGGAGTATTTATACGCTTCAGAAAAATTATAACTCTTTTTAAAATGTTTTCCAAAATCAAAATCACTGAACACATTTATAATTTCAAATTAATGATAGTTGGATAGCATTATATCTAAAATTATATATCTAAAATTATATTGTTGATTTTTTCCAGCATAATGTTAAAAGAAAAATTTTAAGTCATGTTGTCAAACAAAGTTTCTGTATTTTATTAGGTTTTTTAATATAGTTTCTTAAACTCCTTTTAAAATGTTTTCCCAAATCAAAATCACTGAACACATTCATAATTTCGAATTAATCATAGTTGGAAAAACTTGAAGCATTATATTGTATTGTAGAATTTTTCCGGCATAATTTTATAAAAGAAATTTTATGTCCTGCTGTTAAATAAAGTTTCTGTATTTTATTAGGTTTTTTAACATAGATTCTTATGTTATGCACAGTGCTAAAATTCGTAAAACAGAAAAAAGTATCATAGATATTTTTCTTCCTATAATTATATAATTGTAGCTAAAGCAAAATTCGTCAGAAATAAAATAATAAGACTAACTAAACTTTAATTTAGTATGGTATAATGCAGGGGTGTCAAACCTGAAGTTCACGAGCCACATGCGGCTCTTTGAAGGATTATTTGTGGCTCTCGATAAATGTACCCTCGTTTCCATTTCATTTTTCTGTTATTATATTTTTAAAATAACTATTACAAATGATGGAGCTCTGGCAATAATCGGTAATAAAATCGGTCTTATTGGGCTTTTAAGAGATGATTCTCAAATTCTACAATTCATATCGATTTACTGCATAATTCACCAATAACATCTCGTTACAAAATATTTAAAATATCCTGATGTTATGAAAACAGTGTAACACATTGTAAATTACATTCGCACCAAAGCAAAAAATCATCGACAATTCAAAAATTTCCTTTAAAACTTAAAGGACGAAGAACTTTTAAATTACATTCAATAAATATAATTTCTGTAAAAAAAAAATTTAATACCTTTTTGCACACCCTTTAAACACGTATTTAATTGCGACTCTCGAAAAATTTCAAATTTTGAAAAATGACTCGAACTATCAAGGAGCTTGGTCACCTCTGGTATAATGGAAATTTTAATCCGCTCTTCACAGCGAAATTAGCTTCCATTAAAATACATGGTACATAATCAGTGATTAGTTGTAATACACTATGGAGTAAAGGAGACAGTTATATTACAAATGATGTTAAATTAAATTTACTCGTTTATTAAGTTAACCTCTTTCACTAATGTTGACAGATGGTACAATACCTGTTACCATTAACAAATTTAAAGTTTATTTTGTACATATTTCTGCTTTCTTCTAGTACGTGTAGTAATAATACGTAAAGCATTTGACCATGCAGCACTTTTATCTAGAAAATATATTGAATCTACAGCATCTGTTTGAACTTTTACAAATTTATCTTAAAATCCTAATTACACTGAGGTACATCTATGCTAATTTGATAGATATCAAATGAACATTTTCTTTGAAAACATCAATATCCATTCCTTTCAATGATGTTCTACTTCAAACAATTTAGTAATCAAGTCATATTTAATTCAATGTTGCAATTCTGAAAGTACACCCATAAAGTATGATAAAATTAAACGGAATCATCCCTGCATAATATATCTTTTCCACTAACATTCTTCCCGCTTTATCCTATTACTGGAAATGATCCACTAATGAAAGGAATCTCATTAGCATGCTTTAATATTCTTAGTTCATTCTTTGAACATTTTCTGCGAAACAAAATTTTTTATTTATAAGCTAGTTCAAAATTAATATTAAAATCAACCTAGATAATTACAGCAATTTTAATGAAACGAAATTTTTTCGTCGCATAGTTTCAAAATATAGAATTTTGCTCTCTCAAGTGAATGAAAAAAGTGTAAACATTTGAATACTGTATAATATTATTACTTTACAGAATTTTCGAAATAAAAATAGCCATGATGCAAATTCCACTGCTCGGATTTAATTTAAGCATAGGTAGACAGATGCATTCGCATACAGATATACATATGTCTATATACATTTGTATTCATATATCCTTTATGTATACATAAATATATATATATATATATATATATATATATATATATAAAGTTCTCAGTTTAAAAAATGTGGGGGTTAAAAATTAAGTAAGCTATAATTAAAAATGGTTAGAACTCATTAACGATAACGTAATAGGAGAAAGACACACCCTCGAGTGAAATTATACAGAGTAAAAGAGCTGACGTGGAAGTAGACATAGGAATTTTCTTGGGTTGTAATGCTAAAAAAGACAGTTCTGAGCGGGAACTCGGGCTGATAACATCTTCTACGCTTGTTGCTCCAATATGAGAACAAAGGATACATAAATGGTATAACCATGGACAGAAGAATTAGAATAAAGAAATTTTATATATGAAATCAAATTTGTCTTCCATGCCTTAACCACTAGTCCATGTCATATAAATATCATAAAATGGAATATACGACGGGATTTTTACAGTCATGGCCTGAATCAAGTCACCGTTTTAGTCATGAAAAACTTTTATTACTAGAGAGTTGGGTGGACGGGTTTCCTCTTCATTAAAGGGACGTCACAAACTGAGATATTATCTAACATGAAAGATGTGAGTAAAATCTAAGTAGAAATCTCAGTGAAAAATCTAGGTCAAAATCTGTCTCCGGTAGCATGTGTCTTTTTTTTTTATTCGTAATTCTCAAATTTGACCACTTGGTCATTATAACATTTTAACTGGGTAGAACCCTTCCCTGAGGGCTTGAACTGTAGCTCCAGTGGTCAGTTTAGATTAGGGGTTAAAAGGGGAAAGCAAAGAGACGCGAAGTTTTGCCCTTGACATTAGATTTGAAAACACCCCTGAGAATTATCTCGGACCGTAATGAAGGCTTTCGGCTATAAATTTACTTCAGCATGATTGAACTATCACATTACGGGAAGTTTTCTGAAAGTATATTCCTTATGGGTCCGTCTTTGAGGTTTTATACAAGATCTCTACATTAGTTTACCGACTTAGTTGACTTACACTTTACACTCTCACTCTCCCCCCCTCTCTCTTGCCGAACGATGGCCGATTGGTTAGGGGTGCTGGCCTTCGGTACCGGAGTTCGTGGGTTCGAATCCCACTGTGGCATGGATGTTCGTAGCCGTTCGGAATCGGCTTTAAGCTGTAGGTCCCGGTCCCATTAGCCCTCGTGTTGCAAAAAGTAGACCGTAACACTCCAAACCAAACCAAACCTCCCCCTCTCTCTCTCTGTTTCTCACCTTTTCTTTCTCTCTCACTCACTCTCCCTCCCTGTTTCTCCCTCTCACTCACTCTCTCTCACTCTTTCTCTCTCTTTCTCACTCCTTCTTTCACCCACTCTCTCTCTCTTTGTCTTTCTATCCCTCACTCCCTCACACTCTCTCTCTCTTTTCTTGCCCTCTTTCCTTCTATCTCCCTCTCTCTCTATCTCTCTCTCTCTCTTTCTCTCTTCTCATAACACACACATATGTATATAGATGGGTTTTTTAGAGGACACTTTATCAGGTAGAACACCATAAAATTAATGCCAACAAGGGAAAAAGATTATATGACCAAAGAAGTGTTCAGAAAATCATCGATAGGGGAAATGTTGCTGTGTTGTATTGTACACAGCTAAAAATTTGGATAAAACGTTGGAAAATTTGAAAATAAAAATGCATGGTTACATGAATTACAGAAGCTCCAGTACGAAGGTACAAAAAGAGATGGAATAACGACAGCTGTGTTTAATATGCGTCTTTCTTTACCTCAGCCAGGGTTATTTGTGAAGTTAGTTTATCTTCATTAATGGAAAACAGCCGTAGTTTATTTGCTGCTTTAATGTGATATTGCATTATGTTTTTTAGCAATCATTTGTCTAGTACTCATCCCTGCAGACTAGACCAGCACTACATTCTCCCATTGTAACATTCAAATCTTTT
>CM063502.1:113075811-113123311 GCA_032207245.1 Pardosa pseudoannulata | reverse complement strand
CTCCAAGAACAAATAGGGAAATCTGACACACACACACACACACACACACACACACACATACACACACACATATATATATATATATATATATATATATATATATATATATATATATGTGTGTGTGTGTGTGTGTGTCTGTAGGTATATAGAGAGATAGATAAGTATATGAATACATATACATTCATACAGAATACATATAAAAGTCCATATATAGATATATATATATGTGTGTGTGTGTGTATGTGTGTAGGTATATAGAGAGATAGATAAGTATATGGATACATATACATTCAAACAGAATACATAGAAAAGTACATATTATATATATATATATATATATATATATATATATATATATATATATATATATATATATATATATAATATATATAATATATATATATGAATAATGTATATAGTATATCCCTGTATATGTGTATTGATATATATGCACTACATACCGTTTTAGTCATGAAGGAGTACAGGATAAATTTTATAAACATGTATATAGTATAGTTATATATATGCATTCATAACTTATCTTAGCATGAAAAAGATTAAAATGTAGATTAAAGCATGCATGTATCTCTGCTTGTTTATCTAATACATATAAAACATATATTTTGGACTAAATATTTAATTTATTTAAGGCAGTGGTAAAAGTACATCATAAAATGAGTAGAAATCTAGTACTTTAAACCATATTTACAAAAAGCTCAAACTAAAAAAAATGTATTTAGTTTTATTTCAAACATGAAATTTTTTTTATTTTATTTCACAGCATTCATAACAACAATTTTACTTTTAATGGGCGAAGGGATTCTTCAAGAAGGGAAATCACGACTATATATAAAGAATCATTATGTCCTTTTCAAAACAAAAGAAAATGTATTCAAAGTAGCTATCACATTCATTATTGTTATCGAATGGAGGGGTACCGGAAATAGAAAAAGAATGTTATCAGCATTCTAAAACAAACTTAATCAGTGTAATTCTTTGATCTGTTCCATCAATCACTGTCTTCATTAACATCTCTCCACGAAGCAATTGTAGCATTGCGTTGAAATGAACAAGTTTTCAAGCAAGAACACTGATTTACGATAAAAATTACTAATTACATCTACTTCACATTAGAAATTCTAGTATTCATTTTTTTAATTTTTTTTTCAGTTAAACTAATATTTTTAGATTGATAAATACTTCACAATTTTGCAACTTTAAGTTCAACTCTGCAGTTTAACCTCTTTAAAGCATTTTTCCCTATTTTTTTCAAAAATTTAATGCTCATTTTGATTACATACATTTAAATCAAGTACCAAACTAATAGTATTAACCTTATAAGGAACTTCAACACTTTGCAACTTTTCGTTCATAAATGCAGTTTAAAGAGTTTTTGCTTTTGTTTCTCCCTATTGTTTCAGGAAATTTTATGCTCAAATTGATTACATACATTCAAATTAGTGGTCAAAATTATATCAAGTATTGGAATTTCTATTTCAAGACTTGTAAAACTAAGTACACTTTTTTAAAATTTTCTTTTCAATTGAAGCAACGTAGAAGCTTATACTTCTATATTCATTTAGTGTTTCGATATTATGTCTCAAAATTTTATGTTCAAGTCCTATTTATGATAAAAATTACTAATTACATCTACTTCACATCAGAAAAAATCTAGTAACCTTCTTTTAAATATTTCTTTCAGTTTATCAAGATAGATATTAATATTTTTATATTCATAAATAAGGAGATTTAACACTTTGCAAGTTTTTATTTCAAAATTGCATTTTAACCACTTTACAATTGTTTGTTTATCTGATTTATTGTTTCCGAAATTTTTATGTTAAAGTTGATTACATATACGTCCAAATTATGGGGGAAATTCTATCAAGTACTGAATCTGCTAATTCAATGCTTGTAAGATCAAAAACTCTTCTTTTAAATATTTCTTTCAGTTGAAGCAAAGTAGAAAGTAAGAAGTGTGGCCGAAAAGTGAGGCTACAAGTGTGCAGTCAAACGTGTATATTATACTTCGTAAAAATAGTACAACTTACTGATAGTGCATACATTGGGTTATTTTTTGGTATAGTCTCTGTATCGGTTTGTGCCATTGTCACATCACAGGATGAGTTTGAATATTTCCTCCTGGCAATAATCCCATCCTTGCGTGTTTAGTCATGATGTTCCAGAATGACATCCCCATAGATATGGCCTGTCATCGTTACACTCTGAACATGCAGGTTAGTTCTGGAACCAAGAATAATTCCTCCCCAAACGAGCCATCCTGCACCACCGTAACGGTGTCGTTCGATGGTGTTCTCTTGGTGGTAACGGGTACCTGGCGCTCTCCATATGAAAGTCCGGAGAGAATCAGAAAGCAAACCGAACCTGGACTCGTCGGAAAACATCACACAAGACCACTGTTGCGGTGTCCACAATGCATGCTCTCTAGCCCAGCATAATCGCAGGCGACAGTGAGTTGCGGTAAGAGGAACACATCTGACAGGCCTACGAGCATATAGACCAATGTTCCCTAAGCGTCTGTACACGGTCTGCCTTGAAACTGTCGTACCGGTAGCTGAAGAGAGCTGACGAGACAGGTCTGATGCTGTGCTCCGTCTGTTTCTTTTGGCAGTAACTGCCAAATACCGGTCATCATTTGGTGTAGTAACTCGGGGGCGACCTGTGCTGTAACATCTACTCACATTACCATCATGTTTGAATCGTTGTCAAAGCCTGGAGATGACACTCTGAGCGATTCCAAGTTCCTCGGATACTTCCAGCTGGGTACGTCCACATTCCAGTCGTCCGATAATTCTACCACATAAAAAAATCATCCAAATGCTTCCTTTGTGCCATAACTATGCGATTGTTGCACTGAAAGGCTTTTAAAGCGCTTGTGAACATTTTTACTTCTTTGCTACCATTCCTTATATACCCCTTTCATACACTCTCGTCATTGGGACGTACTATCCGCGCCATCTGGTGGTTTTCTGCAATTTGCATATTATTCTTCAAAATGTGTGTGATAATTCTACAGGTGAAATTTTTATTTTAGAGCTCAATTTCTGTGTGATTCTGAATTATCCTTAATTTATGGACATGAGTGTATTTATAAATAAGGAGATTTAACACTTTGCAAGTTTTTATTTCAAAATTGCAGTTTAACCACTTTACAATTGTTTGTTTATCTGATTTATTGTTTCCGAAATTCTTATGTTAAGAAAGTAAGAAGTGTGGCCGAAAAGTGAGGCTACAAGTGTGCAGTCAAACGTGTATATTATGCTTCGTAAAAA
Organism: Pardosa pseudoannulata; assembly: GCA_032207245.1. Lineage (NCBI taxonomy): Eukaryota > Metazoa > Arthropoda > Arachnida > Araneae > Lycosidae > Pardosa > Pardosa pseudoannulata. The sequence continues at coordinate 113,120,018 of CM063502.1, read as the reverse complement.
TAGTACAACTTACTGATAGTGCATACATTGGGTTATTTTTTGGTATAGTCTCTGTATCGGTTTGTGCCATTGTCACATCACAGGATGAGTTTGAATATTTCCTCCTGGCAATAATCCCATCCTTGCGTGTTTAGTCATGATGTCGCTAACTGTTTCAACTCCTTGTTTAAATGGAAACGATCATTGACCAACCTCCCTACTTGAACTTTCAGTGACTTTCCAAGTGACTTTTTTTCTCTTCCCTTCCTTGAAGAAGCAGCCTAGGAGGCCTATTATTTACTTCAAATAAGAAGTTCAAACAGTTCTTGACAATGAACTTTACCAGGATAGATTATTCAAATTACTTCAAGAAGCAAAAATTACCTAAATCGATATGGAGATTATGTTGAAAAATAACCTCATGTTATGAACTATTTGTATTATTTGTATGAAATAAATATACACGTTTTAAGACAGACTTTGTAACTTTAATCTTTGTTCACCCCTCGTAATAATTTCAGATTAGTAAATAAGCAGTTTCAATATCTAAGAGTTATTATTTATAAACTGCATATTAACAGGTTTTTTTCTGTCATATTGTGCTGAAAACTTTTTATGCTCAAGTCCTTTATAAACATTCAAAGTTATTGTAAGTACTGAATTTATGAATTTATGATTTTTATTTACAGCTTAGAGGAAACAGTAGTATTACTGAAAATTGGATTTTTCGAGGAAATACTAACAGAACTGGAAAGAAAGTTTTACAGATTTAGTCTGACTTGAAGTACTATGGTCAATATTTTGCAAAAACTGCTTAAAGAAACATATTACCTTAAAAGCAGAAAAGTCTTCTCTAATATCCTATTTTTGAATAATTACAACATAAAAAGTTCTGCTCTGTTTAAAATAAATTTATTCTACATCATTATTAAATCTACTATAAAAATCATTAATTTTGTTACCTGAAGCAATACATTTTTTTTCAAAACATAAAATATATAAACTAAGTAAAAAGTTAGATATCAACTTGCCTACAAAATAACTTTTGAAATCTATAAATTAGAAACTAATATTTTTTATCTAATAGAAGATAATTATCTTTTTTATTCAGTAAACCATAGTTATATTAATGAGAGCAATATATTATATTTCGTAGTATGATAATCACTATTTATTTTAGTTTTCAATTAAGATTTTTATCCTTTTTAAAATTTTAAAACATCAGAAATTTGATGTTTAATATACTTTTAAAGTTTAGATTCTCAGAATAAAATATGTATTTTATTTCTATCTGATATAATAATTTAATTTTTAATATATTTATTTTAAAAGTTACCATAGGAGTAAGTGAATTTCATTTTTTTCGTGTGGTGCATATTTTTTATGTCATTTTAAGAAATATATAACTCGAAATGAAAATACTAAATATTTTAAAAGCTAAAATTTTATATATGAACTTGTAAAAAATTCATCCTAAAAGAATCAAAACTTCTTATATTATGACCAGCATATAGCCCGTCATATGACGGGATCAGTAAAATTTTTAATTTTCCAGAATTGTAAAGTACCCTATGAGACAGGTAAAAAAAATGGTTGGTTAATTGGCTGAGAATTATCAGGCACACGCTCAAGATTTTTTTTATCTTCATACTCCTCTAAAGTATCCCGATACTTTGAATGCAGTTTGGAATCATGGTGAATTCATTTAGAAAGATAATTCAAAGGGGTTTTTTGACTTAGTAATTAATGGAAGTAAAGAAATGAAACTATCATTCCCACTACATCCTGGAAATAGATATTATACAAATTTGTTTTGTTAGAAGAGGTGTAAAAAAATAAATCTGTAAAACCAGACCTTATTGTTACAGGATCAAAAAAAAAATAAATGTTTCAAGTCTAAATGTTAACAAAAATTAAAGTAAGTTGAATAGTTTACTCGCTTTGAATTTTGCTAACCCTAACTCATCAAGAATCTTATATGGATGCTTCTATTCGTTCCAGGTCCAACCGCTTCACAAATTCGAGGACAGATGTACATATAGCTTAGCCTATTATTATATAGAGGATGGATAAAAAGGGCTCTTTGAATGAAAATGTCTCGAAAAGTACAATCTATACTCATGTCCATAAATTAAGGATAATGAAGTTCAGGCAATGAAAGAGACAAAAGCAAAACAAATTTGACTTATTTGTAAAGTCTATTTATTAAACAAAAGGTAAAGAGCAAAAAAGATGCTATATGTTTGACATAATTAATAAAAATTGCGATTTTTACTCCCTGGAGCAAATTTCAAAAAAGAACCTATTTACAGAAAACAGTATAACATGGTTAGTATGATGGTTAATACGGAGTATGTCTCCCGGACGATGCAATACAAGCGTTACAACGCCTACGCATGCTGAGTATCAGATTATCAATCTGATCTTGGGGAAAATTACACCACTCATCAAGCAATGCCCTCCGAAGTTCCGATAGACATTTGGGAGGGGGTTGACGGGCTGCAATTCGTCGGCCAAGCATGTCCCACACATGCTCTATTGGATTCAAGTCCGGTGAGTATGCTGGCCAATCCATACGGGTGATATCCTCCGATTGAAGGCATTTGTCTACAATGTTTGCACGGTGAAGTCGGGCGTTGTCATCCATATACAGAAATTCAGGACCCATGGCGCCCCGAAACAAACGTACATGTTGTTCCAGAATGACATCCCGATAGATATGGCCTGTCATCGTTACACTCTGTACATGCAGGTCAGTTCTGGAACCAAGAATAATTCCTCCCCAAACGAGCCATCCTGCACCACCGTAACGGTGTCGTTCAATGGTGTTCTCTTGGTGATAACGGGTACCTGGCGCTCTCCATATGAAAGTCCGGCGAGAATCAGAATGTAAACTGAACCTGGACTCGTCGGAAAACATCACACAAGACCACTGTTGCGGTGTCCACAATGCATGCTCTCTAGCCCAGCATAATCGCAGGCGACAGTGAGTTTCGGTAAGGGGAACACATCTGACAGGCCTACGAGCATATAGACCAATGTTCCCTAAGCGTCTGTACACGGTCTGCCTTGAAACTGTCGTACCGGTAGCTGAAGAGAGCTGACGAGACAGGTCTGATACTGTGCTCCGTCTGTTTCTTTTGGCAGTGACTGTCAAATACCGGTCATCATTCGGCGTAGTAACTAGGGGGCGACCTGTGCTGTAACATCTACTCACATTACCATCAATTTTGAATCGTTGCCAAAGCCTGGAGAGGACACTGTGGGTGATTCCAATTTCCTCGGATACTTCCAGCTGGGTACGTCCACATTCCAGTCGTCCGATAATTCTACCACGTAAAAAATCATCCAAATGCTTCCTTTGTGCCATAACTATGCGGTTATTGCACTGAAAAGCTTTTAAAGCGCTTGTGAACAATTTTACTTCTTTGCTACCATTCCTTATATACCCTTTTCATACACTCTCGTCATTGTGACGTACTATCCGCGCCATCTGGTGGTTTCCTGCAATTTGTATATTCTTCTTCAAAATGTGTGTGATAATTCTAGAGGTGAAATTTTTAATTTAGAGCTCAATTTCTGTGTGATTCTGAATTATCCTTAATTTATGGACATGAGTGTATATAATTAAGAAGAATGTGTGTGAGTTTGTAAGATCTTCAATTTCTTCTACAGTTTAGTTCCGATTTCTATAAAATACTTATCAAGAGATTTCTTGACGAGAGGTAGGTCACTGTTTATTTTTAAATTTCCTGGGACTAATTACCGGGGGTATTTTTTAAAACCTTTGCAGTGCTAATTTCTTTAAACTTTAAAGTGTACTTACCAACTATGATGTATGAAGATTTTTATTTTAAAATTTCCATCTGTTCGTTCTAGAAAAAGAATAAAATTGATGACTGAATTGTGTAGACGATTATTATAATCTTTTTGAAAAAATGATGATTTTTATTAAATTTTAGGTATTTTTCAATTTTTTTTTTCAAATATTTTTATGAAGCCTATTTATAAACTGCCCCGTATATTTTCGAAATTCTATTCGGTACATTCTTGCGCATTTGAAATGTCCAGATATTCCTCTTTTGATGTATGTGTTTTAAAAATATATATAGATTTCCTTACTGTTTTACGATTTTCCAAAAAAGACTCAATTTGATTTAAACATTTAACAACTTCCATTTTATACATTCATTTATACATCCATTATATACATAATTTTCATCCAAATGACATGATTTTTTTCGAGCATGTGTATGCAATAAATAACTTTACTCAAAGTTTCCAAAATTTTTCTCAAAAATTATGGATTTTACTAGATTTGTGTAAGGGCAAATCATGGAAGCTCTTTTCTAAGACTCCGAATGATATATGAATAAACCTATGAAGTATGAGCTTGTAATACTAAGGACACTGTTTCATTTATCTAAAATTTGGTAAACTGGTAATTTATTATAGCTTGCATAAACAATTGCAATTACATTGTGAGGAATAATAATAGGTGCCCTATACTGCGTTGTTTAAAAAATATGAAAAATGGATCCAAAGAACGAAAGCGTTCAAACAGGTAATATAGAGATTAGTATATAGATTTAACACTGTACTATAAATGAAAAAGGTTTACTGTGTACAAAATGCATTTGAATGTTGAATAAAGGCTAGTAGTGTTATAAGCAGAGTCTGAATTTAATCTTTCAATTTTTGAATCAAAATTCTTCTTTACAAATAAAAGAGACTATATAGTAAAAAACAAAGTGGAATGTCAGGATTTGATTTATGGTAAAGATACAATTCAGTTTTTCCTACTGAAGGACTAATTACACAGAAGCTTATTTCTTAAAATCTAATATTCCTAAAAGGTACAAATATTCCATGCATCAGTAGAACTGCAACTTTAATTGTTCGGTCTCTATTTGGCATTATACTGCCATAATGATTCTATTTATAGTATTTTCTACAGCTTTTTTTAGTAATGATCGTGATTTATATTATATAGTCACAACTACATCAGGGTAATTTCGGAGTGAAAAATATCCACTTTTAGAATCCCCCTCTTAAACAATCTGTAGGATAAATCGCCTTCCCGTCAAACAGAGAGTAGATTTCTTTAATAAGAAGTATATCCTTTACTGCTATGTAAAATGTATTTCTAAAACATCCGTTCTTCAGTGTATATAAACATTAACTTAAAGACATTTCCATCATGCATTCTTCCTAACTGAAGACATTCAAGATGTTGGCAAAGAAGTGTTTCATTTTTATTTATTTAATTTTTTTAAATGATATGCTATTTCAAGAAGCTATTTTGATATGCAATGGCTTTACTATTTGAGGCAGACATTTTCTAATGTACCATTTTTCACTTAAGGTTGTAAAAGGAACCGTCTGAATGCAGTTTTTACTTTCAGACAGATTGCTTCCATAGAAGCTCACTTCTTAAAGCAGTTTTATACTATTACTATAAAATTTAAATGAATTTTTTCACTTAACTTGATGTATTTCATTATACGAAACTTACTAATAACCCTCTCGCTCACTTATTTTATGAAAATAAACGATAGATATCATTTTGTGAATTGTTATACTTAAAATAGCATTCTATATAATGTAGTAAAAATAATTTGTTTACATCATATAAGTAAAATTCAAAGAACTTGCTAACCTATTAATGCCTAGGGTCTCGTTTTAGGGACAGCTAAAAAATTTTTGTTGAATTTTTATGCTTTCTTAGAACAAGTTTTTCTTTCTAAGCAAAGGTAGGGGGCAGATCTATGAACATTTAACACAATTTTCTAGTTTTTTGCTATTATTTATAATTTTTTCATTTGAATAAACCTCACTCATGAATTTTACTTTTTTGGTAGGCCCATCGACTACAATCATGGTAAACTTCAGTTTACAGTGCTATGTTAATATACTACACAAAATAAATATCTAACCAAGCAGGTTTTCCTTTTTTGTTATCCTTCTTTTTTAGAAAAAGTACCCTATGATATTCAAAATGACAAGTAATTAATATCAAAAACGGGATGTAATATTAAAAGTTCCTTAAATTTCAAATTTGTTTTTACTCTGCAAAGTCCACAAAAACTTGGATTTCACACTTTTACATCAGGAAACGAGAATTATCGTTTTAATATATAAACAGTGTCGAGAAATCTCGTTATTCATCGTCATAATGAATTAAGTAATATGAATGGGTGAAACGAGGCTACAATCCATGCGCATTTCTAAAAAATTATACAAAACAGTCAGTGTTTTTTAATGATAAATTTTCAACTTAAATCAAAATTATACGTTAAAATAAATGAAATAAAATTATTTGTAAAAGAACAAAAACAAAAGAAAAACAAAATTTTTTTATTCTTCATTCATTTGTTTTAGAATCTATTTTTCAGTCTTTTCTTACCATTTTGTTTCGAAATCAAAATCAAAGCCACATATGAGGACTATGTGTATAACATGTATAAGAGGCATCACTGCAAATACAAATTTGTTGAAAAATTACTGTAAACCATTTTCTTTAGTTTTAAATTAAATGCCTCATATGAGATTTAAATTTACGAAAGGATATTTAAATACAAAATATTTCGTTCTTTAGTTAAGGCATGTGGGAAAAATTAATGTCCTGAGTCCTTTATAGATTTCAACTTGCAAACTCTTTAAAATAAATGATACATAAGAGAGAAAAATAAATAATAATTTCCTAAAATGCTCAGTGTCTTACTATCAGAAATGACCAAAATATTCTATATAAATTTATCTAGACACTGTAAAGAATGATACATTTATCTTGGCCTAAAACATGCGATAGTGTCATGAAGAAAAAGAATAACAAAAAAGTTTATTGGTGATAGCTAATGAAAGGTCATATGTTTTATTTAGTTTTTGATTTCATGAAAAAAATTAGGTTGTAAAAACTAAAACTGTAAAGTTTATTTTGTTAATAAATACTGGGTGAAATGCTAGCAACTTTCTGTAAATGAATTAAAGTAAAATACTATGAGAAGTTTTGTTTTTATATTTTTGTAAACAAATTTAACAATATGACTCAAAATGAATTCAACATTATTGTCCAAAATGCTTTGTTGTTTTAATTTTGATGAATGTTTCAATTTACGTGTGAAGTTCAGGATGAGCTCCATGGAATATTTTTGGGAAATAATGAAAAACTTTTAAAAGTGTGTTGTTATAGTAAATGCAGAGAATATATATATATATATATATATATATATATATATATATGTATGTATGTATATATATATATACATATATACATTTCTAGAAATACTAGAGGGATAAACTAGCCTTTAAATACTTATGCATTCTGTAATTATTTTTACTAAAAAAATTAGTATGACTTTTAAGTCAGGAAACTGTGTTACAATAATTCTTGGAATTGATCAGAATAACAAGTAAGAATGGCAGAATAAGATGATTTGCATGAAGAGAGTTATTGTTATGGTAACAAAATGTTAAAACGAAGAGCTTGTAATTTATTTCCCACTTCAGGAAAGAGTGAATTTTTCCATTTAGTAATAAAGCTGATATGAAAATTGTTTTATATCCAGTTTATGATAGATGGTAAAAAGGTAAAATTCACACCCAATGACATAGCACTGCAGTTACTGAAAGTTTACTGTAGTGCCAAATAACGGTGCTCTATCTGTGAAGTTAATTGACTAATATGACTAAATCAAAAAGCCTTTTCAGTGCAATATTGATCGTATATCTCAATGATTCAAAATATCCGTTTTTGGTACTACAGGAGATTACGCAGTGCCCGATTAATATACTTAATATGATATAAAAACTATTTTCAGCATTTTAATAGGAAAGTATTAAAATTCACTAAACGAGATCCATTTTGGTGTATTATATTTTATCTTGGTCTATTGGAGTATGATTTATCTGTTCAAACTCCTTTTTATAGATGTCTTATCAAGTTTTTTTATTTTATCAACACTTTACGGGAACGTGGTAAAATTCTTTTTTCGTGATATGGCTCTTTAAGTTCTAACATTATGAAATTGTGTTTCTAACCTTATGTATAGCTTTGCATAATCCCATGAATGTAATTTGTTTCATCTTACAAGTATCAAGTTATATAAAATACAGTAAATCCTCTACTTTTTTTATTTTTTAAAAATATCTGGGTACGTAAAATATAATACTAACCCTTTCGTTGCTGAAAAGAACTTATTAGTAATATTTCTTATTTGCTTTGTTTTCTTATATCAGACCATATAATATTTTGTTTTAAATTGAATCAGAAAAAATATTACTTTGTTTTTATTGTTTGGGGGATGTTTCTGATACTATAAATACTTTCAAAATATTTTCGTTAATACACTGCTTTTAGCCAAGTAATTAGTTTCATGTATGTTTTCATGGAACAAGCACGGTTATATAAGTCACAGCAAAAGTTTACAGTTAAAGTTGAAGATTTCGTTTATTATACGTAATAGACAGAACTTTTCAATAGTTTAGATACTTTCCTTTCAGTAATTACCTTTTCTATTCTATTTCTTCATGGATTAATTATTTGTCCAAGGCAGTTATATTTTTCTTTTGATATTTTCCACCTGTCTGTTATCTATTGCCTCAATATCCTCATCAATAACATCAGTTTAATGTAATATTTCCTTCCACCTTGAAAATCCTTTTTATTTTTATCTTACTTACGTGTTTCTAAGAGCACAACTGTATAAGTTACATTAGAAGTCTGCAATTAAATTTCAAGTACTCATTTGTTATATTTAACAAGAGTACTTGTCAAATATTTAGATGCTTTTCTTTCAGTAATTGCAGCTGTTGTTCTGTTTCTGCCTAGGTTAATTATTTGTCCGAAGCAATTACCTTTTCCCCTTCATAATTTTTCATTTGTTTGTTACTTATTACTTCAACATTCTCATCAATAACATTAACTCAATGAAAAATTTTTCTACAACTTGGACATTGCTTTTATGACTATCTTGCAGCTTTATTTATCAATATAAAGCATGCTACATTTCGTTATTATCATTAAAAAACTAAAACATTAATTATTCGTAAAATATTACTTTTTTTAAGTTGAAAATGTATGAAATGACTGTGTGTTTAAAAAATATTTAGATAATTCTCATTAAAAGCTCGGATAAAGGAAAACTTACTTTTATCTATAATACAGCTATTTGTTTTAAAAAGTCTGACCAGAATTAGAATGAAATATTTAAGAATGAAGACACATTTTCCTGCAAATCAAAACACCACAATTCTGTCTGCTTACAAATTTATTTCAAGGTATCCCTGTATTTGTAACGTAAAATTCGCATCTAGTCTCATTTTATTCGAGACTTTTGTGTTCCATTGTCATTGGGTAATTTCTCTTTCTCTTGTTCTAGATTCCCTCGAGAACACTATGAACACGGTTAGAAATTCTAGAAGGAACTGAAAAGTGCAGGCGGTAGTACAAACGTAACATAAATTTATGACATGTTGCTTTTTCATTTTTTATAGACTTTCGCTTCAGATAAACGTTGATGGTAAACTCTAAATATCAATTCAGCCCGTAAACATTCATCAAGTGTTATATTTATGTCTGTCAGCGGAATTTCTCTTATACATTTCACTACTTACATTTTAAAAGTTTCTTTTTCATTCAACGAATAGAAGTTTTGCGTATAAGTTACCAATTTTTTTATGAGTAGAAGAAATGTTATTTATTTTCCGATTGCATTTCGCTGTTTTATTGCGCAATTTATGTAATTTATTTTCAACAATATGAAATGTAAGTATTTTAAATAAGCTGTTTTGAAAAATAATATTTAAGTATATCTAATTACATTTCGAAAATTTTATGAGCCGGATACATATTTGATGCTTCTTAAAAATTATGTATCTTCAAACAATATTCTTTTGTTATTGCACAATTTAAAAAAAAAAGTTATTCATATATTTCGTTTGAAAATTTTTATCTATTTACTTATATAATAACGGCTTACTTATAATTTTCTAAAGCAATTATTATTATATTTTTTCGTCTGTTGGATCAATATGAGCATCTTATCTCATATTTTTCGATAAAGTGGCACAAAAGGTTTTTAATAGGAGTTCCAATATTTACAATAGTGATACATGGATTTATTTGCTTTTGCAGACAATACAACAGGTTAAATATAGCTTATTTAGGGTTGGATTTTATTTGTGAACTGTGAAGTAAAGATGTGGGTTTACATAAGGGAGATGAAGAAATATTCAAGTTAGAAGGGAAGTATTATATTAAATAGAAAAATTAACTAAAAATATGGTTTTAATAGATAAATAAAATTTGTTTCAGATTTATGAATGCTAAATCTGAAATTTGTAAGATAAAAACAAAATTACTGAATATACAATATTAATATTGAAATTTTGATATTCTAGTTATAAAATGTAACAAAAATCTATAGGATGTATTATGTAATAATAATTTAAAAGAAAAAATTGTGGACTTTAAATATACAGGAATACAGAAGTAGCACAAGAGCACGTTATTTTAAAAGATTTATTATAATTCTTCAATTCCAACAAAAAAAAGTTTCATCAATATAGGTGCAATATTGTGTGCAATCATTTAAACTTTAAAAAAAATCGTTAAAATTTTTTGATGAGACTGGAATATTTTGATTTCACATAATCAAAGAATAAAGCAAGGATAGTAATCGATAAAGTACCATTTTTATAAATTTTTATAAATTATAGATTGTTGAATGTTAAGATGATTTTGTAGCAGGTAAAATATACCGTACCCTCAAAAACAGTAGAAAATCTGAGGAATATAATCAACAACTTCTTCAAAGTTAAGGAAAAATATTAAACAAAAATGAAGTGAGGATAGTACACTTCAATTCCATGACACTATCTTGATATGAATATATCATTGTAAAAAGCTTAATACAAGCATTATTCAAAGCTAATGTTATCAGAAATAAATATGTCGTATAAAATGTTTGTGAGTGGTATAGGAGAAATGGAATGATTCTACATTCTCGTATACTCTCATGCATCTAAGGAACAAAGTTAAAATTAGAGTAACTGTTACTGAACAGGCTGATGTAAAAAACTTATTCCAGCCCTTGAATGTAAATGTTTAAATCGAATATGTTTTTCTAATTGAATTTAATTTAGAATTTCTAGATATAAAGCAATAAAATAGATACTGTATACAACAATAAAATAGGTATTCATATATAGAAAATTGTATTATATGATAAAAAATTTAATTATCTTAATTTATTGAATGTAAATTTTCTCCCGCATGTATTGACATCATATCATCTTAAGCATGTAAATTTAATTTTGTCATAACACAATTTAAGTAAAATTAAACAATTAAATCCCCTAGTTTTCTTATTTCATAAAAAAATCCCCTGGTCGTATTAAAAGTATGTTTAATAATGAATTTATTAGTAATATTGCAAACTGCTTTTTTTAGCTCTCTAGTTTCAGCATCAGTTTCCCAAACTATTCCCTTCTCGACTTTTTCTCAGAACGCAATGTTCATTAGTACGTTTCTTAACGGGCTTCACCCTGCCCTGCACATAATGCTTATCGGAATTCCTTTGTTTGAATTTAAAAGTTGAATAATTTTATATTTTTTACGGGCTTCTAATGTTAAGTCTTTAATTAAAGGTTTTAATTAGGAAAGATTAAATGAAAGTGTTCCAAGTTCGAACTATTTTCGAGAAGGAAAAAATGAAACACGCCAGTTTGGTTTCTCAAGATAACGAAGTTAAATAAGTAACGGATAAACATGACCCACTTATTAGATTATGCTTTTATCGTTCATTACTTATAGCTCGATAAATAAATGCATAAACGACTTTGCGTGGTTTTCCCCGTTGACAAAGCAAGGGAAAATAAAAATTATTTTACTTCTTCAAAAAGCGCTGCATAATTCATGGAATATGTAATTAGAAATCCCTCTCTATTATAAGTTCTGATATTGTTCTTCAAAATTTACAAACTGCATTAAATTAAAGCCCTGAAACTAACCTTAATTAATGACAACTTGGAGAAATAAATTATTCAAGAGTCCATTTTCATACATAGACATAATAAATAATTTAATCAAATAAATATTTCATATACTATGTAAGTAAAAATAATGTAGACTTTAACAATATTCCATGCAAAATAATGAAAAAGGATTGTTGAAACTGCATTGCTGAATTTTTAAAAGAAATGTAATATTTATTTAGCATTCTCTTTTAAAAGGTACAATGAAACAGTAAATATAATTTTAACAATGGTATGTGTTCAGTCCAAACAAAAAACAAAATTGAAATTTTGATAAATTTTTAATTTTATTTATTTCAAACGTTTAAACACAAACACAACTCTCGCGTCAATGGTTTTCATAGTAACATGCCATTCTTTATTTAGTTACTAAAAATAATTTTTATTTAAATTCGAAAATAAAATGGTACCCAAAAATAAACTACTGAAGATTTATAAGAATATAACAAATAAATATTGTGAAGGGAAAGTTTCAGCAAGACTGGAAGATTAACGCGTGAAATATACAAATCCTCTTTTGTACCATCTGTGGATTTCTTTTCTCTGATAAAGGAGATTAAATTTTTTAATTTTTTTTCATATTGGATATGGAAAGACAAATTTTTTTTTTGTAAGAAAATTTATGTTTGTAGCAACAATAAAATTTTTTTGTTTGTCGTAGATAAATTTTTTTACAGTACAGTTTTATTTTTTATTCTAATGTTTTTAATCTTTTATGTACTGTAAATGGTGCATTCTAACATGTGACTAAATATTCTCTAAAATCGTAGTTTTTGAGATACAAGGGTTAAAATAGTTGTAATTTACCAAAGTTTGAATTTTTGATTAAAGCGTTATACCCCATAAAAATATTGGTTAATTTAGACCACTTTTGGAAAAATTTATAAGTTACGGTATTCAATTGTTGTAACAAGCCATTTTGTGATATAGACAGCTTTATAAACGCTATTTGCTATGCTTAATATGGAAAATGTAATTTTTATTTATTGCTTTACTTTATTTGTATTCATTATTAGCTTTACTAAAATAGCTATAAAGTGCAGGTCTATGAAAATATTCCTAATTAATATTCACAATTTTTAATTGTTATATGCCTTATAGTATCTCGACATTCTACAAAAAGTGCACTACATGTCTAACAAATGGATTTCTAAATTTAAAAACTCATAGCGTAAACATTGTAAAATCTTATGCATTAAAAAATAAATTTTGAAGTTCAGAATACATATTATTCATTTTTATTACCAAATGCTGTTAAAATATTGAAATATGGCATTTTATAGCACAGCATTCAAAATCGACTCTTGCTATAATTCTAGTTACACCAGTAACACCGTAATTCTACTGTAAAACAGAAAAAATACATATAAATCAAAAGGCTTTATGTTAGTTCTATTGGGTAGTCAAAAGTGGAATAAGGGAAAAAAACCTTTCAAAATAACTCTGCTTGCCAGCGTCTGTGTAAATGAAGAGGATAACACTGACTCTTTATCTAAGAGGTAAGAGTTGTTTTACAGAGAGGTAAAATTCTGCTTTATATTTTTTATGATTTAGATTGGTCCCTCTAAAAGTGGAGCATGTATATTTAGAATTCAAGTGAAAAAAAAACCTAAAGTTAATTCAATAAAATCAGATAATAATTTTAGAATAATTTTCCTTTCATCTTAGATATAAAAACCATACAGAATTTTTAAAATTCAAAAGAAAAGTAAAAGTATAGTGTATGCATGCGTTTGTGTATGCATAAGTATAGTGTTGTGCAAATATACCAAAACCAATTTACACAGTTTTCTTTTTGTGGAGAAATACAATAATGTACTTTAAAATTTATACTTTATTTATAAATTTCAAAAATATCTAGTATATAACATCCAGTACCCAGTAAAGTCCAGTATCCAGTATCCAGTATCCAGTAAAAATATAACATATCTTGAGTGACATATTTAAACTCTTAAATTCATTTTTCTTTACTTCATACTTTTAATATTTTACTTATATTTTCAAATATAATGTGTATAATAACGTAGCATAACTCCTCATTTCTGAATTTAAATTTATAATAGTCAGGTGCATTTTACTGTATACGTAGTTCTTTACAAAAACAATTTCAATTACATTTGGGATCATTATATTCGATTAAATATACTTAAATCGACTCACTCTATGGAAGGAAAGATACAGTATTTCCTCGTTTGGTTATTATTCTGTTCTTTGAAAGTCAAATATAGAGCAAGAATTATTTTTACTTCGACTGAACATCTGTTTCTATTTGATATAAACTTTATAAACTTAATTGATGCTTTAAATACTCTAGTAGCTGTATAAATTTAGAAAAACTTTACACCTTTTAATGGGGTTTCTTACTACCTTTTTTTATTTTTTATAATTTTTAAATTTTTAAGCCATTTATTTTTCTACTCTTTGTAAGAGTTGGTAGCTAAATTCTTCCCAATAGTCACACATTTAAAATATTGTAATACAATTGAAACCATTTGACACAATGAATAAAAATTAAACACGATTTTATTTAAAACCGACAGAATAAAATTGCTTCCTATCTTGCTCTCCGGAAAAAATGAAATATATTATGACTAAAAGAAAAACATGGGGCCTATAGTATATTTCAATTCTATCAAATATAACTGTATTCAATTTAATTTTTATCACATACAATTTAACAACAATATTTATTATGCTATATATTAAAGGGTGCTTTACAATTTTTTTAATAATCTGCTACATTGAAACTGGAAGATTTTTTAAATAAAAAAGTTGTATAATATCTTTCACTCAGTTTCAGTTCTACTATTCATATTGGATTTCCAAGGCGATAATATGATTCAAAATATATATAAATATATTACACCTTTTCTGTAATTTTATGATTCAATGTACTTATATATGTCTTAGATAAGATATATATTATGAGCGTCTCACGCTTTTACTTTTAGTCATAAAATATTGCTTAAAAATAAAGAGTAAATAAAGGGGCTAAGAATGGCCACAAAACATATTAAAATCAATTGATTTATCTATAGAGATGTAATTTTGTTACTGATTTATGTACTGTCATTGAAGAAACATCGCGAAATTCGCGGTCGAGAAGTTAGTGAAAATTTTACTTCAATATTTAGACCTAGAAAGACATGCAATGAGAGTTAAATAAAAACGTGTAAAATGCAAATGAAAAGCTATTATATGTGTATGACGCCTGGGGTTTACTTTATGCAACTACGTATGCAATAATGCAGACCTGATGCAACATTGTAGATATATCAGCTTTATAGTTGCTTCATAGCCTGTCATTTGATACAACCGGTTAGTCGGAGCAACTTTTCGATACTTCATTCCCAAATATACTCTTATCCACAATTTTTTTTTTTTTTTGCTCGTAGACTAACATGTTGCTAGAAGTTATTGGTAGAACAATTGCTCTGTGTAATACAAGTAATAAGCAATTCTGCATGGCTTTTCATTGGAAATATGTTGTGATAACAACCCATAAAAAACATGTCTCTTCTAAAAGTTTAACCCGTGTCATTTGAAACTTATTTTCACTTTCACAGTGGCATTAAAAATTCGGTTTTTTTTTCATTCTAAGTAGTTAGTAAAAATAAGTACGATTTCAATCGTTGATGTTTATGGATGTAACATTGCGTCTACTACACAAATAAGATAATCTGAATTGTATCAATTTAAGGCACTAGGAAAAGAATAATTTTCCTTTCATCTTAGATATAAAAACCATACAGAATTTTTAAAATTCAAAAGAAAAGTAAAAGTATAGTGTATGCATGCGTTTGTGTATGCATATGTATAGTGTTGTGCAAATATACCAAAACCATTTTACACGGTTTTCTTTTTGTGGAGAAATACAATAATGTACTTTAAAATTTATACTTTATTTATAAATTTAAAGAATATCTAGTATATATTACTTACGGACCCTCAATAAAAGATTTTTCATCCATCCTTTTAAACTCAGCAAAATTTATATTATAATCTTTCCTTTAAAATCCACTTAAAATGGCCTGATACTATTTTGTTACATTGTGGATGGTCCCTTACTACTATCCTATAGCTATCTATTGTTTATTTTAAAGCTAAGCTCAAAATAAAGTTTTCTTAACGTCACAGTTTTTCACTTTTCTTTATTATTAGATTCAGTACAAAAGGGTTTAAAAGCAAAAAATTGAAAAGAGAATTGATTCTACACCAGTAAATGTTTTTATTAGTAGCTAAGTTTAAAATTAAATCAAATATTTTGGCTGAGAAAAAAATGAGATTAGAGAAAAAGGCTTTTCTCCTCTTGTGATCTCAAGTACCTCATAAAACATTTTCAAGTCGTTATTTTCTATTTATTATATCATTAGGTTCAAAAATTATGAATGAAAAGGAGCAATATTTAAAAGGCTTTTCTAGATTATGTTGTCGATAAAATTTTATAGATAACGTCAAATTTTATTTCCAATGTACTTTAAAATTTTACTAGGTGTTATATCAATGTTTTGGTTATTTGATCTGTCAAGGTGTAACTTGCATATTTTTATTAGTTCAGAATAATGTTTATAAAATTTATAAAACAGAAGGTATACGTAAAGTTATTTATAAGCATTTGATTTTACTTCAGGTACCTTTTTCGCCTATGAATAAGGTGGAGAGAAGAAAAAGATGTATTTTAAGTTTTAATATTAAGATAATATTAAGTTTTTATTTCATGGGTTAAAAAAAAGATAAAATCTATTGATTGATGTTTTCAAATTTTTGCAAATTTCAATGTAATAAATAATATTATCTTTGGTTATGAAATACTTTAATCATTGCTTCCATAATATTTTCAGTAAGACAAGGAATTTTTTAATTAATATATATATTAAATGTATTTCTTAATTTTTACTTCCATTTAAGAAAGGAATGAAAGCATTGTAACCGCAAAATTTCTCAGTCATCAGATTTCAATGTAAATACCCATTTATAGCATGTTTGACTAAATTTTACCTATCTTAACCCCTTCCGGTATGATTTAATAAAGAAAAACTGTTCATGAAATAACCATTTAATTTTTATTTAAAAAAATTGTTTCATTTTACAATTCTTACATATTCTTAATTAAAATCCACTTTTTACATAGTGTTAAATAATATCAGAAACAGTAAAATTAAGAAAATATCAAAGCAAAACATTAATAAGGTATACAGATAATAGTATTCAAGCTAGTGGTACTTTTCAAAACAAAGTGCAAAGGAATTCTTAATTGTTTACATCGCCAAGTAATCTGACTTTTAATTTGATTCTTGTAACACACACGGCATTTCTTAGTAGGTTTTCTTTTATTCTGACTCATTAATTTGGCAATGACTTGTACCAAGAAATTTTAAGTAAACAATATGCAATAGTGACTTGTGATTTTCACAAGTGATAAAAGTGTTGCCAAGTTCAGTACACTAGAAATTTTAAACTAAATTAATTATCATATTTAACAGTAACTTTAATCGCATGACGAGTGTAGCTCGTCATTGTGCGGCATGGAATGAAAAACTGATGACGAGCTAGACTCGTCATTTTACCGGAAGGCGTTAACATATTCTGTGCGGGTACATTTTGTAGCGAAATTATACCAGGAGCGGGTGTTTTTGCGTGTAAATTTAATTACTCACTTAAATCTCAATAGATCGAAAATTATTTAATTTTTTAACCAACTTTTCATATTTTATATTGAATTATATTAAAAAATATATAAATAGACAAATAAACAAATATATATATAAATACAAATATATATATATATATATATATATATATATATATATATATATATATATATAATTTTTTAGTTAACCTTCCCGTTATGTGGTTCCGAATCGACTGATGTAAAAACTAGTTTTTATTTATCTAAATTTTTCCAGAATATGTGTAGTAGACAAGAACATTCGGCTTCGTTTTCCTGTATATACCGTTATTTTTGTACTCACAAAGAAACCATGTTGTTACACTAGCCCGTACTAGTACGTGTCCCGCGCTCAAGTATCAATCGTCAGAAAACGTACTAGTATGTGTCCTGCATACAATGTGTTAACCTTTGCGTATGTACGTAATACAAGAAAAGTTTAAATATTTATTTAGGTCATTCCTGAATCATTTCCTCTAATTTCGCACTGAAGTATGTACGTAGGTAAGCAATTCCTGTCACTGAAAAACCATTAAATGCAGAATGTTGAAATTATGTGTTTACAATTGTTGTAACATTTGGTTGAAAATTTCCCTTTTTGATTGCAATCTATGCTCTACATTAAATAAAAAGTTCTCTATACCGCATATTAATGATGGCAACATAACTCGAAAACATTTATGCGTAGAATGGTTAAATTTTATATTTAAGAATTTTGTAATATTTAGTTGTGCTATTCTATTTTTTATTGCAATCTTCACTTTATGCAATGGAAAATCTTAATATATATTATATTAAATATTACCAGTCACTACTGCATGGCAACATTTGAGCTTTACGCATTGGTAAATTAATATATACTACTTATTATTGAATTAATATTTTATAAATTTTTAGGTTATTAAAAGCTAATATTTCAGCAGTTGTGTATCTGTACGCATTTATGGGGATAATATTAATAATGTTTACAATATTGTTATAATAATTGGAGATTACATATATACATGAGTTGCCCAATAATTTGATGAAACTACATCTAAGACGTATAATTAAATTTATGAGAGATATTCATCATAGAAATAACAATGTATTATAGTTTGAAAAACAAAATTAACATATTTCATAAAAACAGCTTTAAATTTCTAAATATTACTTTTACAATCAAGCTTTTAATTCATTACACTCACAGTATTATGTAAATTATTTAATTTATGTTTCATATTGTTGTAACGAAAACATTTTTATGTTAGCGAGTTATTCCTGGGTAATAAATCTTCCAAATATAGTTAATCACAATATGCATTTAATGTTATGCTACAGAAAAGTTTTACGAAATGTTTATTGCAACCACTTAAAATCTCCAGTTTTATGACTTGGAATGGAACTAAAATCATCAATAAGTCTGTTTTTAAAATAAAATCTTAAATTGGACAATTTGTTTACAAACAAAATCCATTTGAAACATAACTTCCAGTTACTTAAATGAAACTTCCCGTTTGGCGATCAAAAATAAAATCACCATTACTTCTATTTCATATATCGTAAAAACCAAAGAAAAGATATTTCAAAAAGCTAACATTATGATATTTCAAATAAATCAATAAAAGAAGTTTCTAATTTTTTATCAAAAATCGTCATTTAAACGAGTTCGGATATTTTAAAGGAAACTGAGCAAAAAAAGTGTATTATTTGAATATGAGTACTAATCAGTCATGTGGTGTACATACCAGATTTTCTCTTTTACTTAACTGACAATTTGTTCACAAACAAAATCCATATAAAACATAACTTCCAGTTATTTAAATGAAACTTCCCGTTTGGCGATCAAAAATAAAAATTACCATTACTTAAAAAATCGTCATTTAAACCAGGTCGGATATTTTAAAAGAATTTGAGCAAAAAAAGTGTATTATTTTAATATGCGTACAAATCAGTCATATGATGTACATACCAGATTTTCTCTTTTACTTAACTGTCTTCTGAGTGACCATACTAATAATTGCAACTACATCATAAAATTCTCGTCAATATTAAAGAAAAATTACATGAATACTTTATTTCGAAATTAATATAAGCTATAATTAATATAACCTAGTAGAACTGCTAGTTTATCTTGGATGGCCATCAAACTAAAAACTCATTTTAAGTAACAGATTGCATAAAACAAAGAGGAAAGTTATGATTAATCAATACTTGAAACCTGACCAAAGTCACATTTTTCATTACTGTATTTGTAATAGCTATGATTTAGGATTATTAAGGACTATTATTCAAAAATTATCTCAAGCGTAACATGTTCTTATTTTAGCATCATTCGTGACAAAAAAGAATCATTTTTGGGTTTTTTGCTCCTAAGTAGAGGGTTATTGTGATTGGTCAGACACTGCCAAACACTATCTAGTTATTATCTATTTCACTATGGGTGGGCCATGTAAGAGAGCCAAATTTCTATTACATGGAGGAGGTACACAATTTCTATGAAAGTTACGTGAAATTTTATGAAAGCGGAAATTTATGAAATGAAAAAACAATCTTTACTATTACTAGCATGTTTCTCAAAGTAATGAGAAAATATTAATTAATCCATTAAAGCCTTGCTTTCATTATTAAAGACAGAAAGAAAAAAGCTTCCAGTGTTTTTATATTTGCTGGGAACGACTTTTCTTTTTTAGGGAATATAGATGTCAATCCTATATAACCTAATTAAACTAAACTAAACTCCCCTGGTTCTACAGCCCACGTGGAGCCAGGGCCTACGGTGCCAACCTCCGTTTTCGAGACCAAGGGCCCTGTAGTGCTAAGCATACACCCCGGTTAGGTGGTCAACCTTACACGTAACCCCCAGTATTTAGTTCCCAAGCAACCTTTTCCTCAATTTATCTATCCACTGGAGAGATGAAAAGATAAATCAACTTCGCTCAGCCCGAGGATCAAACCTCAGACCTGCGTCTCGAATACGTGAAGCGCTACCCCAAAGCCACTGTGCAATCTTCAGTTCAATCCCCAAATCTTCAGTTCAACCCCCAATCAATCCCAAAATCTTCAATTATCTACTATTATTCCTACTTTTGTTATGTAGATCGACATTTTATGCTTTTTCGAATTTCAAGCATGAGTTTACTTTTTGATCAGGTACAACAAGTTGAAATCATGATATATTGCTGTATTTACTATAAATTTTCACACTATATTACTGTATTTTACTTACGCTAGCAAATAAATATAATATCACGAAATTTTTCTTTTTCATAAATATCATCCTATGGTGTCCAAAATTACAGCTCGAAACTAATTAGGAATGGGCTGTGAAATTCAACTTCGTTCATTTTTTTCTTGTTTTGGTTTTATTCTCAAAAGGTCACCATAAACTTAGATTAAAGATTTTCATCAGTATATATTTACAAGAAATTATTCGAGCGTTAATCGGTTAACTTGACATGTGTCACTACATTTTAATCTTAAATGCACATAATAAATAAAATAAAAATATAACAAAATGCTCTTTTTTACTTAGAATCATATATAAGTTTCCAGCGTGAAGCTGGTGGTTTTAACATCTCGCCCCTTTGAATAAATAAAGGAGAAAAGTAAGAATACAACAATGGTCAGAAAATCGATGTTTATTAAAATACATTAGTTTGCCAATAACGATGTTATTTTATGATTGATTCCTGTATTTTATGATATATTCCTGTCATCAAAAATACATTAGTATGAAAATTTTCAGCTGAATTGGAGATCGGGAAGGTATCGAAAAATTAATTACAAGATTCAGACGAAGACAAACACATAGTGCGAGTTAAATAAAAAGATTTAAAAATGCAGTTTTGATGTTGGAAAAATTTAGTTTCATAAAAAAGAGAAAGTTCTTGAATAATATAAACTAACGAAACTCCCCGAGAATACCCCTGAAGTAATGTACACAAAATAAATTTCTTTTCACACTTATTATTATTATTATTTTATTGAAGTCAGTACTCTTAATGTATAATTTATTTTTCCTTGAAGGAATCTCTAATTATAAACCTCAATTAACCATTTCACTTTTCATATTAAGCAAAAAAAGTAAAACTATGCCAGATATTAAATCAATAATTAAATATATAGGAAATATATAATAAAAAAAGAAAGTTGTTAAGTAATATATACTAATGAAACTCTCCGAGAATACCTCCGAAGTAATGTACTCAAAATAAATTTCTTTTCACACTTATTATTATTTTTTAATTGTAGTCCATACTCTTAATGTATAATTAATTTTTCCTTAAAGGAATCTCTAATTATAAACCTCAATTAACCATTTCACTTTTCATATTAAGCAAAAAAAGTAAAAATATGCCAGATATTAAATCAATAATTAAATATATAGGAAATATATAATAAAAAAAGAAAGTTCTTAAGTAATATATACTAATGAAACTCTCCGAGAATACCTCCGAAGTAATGTACTCAAAATAAATTTCTTTTCACACTTATTATTATTTTTTAATTGTAGTCCATACTCTTAATGTATAATTAATTTTTCCTTAAAGGAATCTCTAATTATAAACCTCAATTAACCATTTCACTTTTCATATTAAGCAAAAAAAGTAAAAATATGCCAGATATTAAATCAATAATTAAATATATAGGAAATATATAATAAAAAAAGAAAGTTCTTAAGTAATATATACTAATGAAACTCTCCGAGAATACCTCCGAAGTAATGTACTCAAAATAAATTTCTTTTCACACTTATTATTATTTTTTATTTAAGTCCATACTCTTAATGTATAATTAATTTTTCCTTAAAGGAATCTCTAATTATAAACTTCAAACTTAACCATCCCATTTTTTCGTATTAAGCAAAAAAAAGTAGAAGTATTTCAGATATTAAATCAATAGTAAAATATATACAATAAATCAGAAAATTGTAAAAATTAGTCAAAGATGCCCCACTGCTTTTTGTCCCTTCTAAAGTGAAGAAGAATCAGACTGAATGAATGAAATGCGCAACAACTGGGTAGATTTTGATTAAAACATTTACCCTTTAGGCAACCCTGTTAATAGAATTCCTCAAACTGAAGTCTTATCTCTTTGAAACTGATTTTTTCTTTCTATTTCGAGCTTTCTCTCTTAAACTTGAGGCTTGAGTTCGACACTTATTCTTTTGCATTTTGTAACTTATTTTACAGACTCAAAAGTCAAGTATTTAATCAAATCTAGATTACAATTCAGAATCAACTTATTGATTAAAAAATCTATACAAAATAATCCCAGCGGACTGAAAATATTTTATCCAATAACCAGATTCGTAACCACAGGTATCTATTGCATATTTTGCTTAAAATATTGATCATGACAGTATCTTTAAATAGTTTCTGTCAGTGTTTCATTATTGTTGTTTGTTGTTTATTGTTTTGCTATAGATGAAGATGAAAAAAGTAATCTAAAATGACAGTAATGACAATAAGATAAATTCTATCTTGAAACGTCAAAAGAAAATGTTTTTCCTCAGACTAAACACTTTTTGTTTTGGTTTCTGTAGTAAATATTTGTTTACAGTCCCTATCTACGAATCTCATAAGAATAAGGTTAGATTTAAAATTTTTCATCATATATTTTATTTAATATCTTATGGCATTCAATGAAACTTGAAAAGTAAAACATAGATTAAAAATCAAAAACATACATAATTTATTTCTGTTAGATAATAAAAATTCGCCTCAGTGGTTTGGTTAGGAGCACTATAATCTACCACTTCGCTTCACGGGTGCTAATAAAACCGGACTACTTTCTAAAGGTGTATCCTACCGGCTCCGAATAACTATACCTGTAATGGTATTCGAATTTGCAGACTCGAGTACCGAACGACAGAGCTCATTTCCTTAAATCATGGCCGAACGATGGCCGCATGGGCAGTACTCTTTTCTTCGAAATCGAAATCCGAGAGTTCAAATCTCACTTCTGACATGAATATTCGTAGCTGGTCGAAATCGGCTTTAAGCCGTAAGACCAGTTCTTATTAGCCAACGTGTAGCAGCTTATTAGGCCACGTGTAGCCACATCGTAGCACTTCAAATCAGACTAAAACAATCTTTAAATGAAAATCAAATGACTTATTCTTTTTTTAATAAAAGGAATATTTACAAATTTTCAGGCAATAGTATGTAAATTCAAGAAAACGCATGTTCCTTAATATTTTTTATTTTCAAACACAAAAAAATTGAAAAATGAAAAATTTATTTAATCAAATATTTTTCTGAACAGCAAATTTGCTTAGGTATAGTTACTATTAATTTTAAATATGAAGGAAATTTTGACGAGAAATTTTTAAATTTAACCTTAGCTATTATTTTTACTTTATAACTATTACTTACATTTTTACATTTTTTTGCTTGAGCACAATTTAATAATAAAGAAGAAACCCTGTCTGCGGATGCAGTAGTACCGGATAGAGGTAAAACATATTTAACTATTATAAGAGAGTTTGTGTGATTTAGATTATTAGTGTGAAAGTATTTGAACAATTCTATCAATGACTTGCCATTAAAACATTCGCAGTGCTTTATTCTGTCCCATTTTTGGTGTGTAATGCATTTAGAAATAAGTGAATACTCATCAAATCCTTCTGTATCTTGGTTCAGTTAATAATTCAAGCTGGATAACACTAGTCTGCAGGATATCAGATGACTGAAAACTAATAACTGTTCTTAGCTCAAGTTTATGCTGATTACAAAGCTGTTAACAGTTTTCTTTTAAAGTGTACAGTTTGATCACATTCGTCCCGAGTTTTTTAAATGATTCATGGTATAAGAGCATACACTGTAAGTCAGATATAACGTAAATGTACCTTTATATACTTTCCAATCTATCAAATCACTTTTAGAACAATGTCTGATTAGCTAGAATTAATTAGTAAGAGTTTGAAAAGTAATGTTAAAGCAGTCAGATTCTCACCTTTCGAAGTTTATCAATGCATTCTTTCAGCCATTAAGTTATCTCCACATGTTCAAGAACCCGTATTCCTACAGAAGCTCTAGAGAAAATGGTGGAAAATGTTAAATGTGATCTTGCTACAACCTCTACAGACAAAAATGAAGATATCTATAAGCCTGAAGACGATTTTATTCCATAACGATTTCCCAGGTTAGACTAAATGATCTAGTACATGATCTCAGATTTCTAGTACATGATCATGACATGATTTTCAGAAATACTTGAGTCGCAGGTTAAATGCAAGAATCTTCCGTCACCAAGAACACATATATCATGGTACAGACACAGAGAAAAAGAACTACTTCCTTTGTTCTTACGGAAATATTCATTCTTCTGACATAAATGAGTTGATGTACTACTATAGTATTAATCATGATTCTACTAAGTTGAGAATTTTTATCAACTTAGACAAGCCTTCAAGTCCAGTACTGCATAACGGGAATGTTCATGGGTAGTTCTGTGGCCTATTCAGGTGAAATGAAAGATATATTCGAGATTTAAAGAACTGTTAATAAATGTCCACTATGAGGTACACAAAAGACTTATATATGGGAACTTTATAATACTCTATTAGGAAAGCAAAATGAATACACAAACTGTCATACTCTATATGTGAATTGTTAATATTTTGCAGATTGTAAATCGTAAATTTACTTTTGTATCTCATCCTAGTAACGAGTAGCGACAATACTGTTATCGTCAAAAATATTTATGTAACAAAAAATCTCCATATAACGGACATTAAAGCTCCGGTTGCATCTACATTTCAGTACTTCAGCTATACTCAGACGATATCATTAACTTAAAAAACGAAACTAAGTTTGAACTTTTAAGTACATGGGCAAATCATAATTCTGGTGACACTTCAAGTAATAAATGTAAATAAAATTCTGTAATAGACTAAAAAAGTAGTCATGTGGAATCCACATCATATTTTTAAATTATTAGAGTGAATTACTTCCTTTAAGAAATTAAACATAGCATCTCGAAGTTTTCAATGAGGAAAATGGGACAAGTTACCGAAGTAAGGTGACATTCCCATCTAAAACACGTCGTATAGTCCTATTAGACATAGTTAAATGAAGAATCATCCCAGTTGGCAGTAAGTCTTGATTAATTGCAAATTTGTTTTAATATATCATCACAAATTAAGCTTATCCGGACGACGGCTAAACATTTAGGTCCCAACCTACCAATTCTGGAATTCATGGGTTTAAATCCCGCTATAGGCATGAATGTTTGTAGAAATTTCTCTTTTATTTAGAACAGTTTGATTAGTTCTTTTCAATGGGAAGGCCAGTTGAGCCGAGGTCTATACTTCTTTAAAACGATTCCGAACGTCTACGAACATAAATTTCAGCAGTGAGTTTTAAATACACAAACTCTGGTACAGAAAGGCTACTCTCTACTCATGCGTCGCTCTATGGACTGTAGTATGTCCATGTGGTGTTTCACATTCAGATTAAAAATTATTCATCATATAGGTACTCATTTCCCCTTTACATTCATTTCGATTCTATTAGGGTTGCTTTTCCAGTGCTATCATGATTATTAAGGGTTTAAGGAATGTTCCATTATCATCCCTTCACTGTTTGGCTCATAGTTAATTGATCAATTCGTTGGATGATATACCTCGCATGGATTTTGACTCAAAGCTAATTGGCCCAAGGAGTTTGAGACCATAACTTGACGCATACTTATCTGACGATTTTTTTCACTCAGATAATTGGTTGGCGAAGAAATTAGGAAAAGCAGAGAGTTATTAGATATCTACAAGAGAGGACTAGATTGGTTTGGAGTGCTACGGTCTACTTTTTGCAACACGAGGGCTAATGAGACCGGGACCTACAGCTTAAAACCGATTCCGAACGGCAACGAACATTCATGCCACTGTGGTATTCGAACCCACAAACTCCAGTACCGAAGGTCAGCACCCTAACCAATCGGCCATAGTTCGGCTCTACAAGACAGAGGAGAAGGAGAGTTCGAGATCCTTGAGTATGCTGTTATGAAAGCGCTTTTTTTTCAGAACTCTACATCTATCCCTTTTTTGGTAGCAGTGTCCAAAACGACAGAAAAATGTTTCCAACTTTGTCTCCTGATTTTTTACTGTCTCACTATTAAGATTACATACTTCAACAGTTCAGAACCGGCTTTAAATAGTAACTTCTGATCAAATTACTCCTCGTATTGAAAAATTTGAAAAATAAATCTACTAAAGCATAAGCCACATTAGATTTTTGGAAATGTAACGGAAGTTTTAGGAATTACACTAAATCTAATTACACTTAACATTTTAGGAATTATGTCTGCTGTTTGATCTTTGGTATACACAATTTTGGGTGATATCAGCAATACATAAAGAGAAAAGTCAGTTATAAAATTAAAAATTGAGAGTACTCTTCCCCCAGCCTTTCTCGTATTCGAATAGAAAATAAAAGTAACTAATTTTGTTAGACATGTGTTTGGTCTTACTTTTAAAAAAATATAAACACTATCACTTAAACAATATCTGTCTTTTTGCTATTCTAACATGCTATTTTATGAACTTAAATATCAGCAATGGAAACTGGATAGTAACCAGAAATAACTCAACGGTTAAGAGAAAGCTACAATTTTCCTATAATACACGCAGGTCCGGTTCTAGACTATTAGCAACCTGCATGCATAGTAGCATTTGGCCTCTTCTAATCAATATGTGTCTACCCTTTACCAATACGGATTCCCAGTAGATTTATAAACTCAATACATAGCATACTGTTATATTTACATGACTGTTTCATCTAATTGACTAGAAATCAAAGTAAATAAAAATGGTTATATTCTTAAAAATATAATAAAATGAACCAATAAACGTCAATCTCCTTGCTTTCTGATTTGTCATTTCATGAATATTAGCTGATAATTCATAATTTATACATAACTTCTTTTATGTCACTAATAATCCTATTGCTAATAAACTGATAGAGATTAAAGTTCAGTATGAAAATTATACATAACATACATTTTACCTCTTATCACAAAACAGCTTGAATTTTTTACTCAGTATTTCTAAAATTTTTTAAATAAGAATTCGTTTTAAAATGTATTAAAATAAAGCGTATCAATGTCTTTTTAACAAAATATATAAAGAAATATTCGTTAAAAACTATCTTAGGTTTATGACAACGCCTATTCCTAGACGTGAAACAGCAGAGAGAGAAAAAAATATAATTTTCCAAATTCACCAAATATTTTCAACCAAATACTCTTTTTCAAAGAAAACAATGTTTCAGTTAGCATAGTTTAATAGTTATTCTAACCCACACACCCGCCCTAGAAATTTCTCCGCCTACGTGCATGTACGTTCTACACACTGACTATATCTGGACCTGAATGTACGTATTCAAAATTTGGCTTCTCTAAATCAAAACTTACTGGAGATCACATGCAGATACATACACATACATACAGACATAATTCCAAAATTTATATTCTCGGAGTAAAGAGGGGGGGGTTCACAAACATGAAAAATCAAAATCTCGAGGTCGAAAATGAGGACGATTAGAATACTTTCCCTACAATCTGTGTATGAGAAAGTAAAAACAAAGAGAAAGATACTCTCATAAATTCCCAATTGCACTGGGAATTAAATACCTATGCATAGTTTAGTCGTTATTCTATCCCACACACCCACCCTAGAAGCTTTTCCCCCTACGTGCATTTACGCTCTACATGCTGACTGTATCTGGACCTGAATGTACGCATTCAAAACTTGGCTTCTCTAAATCAAAACTTACTGGAGATGACATACAGATACATACACATACATACAGACATAATTCCAAAATTTATATTCTCTAAGTAAGGAGGAGGGGGTTCACAAACATGAAAAATCAAAATCTCGAGGTCGAAAATGAGGACGATTAGAATACTTTCTCTACAATCTGTGTATGAGAATGAAAAACAAAGCGAAAGATACTCTCATAAAATCTCGATTGCATTGGGAATTAAATACTTATTACTAACATTTCTGTCAGTCTACATTTTTAATTTAATACAATAAACATGTCACACAAGTCATATTTTATTTAAATCTTAATTTTCATTTAAAATTATCTGTTGTTACTGCTACTTTTCATAGATAAAAAATCAAGTATATGAAACCTTCATTAAGTATGTAAGAAGTGACATGATTTCGGATAAAGCATAATTAATCGTTGAATTCATGCTGTTCAACCACCTAAGTTTAATGACAAAATCGAGATTCATTACTAGTAATTGTCAAAATTTTAAAGTTAAGCGACAGACCATTAATAATATTCCACTGTCCGGACATGTATTTTCCAATCTAATCTCTGAAATAACTATGTTTGATATTACCAAAGCTAGCGAAGAAACGTTGATAATTGTATTTTAACTGGGCAATCAAGAAATGAATTAGTGAAATGAAACTAAAATCGTTTCTGAAGGATGAGGGTGATAATGAAAAACTGAAAGAAAAATGGATGTGATATATTTGATGTATATCTGTCTTTACAGCCAAAATTGAGGCTCTCTAAAAATTATCAATTTTCTCGCCTTAAACATTTTAGAGAAGGAAAAATTAGACTTGTCTTCCTGCATTGAGATAAATTGTTCTTTCAATTTAATATAATTTATTTTCCCTTTGGAGTATATCCAAGTGTCTGGAACACCACATTGAAGATATCTTAAAGTGCAGAAAGGGAAATATTTCGTCATCAATTATGCTGCTAAAATTATATTTACACAATATATGCATGCAGAATGTATATAAATAGGCGTGGATGTGTTTTTACTGATGTATTGTACATTCCGGTCCACACATTTGCTGTAATACAAGGGTCATTCTAAAAGTAAAGAAAAAACTTTTTTCTATATACTTTTAAGGTAATAAAAGGAAAACTTTTTTTGCAAAATCTATGACATCTCAGATATTTTTCTACTTAGCCACCACGCAAATTTAAGCATTTTTCGTAACAAATCATGTTATTTTTAATATGACTTTTGCATATCCAGTTACTGCCACGTTCTTTAGTCAACAATTAGTGAACTCTTTTAGTTCTTTGTCACTTTCATAATGGTTCCCAGCCAAAAATTCGTTCAATTTGAGGAACAAACGTAACATATCTTTGAATTGTATATTATATATTATAAGTTGAATGTTCAAAAGATTCCCACTTAAATTCCTAAAGCAAGTTCGTCGTCATCGAAGAAGCATGAAACGTGCTTTACTTTTACACATAAAACACCATTTTGAACTGCAACCTCATTCGTCATATAATCTCCTATTATATAGGGTGGACTTTGTTTGGTATTTAGAAAACATATTGAAGTACGAACCTCCGCAGTTGTTTAGAATCATACTTTTAAACAGCCAACAACCGTAGCCTTTCGCTGTTAACTTCATACTAGAACGAAGTAATGAGAAAGTCCATGACGTGTTATTGATTTTAGAATGGCCCATGTGCAGGCCTTTGGTATTAAAGAAAAGTTAGACATGTTGAATGCAAGCCGAAAACGTCTATGAGAAATAAAATGTATCTACGTTAGTATAAGATTTTTTCATACAACTATAGACAGGAAAAGGTCTTACTCCTTGTCCACAATTCAACGCAGCACAAGGATATCTTTGCAGCTAATTTTCTTTCATTTCATTTTGCATCACTGTGCTGAATATCTGCACAAAATGCCTATATTGATATCATTTATACAAATATATGTACCAAAAAATAATTTTTAAAAAGTAATAAAAAAACGAATGATGCAAATGTTTAAAATGGATGGCATAACAATGACGCAACTTGTTAAAGCAAACAAATGGCTTAATTTATCGTACACTATCATTAAAATAAATGATAACTTAAAAATAGTAACAAGTAAAACTCGTAATAATGTTGTTTAATATAACAGCTCTATTTCAAGCACGGGTCTTGACTTGTGCAGACCCATGTCACAGAAACATACTGCTACCCTTTATATAATTGTTTAGAAGTACAAATAATTTGATTTATTTATACCATCAATGTCATTCTTACACTGGTTCAGAGAAATAATATTTAAGACTAACTAATTTCATTACTTACGTTATGTCTACTAATTATCATATAACTACATTAATAGATAAAATTACACAAATTTTATAGTACTACTAGCTGCTTCGCACCCAGCCTTCGGTCTGGGTAATAAATGTTCCCATGTAAAATTTTAGAACCATTATTATAGGTTTTCATATTCATAAAAATATTAAACCTCGTTCGCAAAAATTCTTATAAACTTACAAAACTGTGAAGCTTTTTTATAAATCTTACTTATAATTTGAAAATTTGCAATCTTTTATTGTAAAGGAAGTTAAAATAATTTTGATCAACCTTTAAGTCGGCAGATACATGAAAGTACTCAAACTAAATTATTCCAAGCAGTTGAAATTTTATTGTCCATGAGTTGAGCAGCATTTTATTTCATCCGTTTCATGGAGTCTATCATTTGTGATTCAAAAATTTATTAACTTAATTTTATAGGCATTTGGGGTGCTACTCTATTGTAGTTGGGATATTTCACAGCTGACAATTGCCTCATAATAACGTCAGAAGTCGTTATTATCACACGATACATGGTGTAATCGCTTATACATGTAGTATGTAATTATACGTAAAAATGCACCAAATTTAAAAATCCCTGTAATTCACTTATTTGTATGTAAGCATGAATGATTTAGTAATATAAAAATAAAATTTCAAATAATAAAACCTATAGCAACGTGTTAGTTTTTATTTAAAAATTGACAGCTGTGTCATATAAAAAAATATTGATGAAACGTGGCGACTTTTACTTTATTTAAAATAAAAATATTGCCAAGATAAAATATAAAATTTATATTTACCAAATAATAAATATCTAGTTTAAGTTATTAAAATCTATAACAATAAGTTAGTTTTTGTTTAAAAAATGGCAACTGAGAAATGCAAAGAAATTTGATACAACATGGCGAGTTTTTAATTACTGAAAATAAAAATCTCGTCAATATGATAAAATAGAAAAAAATTGTTTTTTAAAACAAAAAAAAAAGGTTTAGCGTTTAGCAGATACAAAAATAGTCTCGTATACATAAACGCCATCATATATTTATATATTTACACTTGAATTTTAATAGTGTAGATACATTTTTATGTTACTCGGAATATCAAATAGCAGGCGATAATAATGCCAACGTTGAATAACACTGCCAATATTTGACGCCAACTCAACAATGGAATTGCGCGTGCCGCAAAATAAAAGTGCCATTTTGGTCGGTTTTTCATTGATATCTTTCGAACTAATTGGATTATCGGAACACGAATGGGCGACATGACATCCCCAGATTGTTCTGCGTCTCTTGGTACCTTCGGCGCCTTTCTGCGTTCAGCGGTTCTCGAGGAGTAGACGCATATACAAACATAGATAGATAGATAGATAGATAGTTACAATCAGATTTTAATATATAAGATAGCTATTATAATAATTACATTAACTACACTATCTTGACTTTTTAAATTTAAACTCTCCTACTTATTTCACTGATTTATAATCATTACATCACAGCTTAATTTTTTTATTTGGTTTATTTTACTTTACTTTCTTTATTTTTATTTTTATTATCACTATTTTTATCATAACTTTTAACCTCAGTGTAAATTTGATCAGATATACACGAATATTACTAAAATAAGCTTTAGATTTACTAAATTATGAAAAAGATGAAATTATTAGATATAGGTTTTTCAAAAAGATAATTCCTAATTTTTTATGTAAAGATAATTTTGTATAAATTAATTTACAACATCTGTAAGAAGTACGTATTTTATAATTATTATTATTTGTAGAAAGCACTCTTTTTTTGCTAATACTTTTTGTTATTAATTTTCTTGTATTTTTTATATTTAAAATAGTGTATTTTGACATTTGACCAAAATCATCCCATTTCAACTGACTTTAAAATGGTAAAAAAATATATGAAAGTTTCTAATAATGTTTCATTTTAAATCTCTTTTATTCTTTGCGTAACAGTGTAAAATGATTTTGTATTCTAAATATTTTACATTGAATTCTTTATACACAATAATTTCCACAGCTATATGACTTAATTCAGTCTATTATAGTTATAACGAAGATCAATTTTTTTATTTAATGATTAAATATTTGAAAACAAAATGCAAATAATAAAACTTCTTTTTTTATAAAAATCTTTTCTAAAAAAAGCTTTTTGCATTAATAGCAAATTACTTAATCAAAACCTTTAAATTAAAAGTATTAGAACAATAAAAAGTAATTAAACTTTTAAAGTACAATTCTTCATTTATATCTCTTTGTGTAATTAGTTTTCCTATACCTCTGTAAGGTTTCTATTGTAAAATAGCTTACTCTAACTTAAAAGAGTTTGAAATAATCCTTTAAATTGTGCTATACCACAAACATTTATCTTTTAACTAACCTATGTATTAAATAATGTCAAGACTGCTTAATTACTCTCTCAAAGCAACACTATCTTGCTTTAAGCCCTAACTTAGGAAATCCACTCTACATATAACAACACAAATTTTAACACCCTTTGAAATCTAGCCTTGGGAAGCATTTTAGCTTACCCCTTGTGATAATCCTCTCATGTAGAAATACTATTTCTAGAACTCATGCTCCAGGCACTATCTCACTATAACTTGATTTAACAAGCGATTAAATACAATATGTTACTTAATCACCGATTACCACATGAAGAAACATAATCTTTGCCCACAGTGTATGTTTATGTCTTAATAAAATACGTTATTGAAATTTCATAAATTAAAATATCCATTTTTGATTCGTATTAATATTTAACATCAGCATGATTCCCTGCTTGTTTTGCAAAGAGTTCTGAGAAATATATAGAAAAGGAAAAATTTAGTCTAACATGCTGGCAACACTTTAATAACCACTTAACGCTTGCACTATCATTAACTCAAAACAATTGAAGATAATTCTCCCTCCTTACTTATGAAACGGCTCATTAAGGATTTTTAATTAATTAACTTTAGTTTAACTCTGGTCTTATTTTACATATTATTACTTGAGGGGAAATAAGAATATTTAAATACATAATTGTTAAACGAGGGCAAATCGTTAAAAACTTGCTAACAGCAAAATTTGCTCTTTCATATAAAGTCGTGTATTACTTAAACGAGATAACTATTAGCGATTAATCAAGTTCGAATAATATTAATTCCCAAATATTAATGACATGATTAAATTATAAATGTAAGGAAATATTTAAACAAATTCCTTGCAATTAAAATAACTGAATAGATGAATACATGATTTTAGCATTTAGTATCTTTTAGCAGTTAGAATAATTTATCAAATGCTTTCTAAGAAATTTAATTGGTTTGCAAAGATAAAAAGGTAAAATATAGCACTGCAAAACCACATTTTTGCACAAAATGTAAAAAAGGAAGAAGGATAAAACCACAAAATAAATTACTTGTCAAAAATAAACTTAGCATTTAAATTCCGTTTACAACATTGGGAGAAACTATGAATTAATTTCATATTTTTAAATCTGAAAAAAAGTAAAAATCTTAAAGCTCGGTTTTTTATGAAGGTTGATTTGATGGAGTCTATAAAAAATTAAAGATAAAGAGTCATTAAGCTATTTTCTTTTAAGAAATAATTAAGACTGAATGTAAGGATCTTTTTATACATTCTAGCACTCTTAAAGACATTTGAAATGGGAACTAGACATAAAAAAAATTTTGTTAAATGCCTTGGAGCAAAGTTAATCAGTGAAATTGTTAGAACCATTTCATTTATCAATGTCATCATTAAAGTATTTGAAAAATGTGCAGATGCCATTTTCTTGATTTGAAGAGTTGGAACCAAAAAAGGAGACTTAAAATATTTTTATTTAATTAATAGTTTTGTGAAGTAACAATAATTCACTCACATATCTTAAAGTATCACTCTAGTTTTGATATCTTAATTATGAACGGATGTAATATCAAATATAAAAACTCCACTGGGTTTATTTAAGACCGTTTTTCTGAAAGATAAATGAGCCTAAAACTTCATTTTATGAAAAATACTACTAAAAGTGATTTCTTGCAAGTATTTTAATGTATTAATCCTTTTAAGAAATATATAAAACAATTTGTAATCTTCATGAATTGTCATAAAATGATCTACATATGAGCTATTTTTAAACACTAATAACAGTTTCTCAGACTAAGACATACGTATTAATCTAAGAAGACTATTACAGCGTACAAAATAAGCTGTAAAAGCTGAATTAAATATTGTGGTATTATGATACAAAGGACTATAGCTGAATTTTATCTGCTATTCAAAACGGTTTTACAGTACATTGTTTTAAAATAATATTTTTGTATCATAATATGATAATAGATAGAAGATAAACAAAATATTTTGATTGTTACGAATGTCTTTTTTGCAGTATTATCTGTACTTCTTATCAAAATGATTTCACATTATGTTGTTTCAAAAGCCTATTTGTGTCTCATAATGGAAAGGCATAATATAAGCTGGAAAATCTAAGTAAAATGTTTGTATAGTTTCAAGAACTATTGTGAAGTATTATCTGGTAATAATCTTCATAATGGTTCCACAGTCCATGTTTCAAAGCACATGTGTTCTTCATAATGTGGTAACGCATAATATATAGGGTGAAGAAACTATACAATATATTTTGCATGATATAAAGTACTATTGAGCAATTTTATCTGTACTATTTTTCAAAATAGTTCTGAAGAACATCATTTCAAAAGCATATTTTTTCGTCATTATATAGTAATAAGTAATATATTCTGTAGAAGATAAACAAAACATTTTGAATGATACAAAGAACTATTTTGAAATATTATTTGGATTTCTTTTTAAAATGGTTTTACATCATACTGTTTCAAAAGCATATTTGTTCGTTAAAATGTGGTAATGAACAATATATGCTGGAGAAGCTATACAAAACAGTTTAAATGATACGAAATGTTGTGTTGCAATTTTATCTGTTCAGTTCTCCAACCCATTTTTTGAAAGATATACATTTGTGCATCATAATATATTCTGTAAAAGCTAAATATAATATTTTGAATAATACGATGGTTTGGTTTGGGTTGGAGCTCTATGTTCTAGTGTTTCGCTCACGAGGGCTAAGAATATTACAGAAGAGTATTGTGCAGCATTATCTGTACTAATTTTCAAAATAGCTTTACAGCCCATTACTTGATTCAAAAGTATATGTGGACATTATAAGAGGGTAATTTAGGAGTGGTTGGGAATATGTGTTTGGCACTACATTAAACTAGGATAGATAATAAGGACTTACTGCTAAATTCAGAACCTTCGTTTCTTTAGTTAGATTCGAAAGCACGAACTAAAGAAAAGAAGTATCCTACCTTTTTACCAATAACGATTGGCCTTAAATTAACTCTGACAACAATGAAGAAAGGCAAAGACTGCAAGAAAGACAGCATTCTATTATTTGGAAAGGTGAAGATTATTTACACGTCTACAACACGAAATAGAAAGTGCCTCAAAATATATATATGTGACAGGCTTGGATACAAGATCTTTGACATCATCTCCATAAATATTTTTTATTTCGTAAAAATCTAGAACGGAGCTTTTCTCTTGGCGAGAAGAAACTGGATTATGCTTCTCCACTAAAGCTATATTTTAACTGAAAACTATTTCAATACAACAGTTGCAACAAAAATTTATCGCCACCTGAGTCAAACGACGCCACATTCTATTCACAAAACTTTGATGCCAAATACAATTCTGACAGGCTTGTTGAAAAAAATTTTGAAAGTTAGAGACTCAGTATTATGATCGTTTGGAGTAAATCATGAAACCACAAGCAAAATTAAGAAGTTAAATCATAACTACATAGAACTTCAGACATCTAAATTACCAATGATATGCAAAAAATGTAATTGCTAATTGTCAACACGTCGTGACGTTTAAATGGAGTTATCCACACAGAGTGTTTCTCCCTTGTACACTAAATCAAATATTAATGAAGAAAAAAGTGAGCCATAACAATAAAAGCAATAATTGAAGTGTAACCAATGATTTTCTTAAAATTTTGAAAATCGTGCCGTAGAAATAGTTTCTTTTTAAGTATTAGTCCACCTTCCTCAAAAACAATTATTCATCACCTTAATCTATAGAAAACGTTGATGACAAGTAAAATTTATACATTGATCTTTTTCATACGCTTAAGGCATGTTTAAGACATAAAACAGGCAATTATTAACTAAATTGAATACAAGGAAAATATTTTATTTAAAGACAATGGTACATTAAAAATAAATTTTGAGCTACTGGATTGGAAAATCTTTGTTTAAAAAGCTACATATAAAATATTTTTTACTCTAGATATATTAGCCGTTATAACGATACGCAGCACTATAGCGCTACAAGGCTTAGTCTCGAAAACAAGTGACGCAATGCCTTTACGAGTTAATTTGGTTATAACAAGTTTTGATTTGTAAAACAAAAAAAGGGAGAGTTCAAAAATGTTTATCATACCTTATGAAAAATGGTATTGAAAGCATATATTTCATATACACCCAACAGAGAAAAAAATACTAAGCTCTAGTTTACATATCTTATAAGATAAAATATTAGAAAAGAATGGAAAACTTACAGAAATGGTAAATTAGCACAACCACCTCCTTCGAACAAAAAATAATCTTAGAAAAATTACCTAGATCAAAATTGGTGTGGTATGTAGAAAAATCAGAGTGGGATAAAATATTTAAACCTTATCTGCACAGGCTAAAAAAAGGGGCTACATGGCCTTTGTACACGTAATTTTTTTTAATTGTCCTGAAAAAATTATTTGAATGAAACTTGGTATGGTATGTAATAACACCCAAAGTGGGATAAAGGGCTTAACCCATACCTGAGCATGCTCTAAGAAGGGGTATGGCCTTTGTGAAGGAAAAAAGTAAATAATAATCCTAGAAAAATTACATGTATGAAACTCACTGTGATACGTAGTAACACCCAGAGAGTAATAAAGTGTTTAAACCATATTTGAGTAGGCAGTAAGAAGGAGCTACATGACCTTTGTGCAGGAAAAGACAATTGTTGAAACCACGGGATTTTCTTATGTATATATTTTTACATTTTCTTTTACGAAAAAATAAAAGAATTTATATATTTGAATTTTTTATCCAGTTCTCTTTTTTTAATTATTTATTTGTAAAATACAAAAAAAATTGATAAAACTGGTTGAAAATTATATAAGATATAGCGTTTTATTTAATAAAACATGGTTTTGTTTTTGAATTTCTCAAAACACCCATAGTAATTTAAGTATATAGTTTAAAAAAATCCGCATTAAAACCGTTAAAATCATTTGGGATACGTCGTTTCAGTTATTTTGATAAGCAAAGGAGATATAAAAACTGACAATACCTCGAGTGATCCTCTAAAGTAATATATTATAGAAGACGCACATGCTCAAAGAACCTTATTCAGAAGAATTCAAAACGTTATTGATTTATCAAACAGTTTCTTTAAAGTGCATACAACTGAAAGCGAAAATATAAGCAGATAAAAATTTTAACACAAAAGCCATTAGAGATTAGACAAAGAATAGAAAAACATCAAGACATTTCAGCAAAATAAACATTAAGTTAATATTCTTTCAAAGAAATTTTTCTCTTGATGGGAGTTCAATAAGTCATTCGGTTGAAACTAAGAATCTAGAAACAAGAACTGTAAGTTAAAACTGATAACTTAGAAGTTATTGGCATCTGAAACTATTCCCTTCTTGAACAGACTCAAAGAGATAATTTTATTCAAAACGGAGAAAAGTTTAATGAAAGAAATATGATAAAAGATATAAACAAAACAGGGATTCGCATGATTAGAATTTTTGTACTTCTTAAAATGAGCTGCGGTTCTGCTAAGTTTTTTAAAATTTTGCTGCCATTTATCTGATAAATATTTGATCTTTCGGGATATAGTTTTAGTGTCATGCCTTTGTCAAGAATTATTGAAAGACGCTAGATTTAAAATTTAAAAAATGATTGAATATTTTCATTTTTAGGGTAAGTATTGCTTTATTCTAAAATTCCAGCTTAATAATTACGAAAGTAAAATGACAACGTAAGAAAAAGTTATAAGCGTAAGTAATTTGAAAAATGCCATGCAGGTTTGACAATCAGTCATTCCCAAAGGTTATGACGGTTTTTCCTGTATTTTAGAAAAGAGAAAAAAATAAGTGGCAAGAAACTGAAAATTAAATATGGTTGTTTACGGTTTAATTAAATATAATTATAATATTTTATTGGCATGTTGTTCATGAAGATAAATTACAGAAAATTTTACTATAAAGGGCATGGTGGAAGTTAAAAAGCGCTTATGTAAATCATAATTTAATTATTATGAAACTTTCCCCATATACATTGAAATATAAATAAATTAATCCCATTAAAAATATTTTAAATCATTCTATTTAAAATGACATTGGACTTTCAAAACTACTCTGTTTTGCTTTTCACAAATCTTTTTGAAAACTCAATATGTTATCAACATTATATTTGGGATAAAGTGTCTACAATTTGGTAGTAAAATCTTAATAAGTCAAAAAGCTATTAATCATTAATTTCTCTAAAAGAGTGTTCTGGTATAGTGTTATCTCTGGTATGGTGTTTACAGTGGAAATATGGGGAGTTTCTATTGGGAACTAGAAGTCGAGCAAAGCATAAAAAGGTTTGTACCTGAAAAAAAAAACCCATAAAAAAGACAATAAAAAATATATTACTTAAAAAGGGTGACGTATAGTGGTAATACGCGTTATGTCCTTAACTCAATATTTAATATATAAATTGAATTTGACTTTTAGCCAACAAGTTTAAATCTTAAAGTAAAAAACACAATAGGCATAAAAATTAAGGAGAGGAGAAGTTACTGAATTAATGGATTTTATTGATATTAATATAAAATTTTAAAAATTAATAGAAGACAATTGATTAAATTATTTTTAAAGATAAAAATTAATAAAAAAAGGAGAAAACAAAAATGGACTAAAAACTATCTGTCCGGATGAGAACCGCCAGTCTGGAAAGCTCAAGTGCAAGATCAAGTCTAACTGAAGAGTACCTCGAGTCTGCAGGACTGAAACGGCTGGCAACCGCTGATGGGTGGAAAATTCATCAACATTCCAATGGCCTGGTGGCACGATAGAAAATCGCCCAGCGAAGGACTAAAACACACCAATGTGTGGAGTGGGGATATGTCATATCATGAAAAGGGAGAATTTATAAAACTATTGCAATGCAGCGCTCGCCAAGGAGAACACCAAGTGACGCACCTGGTATGTGGGATGTCATCTGATTGAATAGCCAGAGCTGCTTATGCGATAAAAAATAGGTTTTTCGACTCCCCAACGTGATAATTGGGAGCATGGCAGGAAAGTTACAAACAAGGAATTTTTAAAGGAAGTTTATAGAATTAATGGAAACTGAATGGAACAGAATTAAAATTAACTAAATGGAACGTTATGACAAGTGTTATTTGAAAATGTTCCAATCGCATTCCTTTTATGCATAATGGGGTTATTTCTATTCATAGTTGTAAAAATAATGTTACGTTGATTTAGTGTTTAAGAAAGAAGAAATGAATACTCATTAAATAACACACCTTGACAAATATGTCTGTATTAAATGATTTTATGTAATTGAATTCCTAAGGAATACAACTGGAATACAACTTATCATTTGTAGATATCGAAGACTCCTCTCGACTCGGCGTCGGCCCTAAAAAAATGGCGTCTCTTTTCCTTTTTCTCGTGTCGCTCCAAAAAATGTCTATCCCGCAAGCAGCGGATACCAGCAGCATTCACACTCTTTCCTCCTCTGGTAACAACCTTGTCCTCTAAAAATATCAGACTGCCACGAGGAGAAAAAAACAGGGGTCCACTCAAGAACGGAGGGGTCAGAATCCCGCCAAACCAACGGGCCCTTCTATTGGTTGGGAGAAGTCTGAAGTTTTTTCTAGTTCTAACCGGTCCTGTTCTGTATGTCTTTGATGATGGCTGACGGCAAGAGATCAAAAAAGCTGAACCGAATGTAACTGCCTCTAGGCCTTAGAATAAAACTTAGAATATAAGCTGTAAACTCGCCGAGTGGTTTGCGAACGTTCTATTTCCGGTTGTAAGTCATTTGGGTATGACTTCGCATGGGTCTCGTATAGGGAGCAGGTATGGAGGCGAAATAATCAGCTGTAGATGATTTCAAACTTAACAACGTTGATTTATTGCAACAAAAAAAATATTTAAAGAAAAATATATGTAAAGTCGTCCAGAGAGGAGATCACTCTAGGCAACCTACTCATCTGAAAGTTCCGCCGGGACTCTCCTCCCGTTTTTCCTTTTTCAAACAGGAAACCTCGGTTTTAGGGGAGATCGACACCCCCCAGTTGACCTTCGTCCTTAGAGTAGCCGACGCGGTCACACAAAGAACAATTTCTTCCTTCTGTCGGTGTGTTGACAAAACGGCAGATTTGACACTTCTAATCGTCCGTGCGTCAAAAGGACCATTATTGCCGTTTTCCAATTGTTCGGTGTTTTGAAATGTTCGGCGCCTTACAATGAACAAAAAGAATAAAAGTTAGTCCGACCACCGACAGAGACGGACGCGACTATTACATAAGCATTCGTTGTAATAACAAATTCGTTGTAAATTAATAACAAAGAAATAAAAATGGCTGTGGATGGTCAAAAAAACAACAAAGCACCAGGTCACGATAAGTTGGATCCACTAATAATCAAATACATGTTCAAAACAAATAAAAGATTTTTGAAGCATTATTTAATAAATTACTTACAATAGGCTATTTCCTGAGATGCTGGAAATTTGCACAGTTAGTTTTCTTCCTAAAACCAAACAAGGATCCAATTTTCCCAGCTTCATATAGACCTATAAGCCTCCTTCCTACCATCAGCAAAGTATTCGAAAACATATTAAACAATAGAATTAGGTATGAACTACAACAGAACAACTATTTTAACAAAAATCAATTTGGCTTCCTGGAAAATTCGGACACTACAAAATGTTTGGATTATATACTACAAGAGATAAAGGAGAGGAAAAAAATTTTAAATACACAATATTGTTGTCTTTTGATATAGCTGGAGCTTTCGATAACGTAGAATGGTTAAAATTAAAGCAAGAAATTAATTAAAGCAAAATTTCCTTATATTTAAAACATATACTACACAGCTATTTATCTAATAGAAGAGTTGGAACAAAAACCAGAAAAGTCATAAATTATTTTAAAATAAGAGATGGGTGTCCTCAGGGCTCATGTCTGGGGCCACTTCTCTGGAATATTATTGCGAATAAAATTTTAAACCATTTTGAAGAAAGACAGTGTAAATTGGATGCCTATGCAGATGATTTTGCATTGATATTCTCAGCTAATTCCCGAAATATTATTGAAGAGATGTAGGAAATGGTTTAATAGAAGAATTTGTAAGTATCACAACACAGCTAAACTTAAAAATTTCAGCTGAAAAAAACCCAAGCAATTAATTTTGGAAAGGATATGAGTAAAAGGTATCCCATCCTAAAAATAAATAACAAGAGTATTAAATTTGTAAAGCACTTGAAATATTTGGGTATAATTATTGATAGAGGACTAAATTTTCAACATTTAAACTACTTGGAAACAGAAATCACTAGATTAATAATAAATACTAATAGACTCGGTAATGCATACTGGGGCATAAAGTCAAGTATTATGAGAACCTGGTATATTACAGTAGTAGAGAAAAAAATTCTATATGGAATAGAAGCATGGTATGGTTTTCTTAATAGTCATGAAATTAATAAACTATACTCAATACAAAGAAAATTTCTGATAAAAATCCTGCATACCTATAGAACAGTATCAAACCAAGTATTAAACTTATTTTCAAGAATCCCACCAATATTCATAACAGCCAAATATTTAATAAAAATTTATGAATTGAAATACAGAGGATCAAAAGAAACTTATCAGGGAAATATATTACAAGCAGAAAATATAGAATTGAAAAATTTGAAAAAGAACAATAATCCAATAGATATCCCCATAAATCTAAAATTATATTACGATAAGATCCAAGATAATATAATAAATGAAGGATTAAAAATCTTTACAGATGGAAGTAAAATGGAAACAGGAACGGGTTATGGTTATGTAATAATAAAAAGAAATAAGATAGTATATACCTGTAAAACAAAATTGCATTGTCATAATACTGTATTTCAGGCTGAGGGGTCTGCAATACTTGATTCGCTCAGAAAGATAAAAGAATTGAGTGAAGACAATATATATTTATATACTGACAGTCTTTCAGTAATCAAGAGCCTAGAACAATTAGTACCGAAATCAAAATTAATTACCGAGATACAAAAAGAATGTAAAAACATGAATAACCGAACAATTAATATAATTTGGATCAAAGCTCATACGGGGAATACCGGTAATGAATATGCAGATATTTTAGCAAAGAACGCCACGAAATCAATAAATTACAAACCAATACAGCTCCCGGTATCAATATTTAAAAAATATATGAAAGAAAACATAAATAAAGATTGGCAAGATTATTGGGACAATAGTGAAAAAGGAAGAGCAACCTATACTATAATGTCTAAAGTAGAACAAAAGTTACAATTCGAAAATAACGTATTAAATTATTTCATTACCGGTCATGGAAGTTTCCCAACCTTCTTGTACAGAATTGGAAAATTAGATTCACCAAACTGTAAATGTGGAATGATAGGCACCCCTCAGCATTACATGCAAGTAAGATGTAATCTCGTTCCGATG
This sequence comes from Pardosa pseudoannulata, assembly GCA_032207245.1. Lineage (NCBI taxonomy): Eukaryota > Metazoa > Arthropoda > Arachnida > Araneae > Lycosidae > Pardosa > Pardosa pseudoannulata. The sequence goes on along the minus strand of CM063502.1, from coordinate 113,076,496 downwards.
TGTATTAAAAAATACGAAAACGAAACACAGATCGAATATTTTAAAAAAATAGACAATAATCGTAATCATATTAAAAAGTTAAAGGAAATTTATAATATATTAAATTCAAATTACTCTTATATACAAAATAAATTTTAAAAATTTTAAAATGAGGGAAAATACTTGGTAAAAACAGTGATAGTGATAAAAAAAGAGTTTTTTTTTTAAGTTAATAATTCAGTGTATAACATTAAAATGAATAATGTCGAAAAGTTCTCCCCACCCACTTTTGCATCCATAAACTTCTTCAGTTGGATGTGGGTGTGGGTCATCTAAGTCTAAGCATTCGTTGTAAATATAGTTATAATAAAAAATATTAGTTAAAATATCCATTTTTTGCCTAAAATACTTGTAATAATCCTTTTAATATAAAAAAGGATAAATTTTTGCTGTTCAAAATAAATTAACTTTTACTAACATTTATTTTCTTTTTTAAAAAGTAAATTGTTCAATTTCTATAGTAAATGACAGTTAGAAATGCACCTGGAGTGTTTCTGAAAAGTAGTAAAATTCAAACTTTTTGTTTTAAAAACTAATTAAAGTAACATTTAGTAGAAACAGAATTGTCTTGCGGTGGTAATAATTAAACTAATTGTAAAGGGATAGATAGCAAAATACCCTCTTTGATTCTTATTCTTAGTTATGT
>CM063502.1:112988311-113070811 GCA_032207245.1 Pardosa pseudoannulata | reverse complement strand
GAAGAAGTATATTAATTTGACAACGGATAAAAATTTCGGTTTTTTAAGTGATAAATCTTTAAGTCAGAAAATATTAAGAATAAGGTTAATTTTGGTAACTTTGGTAGTTGCTAAAATCGTATTAGACATTTTGACAACAGTTATTTTTCTGACAAAAACAGGACAGTCAATCAAAGCAGATAAAAAAAATTTCTCATTCACAAGGCATCAAATATATACTGTTCTATCATTCTGAAACGATGCACATATTGTAGTTTTTAGTAGTAAAAATTTTAATGGCAGCTAAATTTGTCAACTCAAATTTTCAAATTTCCAGCAAAAAATTCTGTGCAAAGCATATATTCATTCTATGTAGTTCATGATTTTAAATAAAGTTTCTATTGTTTTGATTGTATTTTAAAAAATTGAGTTTATTAATAAGGATAAGTGTGCAATGTTGCGTGGAATCAAATAAGTGTAAAAAAATATTCACCAAAATTTTCAAGTTTTGAAATTTTCTTGTTCAATCTAGAAAAATTTTAATACTACAAAAAACAGATTGAAGTTAACATTCTAAAAGTCTCATTTAAATTGTTAAGCATAAAAGACTAAAACTAGGGTTTATTTTTATGTCATTTGTTAAAAGATACTAGATAGGATAACACGATGGTAAAAACAATGTACCTTATTTTTCATTATACATAATGTATGTCTATCACAGAAAAAATACAAATTGAAATGCGCTTGACATCAAAGATTCTTTCATTACGTGGCATCAAAAATCTAGAATCTATTGTAAAGATGTTCTCTACTAAGAAAAATACACAATGATGCCTGCAAACAGATACGTGTAAAAAAATCATTAAAAATTTTATATTTTGTAATTTTATTATTCATTAAAGTTTTTGGAGAGATAAAAAAGAAATGTAGAATAAAATCTGGCAAAAGTTTTTTTATCTACATAAATAGAATCTGAATTATAGAAAATGTTCTGAATTATAGAAAACTGAAAATGAGATTAATTTTGGTGACTTTGTGGATGTTAAAAAAAACAATTACAGTCCTTGAGACATCAAGAATCTAATATTCTTAAATGATGACATATCTTGTCGTTTCAGTTGTAAAACTTTTAATGGCAGATAATGTTACTGGGGGCTAAAATTTTGAATTTTCAGTGAAAAATATTCATTTCCTACTTCAATATTCAAAAAAAGTCTTATGTTGTTTTAATAGCAATAAAATATTAAGCTCATTGATAAGATTAAGTGAACAGTGTTGCCTGCAATTAGTGGTGAATTAAAAAAAAATACCAAATTTTATATTTTAGAATTAGTATGTTTAAATGTACAAATTTTTTTGTTGATGAAATGTATATTAACATTTATTAAAATTTTCATTTACTAAGTAAATTATTTTCAACATATAGAAGATTAACAAAAATAAATTTTACTTTGATAACATTTGTCTATTATCAAAAGCTATCAGCTTATTACCACGTTTGGAATAACAGCTTACCTTATTTTCAGTGACAAAACAGACTGTCGATCAGAGCATAATACGAAATTACAATTCACAAGAGATCTAAAATATATTATTCTATCATTCTAAAATGACAATTACCGATATACTGTGTAGTTTCAGTTTAATGACAGTTAGTTTTAATAACAGAGGAAGTTATTAGAAAATTTTTTTAATTTCGAGAAAAAAAATCTTTGGAAAAATGTATACTATTTATTTCATAGCTCATCATTTGAAAATATTATATTGCTTAATTACAATTACAAAAATATATTTATGGCATATTTATAGCACTAAGTGTTCTATGTTCCTCACAATCAGATAAGTACTTTAAAAAAACTTTAAATATTTTAAAATTTGTATGCTTAATCTACAAACTTTTTCATGATACAAAGATGAAATGTACATTTACATGTCGTGTACCAATGTGGTGTGCTCATGTGGGTGTTGATAATAAAGTGACTTCAACTAACTAAACATAACTAAACATTTATTAATGGTGATAATCTGAGCAACATTAACAACTTGAGGGACGGTACATACTCTGACTGCGAGTCACTCAGTAGTATTGAACATATCTGGTATATAGTGTTGCCATTACTGGAATTAGAATTCTGTAGGTGGTGAGTGCAGTGAAGCCACAAACAGTTAGTAGAAGTTTCTTTTATCGAAATAAGTGTTTTTTTACCTTATTAAAAATTAAAAATAAAGTTTTTTTTTTATTTTGGCTATAATCAAGAAGTTACCACATCATTCAACATTTTTGGAATAACAGTTTACCTTATTTTCATAACAAAAACGACTGTCGATCAAAGCAGAAAAACAAATCCAGATTCACAAGGCATCAAAAATCTATTATTCTAAAGTTGTGTGCATACATATGAAATAAAAAGTAAAAGCGGGAAGTGGGAAAACTTAATTTCTAAACCTTTTTTTTTTACTCGCGTTTTAGATAATTTTCATTTCTTCAGTGGTAAAATTCTTAATGTGTCTGAAAAATATTTTTGGAAAAAGGTTATTAACTCTTCGAGGGATTACATTATAGTTTCTTCAAACAATAAAATAGAAACATCAAATGACGAAGGCTATTACGAGTACAATTTCCAAAATTAATTGACAGTAAAGAGAGTTTTTAAAAAGTTAAAATTGAAATTCTAAAAGTTGCGAGCCTAAAGGAAATAAAAAATTTTTTAATATAAAAAATAGTCATTTATTCATAAATACTTTTTTTTAACAAAATGATTTTTAAAGCTTCTGCCAAAATTAATATTCAATAAAATCATATTTTCGTATTCTACATGTATTGCATAATAGCACATAGGTTTCAGTGGACATGCATTCAACCGCCACATAACTAGTCGACGTTCTACATGACATCCTGAATAATAAATAGGCTTCCAATATATATATATATATATATATATATATATATATATATATATATATATATATATATATATATATATATATGTGTGTGTGTGTGTGTGTGTGTGTGTGTGTGTGTGTGTGTGTAAGGAAAAGTAAACTAAATCGGGAAACTAATGTAGTCATTTTGTATAAAACCTAAATTCTCTTTTTTCCCATTCTCATTCTTTAATACCTAGTTTCCCAGCCGTAAAATACCAGATTTAAAGGAATGTTCGTCAACTTAAATTCTTTTTATTCGTCTCTCAAAACTAACTGTAGAATAAACGCTAGAATAAAAGTCCTACATGACATCCTGAATGATAAATAGACCTCCAATGGAACTTCTATGTTGTTCTGGCGTATATATATATATATATATATATATATATATATTATATATATATATATATATATATATATGTGTGTGTGTGTGTGTGTGTGTGTGTGTGTGTGTGTGTGTATGTGTAAGGAAAAGTAAACTAAATCGGGAAACTAATGTAGTCATTTTGTATAAAACCTAAATTCTGTTTTTTCCCATTCTCATTCTTTAATAACTAGTTTCCCAGCCGTAAAATACCAGATTTAAAGGAATGTTCGTCAACTTAAATTCTTTTTATTCGTCTCTCAAAACTAACGCTAGAATAAACGCGAGAATAAACGTCCTACATAACATCCTGAATGATAAATAGACCTCCAATGGAACTTCTATGTTGTTCTGGCGCATATATATATATATATATATATATATATATATATATGTGTGTGTGTGTGTGTGTGTGTGTGTGTGTGTGTGTGTGTGTGTGTATGTGTAAGGAAAAGTAAACTAAATCGGGAAATTAAAGTAGTCAATTTGTATAAAACCTAAATTCTCTTTTTCTCATTCTCATTCTTTAATACCTAATATCCCAGCCGTTAAATACAGACTTAAAGGAATGTTCCTCAACTTAAATTCTTTTTATTCGTCTCTCAAAACTAACGCTAGAATAAAGGCTAGTAAAAAACGTCCTACCTAACATCCTGAATGATAAATTGACCTCCAGTGGAACTTCTATATTGTTCTGGCTCACACACACACACACACACACACATATATATATATATATGTGTGTGTGTGTGTGTGTATGTGTGTGTAAGGAAAGGTAAACTAAATCGGGAAACTAATGTAGTTGTGATGAGGCAATTTAGATCAGTTATATAATTTATTCATTCATCAAAGAAGTAAAATGCTCGGGATCTAAATCTGACCTCATCACATCTTTGTAAAAGACAGAAGATCATAAATTTATATTCAACGGATATTGTTGTCTTGTACGGTGGTCTCGGACAGGGTTCTGATCCCAGTCCCAGATTAGAATCCCGTCTCCATACTTGACATTAAATAAGAATGTACCTTTGTGGAGTTATGAGTCCGTAAGGGACAGTTCCCAATTAGAAGGGATAAGGTTTTCCACGTTGGCGGTCTCAAGTCGGGGTTTAAGCAGACCAATTACATTCTTACAACTATCCCGATTGGAGGATAAGAAAGAAGAGGGGACAAGGATGAAATTAATAAAATAAGAAAGATCGAAAAAAGAAAAGGTGAAGGTGTTCGATAGTCGAGACGAAGAGAGGAGTCCGACAGAAGAGGTTCGGGAGTCGAATAGACTAGACAAGTCCGACGGAAGGTGTTCGGAAGTCCGAGGGAAGGTGTTCGGTAGTCCAGACGAAGAGAGTAGTCCGACGGAACGAGTTCGAGAGTCCAGCCAAGTCCGACAGGAAGTGTTCCTGCATCAAATAGCATGGCCGCACCCCAAACACTCAGAAGGAAGCCCCTGACCAGACCGACGAAAGATCCATAGATACCCATCAACCAGCAGTGTTTCGGGCACACCATTTTAGCTCCCCAAAGGTACTCCCTTTTACATACATTTTGAAATTGAGATTAGGTCCTCTTTCTTATATTTACATAATTTTTTAAGTATTAAAAAATTATTGTCAGAACTAATTAAGAAGATGTTGATAAAGCATATTTTATGAAAATTAGCATCAGTTTTGTATGTACATAGATGTATATATATATTATAATAAATTTATTTTTTTTATATTAAGCTAGTTTCGGATGCTGTTTATTTAGCTTTTAGTTTAGTTTCATATCTTATGTCTGTAGTTTCTCAGAACCTGTCGTTAAATTTAGTACTAAAATACTTTTACACAACGCAATCCAAATAAAATCCCACTATACATTTGATCACAGGTTAATACTGAAATAAAAACGAAGACTACACGACAGTAGTCATTTTGTATAAAACCTAAATTATCTTTTTTCCCAATATCATTTTTAATACCTAAACCTAAATTCTCTTTTTTCCCATTCTCATTCTTTAATACCTAATTTCCCAGCCGTAAAATGAGAGATTTAACGGAATGTTCGTTAACTTAAATTCTTTTTATCCGTCTCTCAAATCTAACTCTAGAATAAACTCTAATTTTCTGTCCACCGCCCACATTTTTCAGCTGTCCCGTGAAAATAGTGTCACTCCTCCAAAAACTAAATTGCTGCCTGTGTAGCTAACTTAAATGATCAATGTTCAACTCTTGACTTCCAAACAACGCTGAGTAATCTATAGGTCTTTTGGGGAAAAGTTTAAGTGATCACTCGCTCTTCGGTGCAAAAAATTGTTGAAAGATGCATTTTTCTTTAGCATTTGATGAAAAACTCTTACCTTGGAAAGTCAGACAGTTTTTGATCTTTAATAAATTGTAAGCTCTACAACGTCGCTTTTTAATGAAGCCACGACTGCATTATGATTAGGGCTTCTAATCCCAGTAAGCTAGAGCAACTTTAATAAAATGGGATAAATTTCTTGGACAATTGGTGGGACAATTTTCACTGGTTATATATATGCCAGGTAATAAATTAAGAAGAGTAAATAATTAAGAAGAGTTAGAACTCATTAACTATAACTTAGTAGGAGAAAGACACACCCTCGAGCGGAACTATACAGAGTAAAAAAGACGAAGCGGAAGTAGACATAGGAATTTTCATTAGGTAGCAACGCCAAAAATGACATTTCTGAGAGAGAAGCGGGTTGATAACATCCTTCACGCTTATCGTGGCAAAATATGAGAACAAAGGATATCTAAATGGCATAGCCATGGACAGAAGGATGACAATAAAGAAGTTTTTATATATGAAATGAAATGTGTCTTCCATTTCAGAACCACTCGTCCATGCCATTCATATATATATATATATATATATATATATATATATATATATATATATATATATATATATATATATATATATGTGTGTGTGTGTGTGTGTGTGTAATACATGTACATGTATTAAATTATTAAGATACAGAGCTTCTCCTACCTTTCAATTCATCCCTTGCAAATACAAAAAAGATCAAAATTTTAACCTTATCAAAAGAATATGTCTTATTGTAAAATATTAGTGATATTTGTTATAATTTCCCCAGATTTTAGCCCTTTAGTGGCCAAGTATTTCGGTCTAATTTATATATATATATATATATATATATATATATATATATATATATATATATATATATATATATATATATATATATATATATATATATAAGATCATGTATAATTGAAAAGAAGAATCGCAGTCATTTGTCATTCGCTGTTTGATATCATCATAATTGAATGTTGGCGCCACACCAGACAAACTAAATTTCGAAACTGCTTTCCATTACTTGAGTTACTGATAGCTGTCTTAAGTTCAACCTCTACTTGATCCTACTTGAAAATCACTGCTTAAGAAATACATGATAATGCAACTTAACATTTCTTTATAAAATCATTTTTTTCTTCTTTTACCTAAAGTGTTATTTGTTTACATGAGTGAAAAAATCAAAATGACAAGCTGTTAAACATGCATTACATAAAGATGAAGTTTATTTTCAAATCTGTAAAATTAAATCTTCATGTTGTAAAGATTTTAATACTCTACAGTTTAAAGATTAATAGTTTTCTTTTTCCCTTTAAGTTATCTCTACCTTAAAAAATACATGATTAAAAATTATTGATGCCACAAATGTTTTCAGCAACTTAGAAATTAAAAGCCAAACGTTCTTTTCTCCCAGCAGCAGTGACAAAACTTTAATAAAATTCCGGATGGATGACATATCTATAGTAAATCACAAAATTTGTCAAGTTTAAAACTTCCCTTCCTCTTGAAAGAATATGAAAGCGATGTTTTGAAATGCTACATTACATGTTATAAACCCATAGAAGTAGTTTTGAATGTCACTTTTTGGTATAAATATTTTAAGGAGATAAAGTCAACTGCACTGAGCAGTTTTATTTATTGCATTTAACTATTATATAATCTCTTTTTCTGGAAAGAGGAAGTTCCTTCAAATACCTTAATACGAAGGATTTCGAGTGTCAAGAATTTAAAGTATCATACATTACACGCAGCAATTTTTAAACAGCTTTCAAAGTCTGAGAAGTGAAAGAAATCTTGCGTTGAAACCACTCCGGGTTCATGCTTCATTCGTAGACAGCCTTATATGACGAGCATCTTTAAATAGTTGAGACGTGAAAAAAATATGGAAAACTCATTCGAAACATGTATAGAATTTCGAAATGCAGTCGACGTCTATCTTCCGTGTATTTGCACAAGAGGTATGGATTTTCTGACATCATCAAGGGACTCTTCACTACTATACAGCTTTTTGGAAGAGAATACATTTATTAGCCTTGCATTGCTAAGAAATTATATTAAGTATTTAAAGGTTCAGATAATCGCTTTTGCTGATTTAAAGGAACTGTGACGTTTTCATCCTTTAAAAGCTTGATTTTTCAAAAGAATTTTGATATAAGGTGTTTTGCCTATTACAGAGATGTAAAATTTATAGGTATAAAGACTTAAACAACGGTTAATCAGAAAACACAATGTAAACAACCATAGCCATGTATATAAAATTATACAGTTATTTGAATCTCTTTTCAATAATTAGGTAAGTTTGTAAAAAAATTCAACCTGCATAAAGACATGAATGTTTGCATGAATATTTCCATGACGTCAGCTCAATTAATGAATATCATTTATTTATTATATATGTAATATTATATTTTATTCCTGAAATTTGTAAAAAATATGCACACTTTTTTAGAATATCTATTTTTTTTAATTCAATTTCTTTTTAAAACTTTTATTCTCAACATATTGGAATAAAAAATACTTCCCTTAAAAGTAAATACATTTTTCTTACTACCAAAACATACTTAAGGGTACAGTAGACACTATAATGAGTATATGATAATTATTATGATTAAAATTTATGAAACAGTGTATACATCTACAATAAAAATAACTAACAATTAAAAATAATTATAAATAAATTGTTGTAATTATAATAAAATAATTATTTGTAAATATAAATACAACCATATTTTAAATTACAGATAATTTTTTAATTTCATTTTTTGAAATAATTCAATATTTTATTATTTTTTAAAGGTTTTCTTTGAGCTAATTTTCAATTTTTCCATTATTTTTGTGATGCTACTACTTAAAATTATCTTTCGAACATATTTGGGTATTGTTTCGTATTTGTATACAGATTGAACAGTTAATTTGTAGGATTTTTTTACATCTGTACGTAGAAGTTTCATGAAAAATTCTGAAGTCAAAATTTAAAACGAATACCCAGATTTATTTTAATATATATATTAGGAATTTTTGGTAAACACTTTGTGAGAATCTATAAAAAAAAGTAAGTCACAAGAAACATTTTAAAAATTAACAAAAATTCTATAAAATAGTAATTATTTAAAAATTTCAATTGATTTAAAGGAAACAATTTTATGTGATTAATTTACTTATGCTTAAATTTATATCTATACAATTTTTTAAATGGATTCAATAACTTGTGAAGACATTTAGTAATGTCCACCATACTCTAAATGGTTTTAAATGTAAAAGAAAAATTTTTAAGGTTGCCTATACATCACCAGGTATTGTACTATATGGTAAGTATTTATTCGATTCTCCATGTTTAGCTAATAAATAATAACGCTGAAGTAATATAAACACTGCGTTGTAATACCGGAGATTAAGCATGTAGTTTATATTTATGTAGTATTTTAGTTGATAAATTTCGCTTAGTTAAAAATATTAGAGATTTTATAAGTTATATATGTCCATATTCTATGTAGTCAAACGCTTCAGTTCTTTTAAGGAGACGTATAACCTTCCCAGATTTGAAATCTTATTGTAAAAACCTTTTTCCGATTCACCATAAATTATAAATTTAATAAAGCTCTAACTTTAAAAAAATTATTTGGTTTTCTCATATCAAATAGTATATTTTTTAAAATAATATTAAAAATTACAAGAAATAAAAAATCAAAATTCACCTATCCGAAAGTTAACTTTAAAAATATGTATGTTATAAATTAAATTTGTATAACAGATTGCAGATAAAAATCATTCTCACTCTATAAGCCTAAAAGTTTAAATCTGTCTGACATTTTAAAATTTAGAAAAATTTCAAAATTATATTTAAGTTTATATTTAAAAAATTCTTTATAAGGATGTATAATAAACTGTAGCACTCACATTAATAAAACAAATTAATAGTAGTAAATACAACTGTCTAACCGAGGTTCAAAGAATAAAAATATAATTAATTTCTAATTGATATAAAAAAAATTTGTTTCTAATTTACATATTTAAAAAATTATTTTGCGGATAAATATATTTATATTTTTTTTCAGTTGTTGTATATATATATTTTTAAGTAAATATTGCTTCCTGTAACAAAAGTAAATTACTTTTAACAAAGTTCTGCCCTTACTAATGATTAAGAAAAATTGTATTCTAACCAGAGAAGAACTTATTGTTTTATAATTAATCAAATATAAGCTCTATATAGTAAAGACTATATAGAGCTTATACTTGTCTTAACTATATAGTAAAGTCTTATAAGTCTTTACTTATAAGTTTTATAAGATATACTTATACTTATGAGTCTTATAAACACTTATAAGTCTTTACTATATAGTAAAGACTTTTTGTTAAAAAAATACTATTTTCCTTTAAGCAATATGTCCGGTCTAATTAGTGCTCGTGTAGCAAAATATTTACCGTAGTTTTTCAAGCCAAACTAAATCTGTAAAACCTTCTTTCTAGTTCTGTTAGTATATCGGGTAAAAAGCCAACTTTAAGTAAAAGTGCTGTTTCCTTTTTAATGTAAGTAAAAAAGATAATGAATTAATAAATTCAGCACCTGCAATAACTTATTTAATATTCAGTCAAAAATAGGTTATTTAAAGTAATACTTTTCAGCTCGAAAGGTATTAAGCACAATGATAAAAAGGGTAAAAACTTATAATTATTGATATTGATTAGTAATAAAAAGCAAACTCTTGCTAGTCGCAATAAATATAATATAGTATATTAGTCGATACAACGTAGTTTACACTTTGTAATAGTGAATTTACTTGAATATATTTTAGAGCTAACCCTTTAAATATAGCTTATAGCGAGTTAGACTCATGATAATTTAATGTAAATCAGCACGCATTGTTAACAGATAATGAGAATTAATTAAAGATTTATCTAAAATATTCATGTGCGTCATGTAGGATTTGCTTGATAAACATTTAACATTACATGAATCCCTATATCATTTAGCTTGAAAATCGTACGGTATAGTATTCAAATTTCATAATTCCACAAACTAACATTATCGACTTTTAAATCTATCATTCAAGCAGTAGACAATATTCAAATATTAATATTGACAAATAGAGTTTTCTAAAATACAGTTTATAATCATTCGATTATACTGCATTATAGGAAGAAATTAGATTGCAGTACAAGTAGGTAATGCTCACTTCATTTTCACTTCTAGAAATGGTCCACCTGTTTTCTTTATTGTCTATTTTTATTCCATTGGAGTATATTCCCCACTATTGATAAATTGTATATAATATACATGCAAATTAGAACCACTACATTTCGTTTAGATCTGAATATATAAATGGCTATTCTGTTTTTACTCTCACCAGATTTAGGAAAGACGAAATGTATAACGAAGTGGGAATCATGTGACCTAGAATAGATGCTAAGAATGTCACCGAGTCATCAAATTTGGGAAAATAATTACTTCCTACTGGTTTCTGTCAAAGAAATAAATGGAATGTTAAGGGTCTTATAAAAGAACGAACCAATTGTGCTATGGCACTGGGCCCCTTGACTTTTTGGTCCCAAAAATGTTATATCTAATCTTAAAATTAAGGTTATTTACCCTCTTGCCTTATGAATCGAGCGACGATTGTGTGTGCCACTTTCGATAAAAGCTTTTCTCATGTGTCGTGACCAGAAGCAGTTTCATCCCTAACTAAATTTTGCACACGTTTTTTTACAGGACAAACTACAATGCTATCTTCAGATGTATCCAAATCGGTATCTGTTTCAGTTTCTAAGGTGTAATCAGGACACTTTCTAGCATCGTTATTAGTTTCAATTTTCCTTTTTGCCATTAGGTTAAATTTTTAGAATTTTTTAAGAATTTTTTAAGCACCAGCAGTTAATTATTTATTGCATATAATATAATACTCTATTGCAATTACGCCTAAGAATAAACGACCAACTCTTATATTGCAACTTTAACAAATAGTAACGCAAAAACAAAAGCTTTATCCCCTAAAAACAATAATATATCTGATACGATCTTTTCACTTTTGGCCAGACAGAATCATCACGTGTGGGATAAGAGGTTCTCATTTTAGGCACAGCAGTACGATCACGTCTCCCATACATTGTTTTAAGGCAAAGGGTTAATTTAAAAATTTAAAAATCTTTCTGGTTAATTATTCCAGCAATATTTCATGAAACCTTACTCAAAAGTTTTATAAAAGTAATTTATAGTTTCTAATCTTATATAAAACTATAAAAATCAAATGTCAAATTCACACTTTTTGGTACTTATAAATTTCTTCATAGTAAAGAGTAAGATAAGTTGTAATAATTTTTAGAAATTGATTGAACTTCAAGGGAAAGGCCCCGTATAAACACCAGGCCCTCAGCTCATTTTGTCTTGATGGGACCCTGAATGTAACAGAAAGGGAATAAAAAACTACATAATTTTACTACATAATCTCAGTAATAAACTGCATAATCTCAATTATTCATATTTTTGACTTATTTTCAGGGGAAAGTTAAGATTAATAACTTGAATTGGAATTTTAGAATTTTATTAGGTAGTTATATATATATATATATATATATATATATATATATATATATATATATATATATATATATATATATATATATATATATATATATATATATATATATATATATATATATATATATATATATATATATATATATATATATATATATATATATATATATATATATATATATATATATATATATATATATATATATATATATATATATATATATATATATATATATATATATATATGTATATATATATATATATATATATATATTTATATATATATATATATATATATATATATATATATATATATATATATATATATATATATATATATATGTATATATATATATATATATATATATAATATATATATATAAATATATATATATATATATATATATAACTACCAATGACTTTTTTAGAAGCAAACTGAAGATGTATGTAATTTATTATGTAAATTAAAACCTGTACATCTAATTATATATAGAGAGATAATTTTAAATATTCAAGAATACTTTAGATTTCCAGGAAAGTCAGTTAACAATTTTCAACCATTTCAGAGTGTTAATAAGCGATAATTTTCAAAAACTTTAAGTCAAGGTACTTCTACTGCAACGGTTAATGATAATGAAGATAAAATGAATTTAATCAAAAAGAAAAACTAAACCTGGTATTAAATTTCACACCCAAAGCACTTCGTATATTTTCCCCATTTGAGAAAAAAATGTTGAAAATTACTCTTCAATCGCATCAACATGGTTATAGCCGAGGGTGGAGGTCATTTAAATTCCTGTCAAAGTAAGAAATGTGTAAGTCATTTCACGAGATTCCTATCACCTCGTCAGGAGATGTTCTTGCAAATGATAGTGGCTTGTCATAAGATAATCTTCATCGCAGCCAACACCCCTTTTCCCATCCCCTTTGGATATTTTATTCCATAATCTAAGATATATTAGTGGTTAAGTGATTCTAAAGCTTAATGATCAGCTCCAAATAAATTGAATATAATTACCTTCATCATGGTTTCATATAAAGTCAAAAAATGAGTTACTATCTCATTTCTTCTCAATTACAGCATTCTATTAAGCGAACGAACACTTTTACTAATAGTATTTTATAAATCATTTAATTCTTGATTCCAGAATTTGGGATGATTAGATACATAAATAGATATCTTCTTGCATAATTGAGGAGTAAGTGATAGGAAAAAACGTGTAGTCGAGGATCTAGTTTCTTACGTAATCTACAGCTCAGGCCTAAATTTTTAACATTGAAGTTGAACGATAATATTGTGGTATAAAAACTCATTAATTATAGTAAAGACTTACTTAAGTAGATTAATTATATTCCACAGTATTTCAGAGGTTTCAGCCTAGATTAAAATGATTCTCTTTAACTATAATGCTTTTAAACCTAGAGTAAAGGCACAAGTAGGTTACGTTTTATAGAGGCTTCAAAACAGCGGTATAATTATAATTTCCCGTTCTTTAAGTTGAATGGCACAAAAGATTTTTAACCTTACCATAAAAATTACTTGTTGCAAAAATCTCGTGGTATTTGATGCAATTATTCCACATCTTTAACACGAAATATCTGTGGATACAGTTTTATAACTAATTAAAAAAGAAAAAGAAAAAGAATTTTTAACTGCTCTTTCCATACATTAATTCGAAACAGAAATCAATTCAACTCAAAAGATATCAACTGTTAATACGGGACTTCTTTTAAAAAGAAAAAAGTTACTATGTTTAAAGATAGAAACTATTATCAATATTTTAGTAGTAAGTGATAAGAAAAAGTGTAGTCGGAGATTTAGATTCTTACATAATCTACAGCTCAGACATATGTTTTTTGTATTTAATTCTAACGATAACAGTGTAGTATAAAAACACGTTTATTACATTAAAGACTTTCTTGAGAAGATTAATTATATGGCGCAGTATTTTTAGGGGTTTGCGTATGGATCTTAAGATAATAATTCATTTTAACTATAATGATTTTTGACCAGAGCAAAATTATAAGTGGGTTATTTTTATAGAAGATGTCTAAACAGCAACACAGTAACTAACTTTCCTTTCTTTAATTTAAATGGCACAATGCAGAGGCAAGGCGTTATTGAAAGTTATGGAAGCTACTCTTGCTTTTACAATCTGACACACGTTTCCAGTTTATATATTTATCTTCTCTTGTATTTCTTCCTTCCAATGTCATCCTGGCATGATTTGAGCCCCTATCTCCCTACCCTCATCGAGAAGAAAGCGTTGCATTCCACCTGCTAGTCACATTATTCTGCTAGCATGAATTACATATGCGTATTCCTGTCTGTAAGCACACACACACACACACACACACACACACATATATATATATATATATATATATATATATATATATATATATATATATATATGTTTGTGTGTGTGTCAGGTTTAAAAATGGGGGTTAAGAATTAAGCGAGTTATAATTAAAAATAGTTAGAACTCATTAACGGTAACATAATAGGAGAAAGGCACACCCTCGAGTAGAACTGTACAGGGTGAAAAAGCTGACGCGGAAGTAGACATACGAGTTTTGCTTAGGTAGCAATGCCAAAAGAGACAGTTCTAAGCGGGAACTCAGGCTGATAACATCCTCCACTCTT
Source organism: Pardosa pseudoannulata (assembly GCA_032207245.1). Lineage (NCBI taxonomy): Eukaryota > Metazoa > Arthropoda > Arachnida > Araneae > Lycosidae > Pardosa > Pardosa pseudoannulata. The sequence continues at coordinate 113,056,042 of CM063502.1, read as the reverse complement.
GTCGTGATAAATTATGAGAACAAAGGATATCTAAGTGGCATAGCGATGAACAGAAGGATTACAATAAAGAAGATTTTATATATGAAATTAAATATGTCTTCCATTCCTTAACCACTCGTCCATGCCATTCATGTATATATATATATATATATATATATATATATATATGTGTGTGTGTGTGTGTGTGTGTGTGTGTGTGTGTGTGTAATACATGTATATGTATTAAATTATTGAGATACAGAGCTTATCCTACCTTTCAATTCATCCCTTGCAAATACAAAAAAGATCAAAATTTTAACCTTATCAAAAGAATATGTCTTATTGTAAAATATTAGTGATATTTGTTATAATTTCCCCAGATTTTAGCCCTTTAGTGGCCAAGTGTTTCGGTCGAATTTATATTGATGAATCTTAAATCCACATTATTATGGATAACACAGAGTAAGACAAATATGACATTCGAGCAATTTTGAATATTAATTAGTGATTCTTATTAACTCATTAGGGATCGACTGTCACTGTAAAATTCAAAGGATACCTTTTATGAAAAAAAAGACAAAAAATTCCTGATTACAAATTTATTTGGTATTACGTGTGCACACACAGCACTATAAAGAGAAGCTGTGTAATAAAGCTCTTTGCCCTGATTTTAGTCAATGTTCCTTCCGAAAATATAAATTTATATTCAAGACTCAACAAATCAGAAAATGTCGATCCAAATTACAAAGTTATAAATAGTAGTAGATTTTTCATCTAGCTTCACTGAAAAGAAAATCTCGTTACGAGGAAACAAAAAAAAAATTCTTCAACTATTTTTATCTGTCACTATAAGGGTTTGCTTAACAGGAGACAGTTTTAACTAATTGAAGAGTAAAAATAAAATACTTTTTTTAACTGGGCTTACCTTATATTAATATGAAACAGAAAACATTCTGTACCAAAACGTATTAATTGTTAACGTAGGATTTTTTAAAACCAAAGAAAGTATGTTTAACGCCTTAACTACTGCGGGCGTATATATACGCCTTGCGCAGTCAATGCTTTAACTGTTTTGGGCGTATATATAAGTCTTCTTGCAGTACGTTTCTTAGTACTTTCCTGATTCTTAATAAGCACACTCAATGTTAAAAGTAGATTGTTAATAAGGCCTTTTATAACATTTAACATGTACAAGGTATGCACGTACGCATTAACCCCTTCTTGGTCGGATTTTTTTTCGAATTTCCGGCCCAAAAAAAGCATTTTTTTATTGCTGAAAATTAATCTATGTTCTATCCTAATTTCGAAAATGCAAAATATTTTTGTCAGCAAGCAGTTTTTTGCTTGACTTATTGGGGGTGAAATATGTGATATCCTGTCCACTGATCTGCAGTTTTCACCGCAATGCACCCACGTTTTATCTTTAAAAAATACACTGTAATAACATATTTATTAACTCTATTGCTTTAAGGTGTTTAAGATAAATATCTACATAAAATAATTATTAAAATTAGGTAAAAAATATTTTAGAAAATAGTTTTCCAACCTTACCGTTAAAACAGATTTACAATCAGTCTTGGGTATCAGAGCATAAAAATCACATTTATCAAAAACTGAAATATTTTATTACAGATTTTTTTTTTTGCTTACTTTGTCATAAAACTGTTGGTTATGAATATCAAAAATATCATGAATAATCCCGGGATTTATAAAAGAAGTGTAAATAGCGGCGAATTCAATCTCAATATGCAATTTTTCTTTTCGTCGCATGGCATGCGACGCCGACAATACGGGCACAAAAACGCCGAACGTATGAGATGCGACGCCGACCAAGAAGGGGTTAAGGGACAGTTAATGCTTCCAAGCGCAAACCGTATATATATCACGGCAGTTAAGGGGTTAAAGATAAGTTAAAAAAGTGCTATTTTTTTAACAAAAGTATTTATTACCCCCGTAAAATGAACTAGAATAAAAAACATCAAAGTATTAACAGAGCTATTAGTTGATTAGATAGCTTTATATGCATAATAAAACTATTGTCTGATCATAGCTCTTGCAGTATCACGGATGTTTTGGAGAAAAACTTTATGACTGTGGGGATAAAAAGTAATTAAATAAATTGTACCTCAATATTAATTGCATATCCTTAGCACTTAAAATCTGAGGGCAAAAATTCATAAATCAAGGAGCATTTTTCATTTTTTTCTCTTCTCCAATCTCGCAAAAGTTATTCCTTTTCCTTGGCAAACTGCCCTTCTTGCACACGGCTTATTGAAAAGCATCTACTTTTAAAGGCTATGGTACCATGAGACTATCAATAAAGTAGCTTCTTTTAGGTGCTTTAAACTTACGAAGAGGAAAAATATTTTCTAAAATAATGCAGGATTATACATTATTTACAATATAAATTCATAATGAAGCAAATGGTGATAGGCATTTAAAATCAATTTTATCCCTTCTAAAACATTTTGTGGGGATTATTTTGAGCTAACGGCAACAATAAAATTCAAATTATGATTTGAAAGGTCAATGATTTTGTGCGAGGCTGTCCTTAAAATTGCTCCTTTTAGACTTTTTAAAATCATGAACAGAAAAAAGTTTCTAAAATAATGCATGAACATACATTATTCGCTTTATAAATGGCACATATTCATGATGAAACAAATCAAGATAGGTATTTATAATCAAATATTACAACTTTTTTTTTAATGAAAAATATTTTTAATTGAATGCAACTGACCTTATTCAAATAATGATTCAAAAGCTTCAAAAAGGAAAGAAAATCCTGCTTCTAAACTTTATGAAAGTATACTCTACTTTTACTAAACTTACGAAGAGGATTATACAGGAGTACACATTATTTGCAATATAAATTGATAATGAATCAAATGGTGATAGGCATTTAAAATCAATTTTATCATTTCTAAAACATTTTGTGGTGACTATTTTAAGCTAAAGGCAAAAATAACATTATATTTATGATTTGAAAGGTCAATGATTTTGTGCGAGGCTTTCATTAAAATTGCTCCTTTTGACTTTTTAAAATCATGAAAGTAAAAAATTTTTTAAATAATGCAAGAACATACATTATTCGCTTTATAAATGGCACATATTCATAATTAAGCAAATCAAGACAGGTATTTATAATCAAATATTATAATTTCTTTTTTTATGAAAAATATTTTTCTTTGGATGCAACCGACGTATTCAAATAAGGATAATGATACAAAAGCTTCAAAAAGGAAAAAAAATCCTGCTTCTAAACTTTATATAAGTATACGCTACTTTTACTAAATTTACGAAGAGGAAAAATATTTTCTAAAATAATGCAGAATTATACATTATTTACAATATAAATTCATAATGAAGCAACTGGTGATAGGCATTTAAAATCAATTTTATCATTTCTAAAACATTTTGTGGTGACTATTTTAAGCTAAAGGCAAAAATAACATTATAATTATGATTTGAAAGGTCAATGATTTTGTGCGAGGCTTTAATTAAAATTGCTCCTTTTGACTTTTTAAAATCATGAAAGTAAAAAAATTTTTAAATAATGCAAGAACATATATTATTCGCTTTATAAATGGCACATATTCATAATTAAGCAAATCAAGACAGGTATTTATAATCAAATATTATAATTTCTTTTATTTATGAAAAATATTTTTAATTGAATGCAACCGACCGTATTCAAATAATGATAATGATTCAAAAGATTTAAAAAGGAAAAAAAAATCCTGCTTCTAAACTTCATGAAAGTATACGCTACTTTTACTAAACTTACGAAGAAGAAAAATATTTTCTAAAATAATGCAGGATTATACATTATTTACAATATAAGTTCATAATGAAGTAAATAGTAATAGACTTTTAAAATCACTTTTATCACTTCTTAAACATTTTGTGATGACCATTTTGAACTAAAGATAGCAATAATATTCAAATTATGATTTGAAAGGCCAATGATTTTGTGCGAGACTATCCTTAAATTGCTCCTTTTACACTTTTTCAAATCATGAAAAGAAAAAAGTTTCTAAAATAATGCATGAACAATAAAGGAACTCCAATGATGATATCTTTGTTTTCGTTACCGATATTTTTATGATGATTTTTTTTAATTATATGCATGTACGCATAAATACGTAGACAGTTTTTCAAACATTTTAAAAATCTGAATGAAGTATTCAGTTCTGATTTCCGTATACGTATTCTAAATTTTGTTGGATAAACCAAAGTTTTGAAACAAGAAATGTACTAACCACAGATACATTTAATATAATTCTGAACATTTAATTGCATTTTTACTATTTTTGAGTTATTTCCTACTGAAAACGTAATTGAACTTATTGAATATTTATATATAAATATATTTTCTTAAACTCTTGTTATGAGAAATAACATAGTAAGAAAACATTCAACTCTATGTATAACAAAATAGTCCTAATGTACATTTTAGACCTAATGATGACTGAAAGAATAGGATATGTTAGTCTTCGGCACTGGAATTCGTGGGTTTACATCCCATTGTTAGCCTGGATGTTTGGTGTCGTTCTCTTTGATCAGTAGGTAACGAACACATTAGCTTCGTGTAGCAAAATAATAGAATGTAGAGCTCTACGAAACCTAATATACGTTTTAAGTTTTAATAAATAAAACATATTCTATAAAAAATTTAAAAAAAAAAAAAAAAAGATATTTTTAAGTTATTCTCTTTATAAAGAGCACATATTCATAATGAAACAAATCAAGATAGGTATTTATAATCAAATATTATATTTTTTTAATATTTTTAACTGAATTCAATCGATTGTATTCAAATAATGATAATGATTTAAAAGATTCTAAAAGGAAAACAAATCCTGCTTCTAAACTTTATGAAAGTATACGCTACTTTTTCTAAACTTACGAAGATCAAAACTATTTTCTAAAATAATGCAGGATTATACATTATTTACAATATAAATTCATAATGAAGAAAATGGTGATAGGCATTTAAAATCAATTTTTTCACTTCTAAAATATTTTGTGGTGGCTATTTTGAGCTAAAGACAACAATAACATTCAAATTATGATTTAAAAGGTCAATGATTTTGTGCGAGGCTTTAATTAAAATTTCACCTTTTGACTTTTTAAAATCGTGAAAGTAAAAAAGTTTTTAAAATAATGCATGAACATACATTATTCTCTTTATAAATGGCACATATCCATAATGAAGCAAATCAAGATAGGTATTTAGAATCAAATATTATAATTTTTTTATGAAAACATTTTTAATTGAATGTAACCAACCGTATTCAAATAATGATAATGATCCAAAAGATTCAAAAATGAAAAAAATTCTACTTCTAAACTTTATGAAAATATACGCTACCTTTTACATATTTAATATTATTAAAAGAAAAATACTCACTAAAATAATGCATGAACATACATTATTCGCTTTATAAATGGCACATATTCATAATGAAGCAAATCAAGATACGTATTTAGCATCAAATATTATAATTTCTTTTTTTTATGAAAAACATTTTTGATTGAATGCAACCGACCGTATTCAAATAATGATAATGATTCAAAAGATTTAAATATGAAAAAAAAAATCCTGCTTTTAAACGTTATGAAAATATACGCTACTTTTACATATATTAATATTATTAAAGGAAAAACACTCACTAAAATAATGCATAAACAGATTTTATTTACACTATAAATTGTATACATTCCTAATGGAGCTAGTCAGAATAAATATTTAAAATCAAATTTTTATCAACTTATAATTAAACGTTCTGAACTGAAGACAACAAAACACACTCAAATTATGATCTGAAAGATCGATGATCTCTTGCAATGAAATTATCAATAAAACTGATCCTTTTAGACTTTTTAAAATCAGGAAAATAAAAAGTCTCTAAAAATTAATGTATGAACATACATTATTTGTACTATAAATGGTTCGCATTCATATGAAGCAAAACAAGATAGGTATTAAAATTCAAATATTATACAATCCATATTTTTGAGAATATTTTCAATTGAATACAACCGATCGCATTCAAATAATGATTAGATTCAGACAAACAAATACTCCTGCTACTGAACTGAATAAAGGTATATGTTACTTTTAGATATTTTAAAATTATGAAAAGAAAAATAACCGCTACAAAAATGCATGGATGGATATTATTTACATTATAATTACCACGCATTCATAATAGAGAAAATGGAGATAATTATTTAAAATCAAATTTTATCAGTTCTAAGTATCTTTTAACCCCTTCCGGTATGATTTAATAATGAAAAACTGGGCATGAAATAACCATTTAATTTTTATTTAAAAAACTTGTTTCATTTTACAATTCTTACATATTCTTAATTAAAATCCACTTTTTACATAGTGTTAAATAATATCAGAAACAGTAAAATTAAGAAAATATCAAAGCAAAACATTAATAAGGTATACAGATAATAGTCTTCAAGCTAGTGGTACTTTTCAAAACAAAGTACAAAGGAATTCTTAATTGTTTACACCACCAAGTAGTCTCACTTTTAATTTGATTCTTGTAACACACACGGCATTTCTTAGTAGGTTTTCTTTTATTCTGACTCATTAATTTGGCAATGACTTGTACCAAGAAATTCTAAGTAAACAATATGCAATAGTGACTTGTGATTTTCACAAGTGATAAAAGTGTTGCCAAATTCAGTACACTAGAAATTTTAAACTAAATTAATTATCATATTTAACAGTAACTTTAGTCGCATGACGAGTGTAGCTCGTCATTGTGCGGTATGGAATGAAAAACTAATGACGAGCTAGACTCGTCATTTTACCGGAAGGGGTTAATAATACCAAGTAGCAAAATTAAAATACACAATCTATAATAGCATTGAAGAAATATCAACGTAAAGAGCAATTGGTATATTACAGTAAACTATTTTATCAATCAATAACTATTAATATCAATCAATAACTATTTATCAATCAATAACTATTTATCAATCAATAACTATAATCAATAACACGAAAACAAACATTCCAATCTCTTACTTTTATCTCTAGAGTAACTTTAGGAAAAAAATCATTTAAATAATTCATGTATTTTTTTTAATTCTTAAATATAAATTTAAGTTCTAAATTATATCTTTTCATTAAAGATCCGGAAAACTCCTCTTGATTAAGAATATTTACAATTTATGACGACACACAATTAATGACGAGCTAGACTCGTCATTTTACCGGAAGGGGTTAAAGAACCTTTTGGACTGGAGGCAATTGACTGCATTTAAATCATGATGTAGAAAATACATGCAAAAAAAAAATCTTCACTATTCTACTGAAAGTATTAATTGAATAATGGGGGGGGGGGTTATTAGTAAATGTTGGTTTATTAACACACTGCATGCGGGACACGTACTAGTACGTTTCCTGACTATTGATACTTGAGCGCGGGACACGTATTAAAACGGGTTAGTGCAACAATATGGTTTATTTGTGGGTACAAAAATAACGGTATATACCGTTTAAACGAAGCCTAATGTTATTGTCTACTACATATATTCTGGAATGTAAAATGTTTATATATAACATAATTCGAAAAAATTAAAACTATATACTACTATTTCTATTTGACCTTTCATATTTACAATACCATTACAAATTTATCCACTAAAAATATATTTTTTGTTTACAAAAATCTTATGGATGTTATTTATATATTTCTATTTATATATTTGTTTATATATTTCAATATGAAATACGAAAAGTTGGTTAAAAAATTAAATAGTTTTCGAACTAAATAATTTTCGATTTAACTGAATAACTAAATTTAAGCGCAAAACGCCCGCTCCCGGTACAATTCCGCTGCAAAATGTACCTGCACACAATGTGTTAAAGGAATGAATTCGTGCTTTAAAATCCTTAAATTCAATTTCTGAAAAATTATAATTTTTGTTTGGCTGCTGTATGATGAAAATTATAACTGTTATAACAATTCTTACAATTTTGAACAACATTTAGTTGCGTAGTTTTAGTGATAATGACCTTCATTAAATTAAAAAGTTTTAAATATATTGAGAGTAATTAGTTGTATTTTCATTAGAACCTTTATATTTGTCTCCGCAGTGTTCAACTGGTATTGGTTGGGCACTGCCCTTCGGTACCAGAGTTCGTGGTTTCGAATCTTACGGCTTGGAATCTCGTGGCTTGAATGTTTTTAGGTAAGCCGAATCGACATGTAGTGGTAGGCTTTTGTTTAATTCTCGTGCAGTAAAAAGTTTGCCCTAGTGAACTAAATCACAAGTGAAACATTTTTCCATTTTACTCTTAATTACTGTATTGAGTGTATATCCGCTATTCTTTAGAGTGCCATAATTATTGAGGTTTAAAACATTTATCTGCAATCACGCAAGTACATTTGATACATTTTGAATATTTTCAATTAGGAGAGGTTTCATAAAACCAATTAAAATATATTTTTTTCAAAATTCAACATTTTCGAGGCAAAAAAGTTTTTTTAATCAAATACAAGCTTGATTGGAATTTTATTCTTTTTCACATAAACCATTCAATGGTTTGTCATTAGTCCTTTATCACCTGGAAGCCAGTTTTACAGTCAAAACATTGCGAAAGGAAAAAAAAACATTTATCCATGTTTATAATGATATTTATAAAAAAATTTAACTTAAACGACTATCTTATAAAAGATACTATTTTTTAACTTATAAATCGAAAGAAATTTAGTTTTAATATCAAATTTATATAATCGTGTTTTAAGAAATGCATACATGTAGTCATGAAAGAGTTTGCCAAATTGGAGCCGTGTTGTAACTTTTTTTACAAACTATCTCCAGTGGAAAATGCCCGAAAGAATATAATGTCAATAAAATTATAAAAATCAAAAAGCTATGAGCCATATTTCACGGTGGCTTCTGTTTTACTTCTTTTCCAGTATACGTCAGCTTTCCATAAACGCAGAAACCATAAATTTTCTTCATTCATGAAAGTGCCATCTGTCGGCAGAATTTATAACTATTTCTAATTCCCATCTTAAACGGTCCAAAAATTCTACTGTGTTTTGTATCTGGAATAGAAATAAAAGATAAATATTACTAAAAAATATTTTAAGAAAAATAATCAATAAATTCCGTTTGAATGGGAAGGTTGTCATCCTCATATAGAGTACAAAAATGAGAATTTTATGAGAGTAAAAAATAATTTTACAGAGTTCATATAGTATGTCTGAAAAAGATCATAGTTTGATATTAACTTCAGTAATAATAAATAAAAAACGTGTAATTTAATATAAATAATAGTGAAACAGTTAAGAAAATTCAGGATTATAACTTAAATAGTCACTGTAATCTTAGGTGTTTAAGAGTTAATTCGTGAAAATCGCAACACTGTTGGGCCTCTAATTCAAAGAGAATATCTGATAAAAGAGAGGGAAATCGCATGAATATCAAATTCTGTCCAATAAAATGGAAGGAGATATTCTAGGTATTAATTTAAATATGTTGTATATCCACAGTGTTGTAATTAAAATGTCAGTTATCCTTCATTAAATTATCAGTGTTATAAAAATTTGCGATCGTAACTAAAAAATAATAAAACCAATGTAATCCATACAGTATGTTGTTTATAACGTTTTTTTTTCAGCAATTTATTAAGACTTTTTGTTTAGTTTCGTTTGGGGCGATAAATGCTGTTACTTTTCTACGCAAAAGCAAATGAGACCAGGACCTACTTCTTAAAGACATTTTGAATGACTACGAGCATCCATGCCAACAGCGAGATTCAAATTAAGAGGCTCAGGTTTCAAAAGTCAGCCCTCGACCTACAGAGTTATCGTCGGCACCACAATTAGAAGAACTTGAATCGTGTAGAAGATATCCATAGAATAATTAACATAAAAACAAAGTTCAGTGTGAGACCCTCTACAAACATATTACTCGAGGTAAGAGATGGCTTTGTGGTTAGCGCCCACGACTAGAAACCTAAATTCCTGGGTTCGATCACTGGATGGTGCCTAAAAAATCTCCGTATATACCCAGAGAACATGAAGTATAAATATGTAGGTGAGAATATCCTCTCATTTGGAAATCAGCAGGTAGGAGACATGAATGGAATCAAGAGGGCAAAATCCCCGATACCATAATCGAATAATAATCGAAATTTAGAGGAACCTCCTATGTGGACTCATAAAAGCCTTAATCCGTGAGGGTAGGTGATTAGTTTGCGAATTATCAAATCAAGCATGATAGTCTAGACCCCATATGACCTGGAGGTTACTGTGCAAGTTTAAAATCATACATTAATAAATTGTACTGTCAGGCATCTGAAACATCCCACTATACTCAGAGGATGTGGAAGGTAAAAGATGTTAGTATGATTGTCCTCTCGCTGGGGAAAGTGACAAATAGCAAAAAGGTAAAGGATTGGGAGCACACACACACCCTCCTGTGGATTATCAAAATAGAAAAGAACCTCCAGCGGGGATTCACGAAACCTTTTCACATGTCACATCTGGCAAAAATTTCTAATCAAATTAAACAACTGTGTGCAGAAATCAATCTCGATAGGTCTTTGTTCTCAGATATAACTCATCTGCCATTTAAACGGGTTTGGGTTTGGTTTGGAGCGCTATAGTCTACTTTTTTGCAACACGAGGTCGCCTACGCCATTTAAACAGAATATGTTCGTTTATTAACAGAGGGGCAAACAAGTATGACTCTGAACTTCGATGCGAAGGTATAAGGATTAAAGTTTCACAGTTGACTTAAATGATTGTAGTCATTCTGAATTAACTCCCTATCTAATTTACCTTCGTGTAAGAAAACTTTGATGGTGGTATTTCAACCAAGAATAACCTAATTACTTTATGCTGAATATGGAATGAAAAATTTTATGTGTTTTGATCGGATATTTGTCATGTATACTTCGTTATTTAGCTATTATTCAAGGAGTTATCGTTAAAAATAATTAAATTATTTTAAGAATTCAATTACACATCTTATAAAATGATTATAAAATTATATACATTTAGTTCTAATTAATTATATTTCATCGATATTTTGTATATTTGTTAATGCGCAACTGCGATAACATTTATCATATAATGTTTAATAAGACGCAGGCAACTGTCATTTAAATAGATCTTTAATAGATCTGGTTTGGTTCGGTTTGGTTTAGAGTGGTATGACCAATTTTGGCTAACGAATGTTCTTAATAGGAGTCATAAGTATGGGAATCCAGATTGAGTAGTTTACTTTTGTGAGCTTTTCTGAAATATAAGGACTGTGTTTGATTTCCTAACACAATCTGAATGTGTTTGTACTGGGATTTTAGCTGCTTACATACATGGTGATTCCGTAATAAAATGGTCAATGTACTTTGAGTGTGGTATGATTGAATATCAAAAAGCAAATTCTTGCTGTATTAGAAAAATAAAGGTTTGAATTAAGATGTGTCCAACAGAGAAGTTTTTCATTTATTTAGTGCTCTTTCACGCCGGTAGATGAATGGGAAGAGAAAACTAATACCAATAGTAATAGTGTCGAAAGTTCTTCACCAAATAAATTTAATGGAAAATAAATAGTTTTATTAAAGCATGTAATCAAATTTAGAAGCATTACAAAGATGTATATTTAGAATTTGTCATCAGTGGTATCTGTAAGTATATAAATATCAAAGCTTTGGAAGTTGAAACACGTGTTACCCTCAACAAAATAATCTTAAGTCCTTCACTTCGATAAGTATACTACCCCCCACCACACTTCTGTTCTTAGATCTTCCTCTTAAGAATATTGAAATTTCAGTGGCAACTTTCCTATTTACTCATGCTATTCTTGGAAACAAAATCACGGAAAATGCTTAAAGAGGTTAGCAGAAAATTTTGAATATGAATTGATTTTATCATAAGGAGGAAGACAAAAGATTGATTTATTCTAGCGAAAACACTTTGAAATTAATAAATACTTCTTTCTCCTTCTTCCCTTTGTCTTTTTAAAATCCTGGAAATGAGTATGTTTCGCTTATGCTTCACTTTTTGAAACATTTAAGAGTTATTATATTTTTAAGATCTTGGCACAGTTTCTTGTTTATATTCTTCTATTAATTTAGGATAATGCATTGAAATGAACAAATATTTCGGTTTGTAATAATTGTTTCTCGTGAAATGTTACTGAAAAGGTTTGAAACCTTGCATTTGCTAAAAGATCAACTTTTTATTCAATCATCTATATCATAACAAACTACCTAATAAGAAAAGCAATATTTTTACTGACTATTAAGCTAGCTTTCTTCTTGAATTTGGTGACATTAAAAATATTTCTAGCTTTAACAGCTTTTTTTTAGTCAAAGCTTCAATAATTGTTTTTTTTTTTTTTTTTTTTTTTTTTTTACAGATTTTTGACTCCACACAGCTTTGCACATTTATTATAAATATAAACAATATTTTAATTGAAACAAAAGCAATATAATGTATCTACAAACTGATGAACCATTGCACTATTTCAGTAGCATAAATTTTAATTTTAGTTGAAATTTTTAGTTAATTTTTAATTAAGAAAATCATTTTCTTTACATTGAAGAACTTATATATTCCTTTAATAATTCATCATTCATTCCTTTAATAATTCATCTAATTTTAATTTAAAACATTATGTATCTCCCATAGAATAAATAAGCAATGTTGTGCGAAATGAGATAACTGGGGTAAAAACAGCAATTTGGATTTTATAAAACGTTTTATTAAATCCATGATCATTTGATACCATGTGTAGTCTATCAATCTATCGTTCCACTATATTTATCTTCCAGATCACTTGCCACCGAATATATATATATATATATATATATATATATATATATATATATATATATATAAATTATTTAACTTTAACGTTTCCTTAAAAACCTCCTCTCTCCCATCCTAATTCCTTAAAATCTTTTTCCAAGCCTCTAAATGTCTTAATCAAAGGAGTGTCCTTGACTTAAAATTCTTTCTAAACATTTCCCAAAGCTTTCTGTATATATATATATATATATATATATATACAGAATGTAGCACACACACACACACACACATATATATATATATATATATATATATATATATATATATATATATATATATATATATATATATATATATATATATATATATATATATATATATATATATATATATATATATATATATATATATACCAGATAAACCCGATAGAAGTTTTCCTGTTTTAACGCTGTAAATCCAACAAATTGTAAAAAGTTTTTAAATAAATTATAAATTGAACCGTTTTGATGGAAAAGTAAGGAAAAAAACTATTTTAAAGATACTTGACACCACCACTCATACAGTCATCACAAACTTAATTAGATTAAATTAAAATTTTTATATCTCCTGTACGGGGATTCTCTTACAAAAGCCCGTCACGCTGGCCACTGGTGCCACAGGTACGGTGGCAGTAAAGGGTTTCAAGCACCATTATAATAATCTCAATAAGCGCGCAATTCTGTAACTTTAATAAAAAAAAAACATTTTCTATCGGATCAAATTGTGAATCTAAACTATTCTCAATCAACTTAGTTACATACACAAAATTTCATCAAAATCAATCCAGCCGTTTAGAAGGATTTCTATTACAAACACTTGGACAGGAAAATTTTATATATAAAGATGTGCGTGTGTGTTTGTAATGAAGTTGAATATTGGAGACACACTCATTAGTTGAAAGATGGTTTAAAGATGAATTATGCTAGATTTATCGATTTTGCAAATCACTTTTGATTGTCTATTAAACACAGAAAAACACGTAGTCAAAACCAGGCAGACGTGGCTTAACACTTTTATTATCCAGATAATGAAAACAGAGCCATTTTAATTTCACCAGAAGTGCTACGTGCTTAGTCTCAAAGCACATCATACACGAGTAGGAAGAAGATTGGTTTACTTTAGTTTGATTTGGAGTGCTATGATCTACTGTTTTGCAACACGATGGCTAATGAGACGAAAACTTACTTTTTAAAGCCGATTCTTAACGGCTGTGAACATCCATGTCAGCAGTAGAATTCAAACCCTCGAACTCCGGTACCGAACGGCAGCGCCCTGATATTCGACCATCGTTAGCCAGAAAGAGGAGAGATGGAGGGGCTGTCACAGCCTCCAATTTATAGACTCGTAAAGTATTTGATGATCAGACAAGAAACGGTGCACGTGTGCTTTCACAAGCGATGTTTATGTTTTCTGCACGAGTTTTCTGTCCTTGACTGAATACATTTCAACAAATTAGGATGAGCAACTAGTTAAAGCGACTAGTAAAATATAAAACAATAAAAAATAAAATTTATTCTTTTGAAATAGTAAATTTTTACTTAGAATGATGTTTACAGATTAGTGTTTTTTCCTATGGGACAACATTTGTAAAACTTGACCACGTAACTATGCAATGCCTCATGTCATCAAAATGAAGTCATTAAAAAAGAATTCTTATTTTATTTTTAATTTTTATGTTTTTAAAATTTTTCGACTATTTTATTGTTACAGTTCTAAAAAATATTTTTTCTGCAATTTCTTGTACTGTTTAAATTTTTAGGATGTATTCTAGAAAACAATTGCTTATATGTACTTTAGATTTAGCCGTAAATAATCATCAATGTCATCAAAATAGGATTAAAATAGAGAGATAATTTTTTTTGGGGGGGGAGAAGGGTGTTCATGCTGTGCCGTGCAGTATAAAAGTGATATAGCGTATCGTACGGTATCAGTGAGTGCTATTCCTATACAAATGTTCTGGGGGCTATAGTGTGCAGAGATCACTGTACTTTGCTTTTCCAAAAAGTTTTCCTATTCGTGGAGACAACGAACTTCTGTCCCGGTATCGGGACTCAAACTTCCTACACTAGTACTGCAGGGCAGAAATTTACCTGTTCGCACATTCCCCAACTCTAAAAATGGGAGAAGAATAAAACCAAATAATAAAACATAACAAAAATAAAAAAAATCTCTGTTGTCATAGCCTAATTTGGCTTTGAAGCAACTTAGATAAATGGACAAGAGTAGATTTTGTTTGGAGAGCTACGGAGTACACACTAGGGCTAATAAGACGTACTACTTAAAGGCTATTCCTAAATACTGCGAATATCCATGCTAGCAGAGGAATTCGAAACCGTGAATTGCGGTACCGAAGAGCAGTGCTCTACCTTTTGATCACCACCCGGCTAAATGGACTATACTGCTGAGAGAAAGAGGTTATCAGTTCAAACAGTTATAATTCGTCTTCAAGGAAAAGTAATCCCTCAAAAAATGGGAATTAAAAACTTTGGTACAAGTCTGGTGATCCGATGAGCTTTCGTTTTCATTTAGTCAAATATCACATGTGCGGCTCTTAAAAGTAGAAAAAAATTCCTAAGAATAAAAAATCTTTGGTGTCATGGTTTATTCTAGTTTGGCAGACAATTTAGATAAATAGACAATAGTGTGGAGAGAAACTTGATTATCAGTGCCATGGGTTAGAATTCACCTTAAAGTAGAAGTGATCACTCAAAAAATGGACATTAAAAACTTTATTGGAGGACCGATGATCCGATGAGTTTTCGTTTTCATTTAGTCAAATATCATGTGTGCATTGCATACTCCAGGATCACCCGAAATTGCTGTACATGAGTAACAGATGGCACTGAAAATGTAGGTAAAATTATTTGCCGGAAAGAGATGATTCGCTAAGTGCTTTAATAAGGTGCAAGCTCCTCACCTAATCTTCAGCATTAAATGTAATTTAAATCCTGATAAAGGACTGAAGTAGCCGTAGAAGTGGCTAGTATGCATATGTGACCAACGATATCTTACATAACAGAATCGGTTACTTTAGTAGAAGGAGAAAAGAGATTTACGAAGTACATTAGTAAAACACGAGGTTTTCACTTAAACATGAGCATTAAATAAAAGTTAAAGGGTATCAGTGATGGACTTAATGTAGTTGAGGAGAGAATACAATGACTTATCGTCAACGGAAATAGATTAGAGAAGGAGAGAGGATTTCGCAATGTACGTAAGACGGTGTCTCTCTATGAAAGCTGGAGCATTTAAAGTTGTCTGAAATGAACAGTTGAAAATAGGCTAATTTAAAATAATCTGTTTCTTCTTTCTTGTAAAGGGGGGAAGGGCATTTTGTATTGAAAGTTTAAATAATTCTTTGAATTTTGGAAAGGTATTTGAGTCTATAATAAATACCTTCCTTTAAACACCAATTCACTATAGGTAGAAGTAGATGTTGAATCCTTTAAAAAATATTATGCTTAAAGATATTTAGACTCTTGCAGTATTTTATTAGTAATATTTTATACAACTTAATATTGTGTTGTATATCACTAGACCGAAAATTTATTTTCACTTTTTATCTAATCAAAACATGTAGTTTGACAGTAAATCTTTTATGAAAATCAGAACAAATTTTTATCAGAATAATAAATAAGTTATTCTTCGAAGCTCACATAAAAAACTAATGCTTAATATAAAATATGTATAAAGTATATTTTTATTCAGACCGTTAACAATTTTTGTAGGTTAAATATCAAGAATAAAATATACCATTATTTATAGCATTTTAAATTAATAAGAATTTATGTCATCCTTGTGTAGAAGCACTCTAGAAAAATGAAATAGGTGTATATAAAATGCAAAAAATGTTTTAATATCTGATATAATTAGCTATTATGGAAGAGAGATCGTTAGAATTTTTTTCTTGTAAAAGGAAGGTAGCCTAGAAAATGTTGGGAACCTCTCCTCTAGTTCAATGCATTTCTTCCAGAGTCCCTGGCACGCCTTGAAGACGTATTCAAAGTCTACTTTAAAGGTGCTCTAATTGAAGAGTATCTTTAAAAACGCCTCTAAATCCTTTTTAGTCACACTCAAAGTAGAAAAACAGAGAACTATAAAATCCTTTTTTTTTTTTACTTTGGAGGTAGAAAAAGTGATGTAAGGACTATAAAGTGGATGCAGTACAACAGGAATGATTTCTTTATTATTTTTTTAAGTACCAGGGCTCAACACGAGTCAGTTTTTTCTCCCTATAATTCACTATTTTTAATTTTAGTCAGCATTTGGCCCTTTTAAAAAAATTAGTGACTTTTTTCACATATTTTATAGCTGTGAGTTGTGCTGAGTCTTGAGATACTCGTGGACTTGTGCTACTTGCGCTCTCGCATTATTATGGTGCAATAGCTAAAATCCAGTGACCAAATTCAGCTAATCGCTAAATTTGGTAACTTTTTCTGAATGTGACCATTCATTAGCTGCTTCATTTCGTGGATTATATAAGCCGCAATGACCGTCTGCCCTTTCGAAACAGGGCGAGAGTTTACTATACTGGAATAATAAAAGAAAGGGATCATTAATAATTTCATTTCTAACTCACAATATTCTTGGCCTCTTTGGAGCGACTTAGGACATAGAGAGCAAGTTTTGTTTTACTCATTCGTAGCATCCTTAAATATTGTATGCAACTCTTAATAACTGTTGGTAGCTTTTAACCCAATAATATTTTATTGTATGTCGTTGCTTACGTAATACACACGTTGAAATTTAAAGAAGAAATTTTACACATCTGCTTTGTTAGGCTGTTTGTTCACTTGGAACTTCTTGTGTTACAGTGGTCAATCTTGGCTTGTTTTCAGCAAGTTCATTCTTCCTTTATGCACGTAGCTTGAAATGACGCTAATGGTAGTTATTGTAATTATTTACTTACCACGACAGTTGTGACAGTCTTTATTGAACGTCCTTCTATTTTAATACAAGCAAAATATTTCAAAACACGTTGCAAACAGTTTTACATTCAGATAAATTACTTATTTTTAAGTTATGAATTAGTAAATTGACCAGTGACGTTATTACCTGCTATATACACATCTCCCGTTATAGGAAAGGCAGAAAAGGTTGAATATCGACATTCAGCGTTTGGAGGCATCAAAAATTGGCTGTTGCTGAACGATGGCCAATTGGTTAGGGTGCTGGCCTTCGATTCCGGAGTACATGGGTTCGAATCCCGCAGTGGTCTGGATGTTCGTAACCGTTCCGAATCGGCTTTAAGCTGTAGGTCCCGGTCTCATTAGCCCTCTTGTTGCAAGTAGACCGTAGCACGCCAAACCAACCCAAACCCAAAAATTGGCTGTCTAAAATTTGGTAATTCTACGACAAACAGAGCAGATTTGTATCAAACACAAATAAATAGACACTCTCCTTAACATGCATACAGATACTAATAAACACTATTGTCTATGAGGGAGCATATTTTAAGCCGGTTTATCAGAATCAAACGTAAGAAAATAGAAAAAAGACAAAAAATAAAATTTAAGTAATTTTTTAGTTTTAATTCGAATTTAAATCAGATTTTAAGATGACAAGTATACCTCATCTGTATTATTATTTTTTTTTTTGAAATATTAAAACTCAACACTTAATTAAATTAGTAGTTCCTTATTACACTCAATTGTTTACTAGCAAACAGGAATTAAAATAAAATCTATTAAGTCTGAATAATAAATTCTAAACTTTAAACTCTACAGATTTTATTTTTATTAAGATATGACTGCAAAATACTGAAATGTGCCCTTTTCTACATTTAGTTAAATTAACAGCACTTTATTACATTTTTAAGGAGCATTAATATACCGGTTAATTTACCTTAGCAATTTTATTTATCAGTTAATTACGAAAAGATAACAAGGTAAAATCTCTTTCCTCGAAAGAAGATATTACTGTTATAAGATTATTTTTGTCCTATCATTATCAAACGCGTATCGAGTGATCAGTTGTCGGTCTGGACTCTTCAAGCTTCATCAATCTCAGATGATAATGACTTTTCACTTGTAATTTCCTTCCGAAGGAAAGACGAAGGAAATTTGGGGTTATTATTATGGGACTCATTGCACTGGTGATCAAAATTTGTTATTGATCAATTCCTTCGAAGTGGTAATCAATGGCTCGAGTTCAGAAATGAATCAAGCTATTTTAAAAATAAGTAGTCTTTCCTATAAGTAAAAATTTATGTGAATATAGATAGATAGATAGATAGGCAGTGTATATATGCAGGAGACCTCATTTGTACGAAAACGAGGGAGAGTGGAAAATTCTTTGTATGAGTGAATCTATATATATAAAAATGAATTTGTGTCTGTCTGTACTCTATAGACTCAAAAACCATGCATCCTATCGCCGTGAAAATTTGGGAAATGTTTAGGTATATCCCTGGAAAGGTTTTTGTAAATTTTTAACGTTTGAAATCCATTCCTTTTCCCTTTTTCGAGCATTTTATGTCATTATTCCAAGCATTATTTTCCCCTTTTAAATGCAAACGATTAATTTTTTAATTTATCGCCTCATAACTAAGTGAAAGAAGCAATATTTCAAGTAGTGTGACGTCATCCCAAGTAATCGTTTTCCTCGGTTAAAAGTAGATTAAAATTTTCAATTTATCCCATAATAAATAGGTGAAAATGATATTTTTTGTCATTATGACGTCATTCCTTTAAATATCTCATTTATTCATTTCTTATTTTATATTATTTAAACATCGTCTGCGTAGTATCAATTCGATTTGACCTGGAAATTGAGATATAAAGTGATTCACTTTCATTTCTATGTGACGCAAATTATAGCATTTTTACATGAGAACTAATTTTAAATTTAATTCTTAATTAGTTTTTACGTTACAATGAAATGTTTATCAACAATATTCTAACAACAAAAAGTACAAATTTCAGTGACTCTCATTGGCAAATAAAAACGTATCATTTTATATAGTTATCTTCATATTCATATGGTTGTCGATATGAATGTGTGTTTCTGTTTCATACAAAACTATGCGGTTTGTCTTAAATTTCCTTAATTTTGGAAAACATTTATTACTACCAATAAAATTAGCACTGTTGCTGTCAAAACCTCTGCTTGCTATTCTACCACATAATTTGGCAAGGTATATTAACGTTGCTAATCAACGTGCAGTAGTAATAGAGATTTATTCAGCATTTCTATTAATGCGTCTTATTATCTTTAAATAAACGTTGTTTCAATGATTTATTAGGTACATGATATATGATTTAATTTTTAGGAAAATGTCTTACTCTTATTCACTGAAGTCTTAAGAACATATGAAGCATTTTAGTACCTCTTATGCAGCAATCCTTTTGGAAGAGGTTAGTGGTTAGACAAACAAAAAGAACACAATTCTATCAGAGAAAATTGCCCTTTTTCTGTACAAAATAAACTTCTGTTAAAAAAAAATATGCAACACCACCAAGAATGACGCGATTGAGCTGAAATCTTCATGAAATGCTAAATATGGTGTCTTTTACAAATGACTAACATTTCAGAGTCACCTCACATGTAAGGGCTAAAAAGCGTCCTCTGCACTGCTACTGAAACCGTATAAAGAGAAAGCTGTAGCGGGAAATTGAAAATAAATATGTATAGTTATCTGCTAGTGGTAAGCCTTAGTTGATACGCAACTATACCTCGTCTCGAGAGCGACATTTCAACAACTCACCGACAACTACTTCATATCATACAATAGCAGCTAGCCGAACTATGGCCGAATGGTTTGGTTTGGTTTGGAGCACTACGGTCTACTTTTTAGCCGTTCTGAATCGGCTTTAAGCAGTAGGTCCCAGACTCATTAGCCCTCGTGTTGGAAAAATGTAGAGAGTAGCGAACCAAATCAAACCAAACCAATAGCAGTTAGTAAGTAGCGTAACAGCAGAATAGTGATATGAGTGTGGAAGCAAAAACGAGGTGATGCCTTGGCCATTGCTAAACTCTGAAAGAGGTTTATAGCTGCTGATACCAAGATGGTCAGAAATATCCAAATCTACCATTCATCAACCCACAGACAACCTAACAGATCTCACAGAAGCAGCAATATCGGAAATCTATATTTATATTTAAAAATTTAAAAAGTACACATTACTGCTTTCAGAGCAGGGATATAGTAAATATCTCTCATTTGCAACTTCAGTTTCATCACATTTTTCTCTTTATTCCGTTTTCACATTGAATGTGTTTTATAATTATATTACAAATTTCTGCATAAGTTTTACAACTTTAGTTTCATTAATTTTATCTTTTCACCAATTGTTTACCTTGAATGTATTATAATTATTATTACCATAACAAATTTCCTGCACAAATAACTCTTTACAATATAATTTCATTTTTATATATAGTTACATATTTTCATGCTATATTACAGTTCACTCAATTACAACATATTATATCCTTACTTATAATATTTTTCATCATTACAATTTGAATACATCATATTTCTTTTATTTGCAATTACTTAACCACATATTTCAATACATAAATTATTTTTAATTACTGTTACTGTACGATTCTTTGGCATCACAATTATATCTACAGCATTTTTCCTTTATTAACAATTATTTATCCTCATATTCAGTGCATACATATATAATATTATAGCTATAATTTTCAGAATATTTCTACATTATATATATATATATATATATATATATATATATATATATATATATATATATATATATATATATATATATATATATATATATATATATATATATATATATATATATATATATATATATATATATATAATCAAAATTTCAACATCTTACAGCTAATCGTTTTTCATTTATGATCCATAGAGTTTTATACGTTAAGTAAAACATTTTCGTTATGCAAAGTGGTTATAGCGATCAAAAGAAAAGGTGCAAAATTGAACATTATAAAAAAAATCCCAAATATAAGATTTCACTATTTTACAGCTTCCTCCTTTTTTTCCTCACATCGTTTATAAACGTTATATTAAAATTTTTCATAATCAAAAGGGGAGGTGCAAACATAGACGCTATAGTAGTCCTAAATATAAAATATCAATCTTCTATGTCTAATCATTGAGTATTACGAGATACATAGGTATGTGCGTATAGGTGTCAGTCAAGAGTAAACTAGTCATACCCTGTTAAGGAATGGTCAAAATGAGAATTTGAAATTGCTAGATTTTGTATGCTTTGGTAGGCAGAAAATTAAGGTAGTGAAAAATTGTACCATCATGTGGAACTCTAAAAGACAGAACGCAGTTGCACTATCATCCGCCGAAGCTGAATATGTCGCTCTGTCACACGCCGGACAAGAAACACAATACTTAATCAACCTTGTCAAGGATCTCGGACTACCACAACAAACTCCGATAAAAATTTTTGAAGATAATCAATCCTGTATTAAGATGGCACAGTTTGGAAGAATTAGTAACAGAACAAAGCATATTGACATCCGATGTCACTACATCAAGGACTTACAAAACAAAGGAACTATTGAAATCGAATACTGCAAGAGCAAAGACATGTTAGCGGATTTCCTGACTAAGCCCTTACCAAAACCACGATTTGAAAAACTGAGAACTCTAACCCAACTACGAACTTAAACAATTCGGGGGGGGGGGGGTGTTGGATGAAAATTGCTGAAGTTCAGCGGCAACCCCGTGAAGCGGCAATTTATCGCCAAATCTGTAAACTCTCTAATCCTTCTCTCTCTATTTTTTCAGATGTAGTTTTGTTCCGTCCCACGCTGGTAGCTGTTTTTATGTGATGTAAATTTGTAACTTTTTCGTTTCGTAATTAAATGTTTTTATATAACATAATTTAAATAGTTTCATGGATCACATACTTATTAGCTTACAACAAGTTCCTGGAGTTTCTCAAAGAGATCGAAACCGAAATCTACAATAAAAGGTAAGTGAACAATTTTTCACTACCTTAATTTTCTGCCTACCGAAGCATACAAAATCTAACAGAAATATCAGAACTAAAGTTTTCTTGTATGTACAGGAAGATGTAAATTTTAAAATGTTCAAAACTAATTCAGTCATGGTTAAAATAAATATTTTCTTTGAAATATAAACCCTAACCCTGAAATTTGTAGTGAATATAATACTTCCTGTACTTCGTATAAGGAAATAAAAATATTTCCTGTTATACAGCATGTTTACATTATTTGTTTTCAATCAATGATTGGCATTTCTCTCTCATATATATACATATATATGTATGTATGTGTGTGCATTACATTGCTTTGTTAGCAGATGACAAAAGTAGGGTTAAACTAACAATTTAGGTATAATTAATAATTTTATATGTGATTAGCCCCTATTATTTAATTTGCCCGAACTTGTTGAACAAAGAGACTTCTTAGAATTGCAGTCATGGCATCAGAAAATCTAAGTCCAAAGAGTCATGGATCTTCCCATTTATTGAGAATCAAAAACACATCGATCTACAGACCATCATTACAGTGCAACCGTTCTACTTAGAATGTTCGAAGAACATACACATTAGTAGCCGATGTCAGCCCCACAGTGAGAGAGTCATGTGATTATGTTCTCATGCGAATTAATTTCGATCAGCAATTTTGTGAGGCAAGAGTGAACCTTGTACATTTAAGAAAGCTCTAAAACACACATGAAGAAATCAATTACCGCAGAAAGAACACCATTTCCCTGGGATGGCTGAAAAATGTTTCCAGTGGACTGAAAGTTGACATTTAGCAGAGTTAGTTTGGAGAAGAGGGTAAAAAGAAATTAAGTCGGAGAACACTCCTTTATCTTATATTTTATGGCTGGGAAATTAGATGTTAAAGAATATTTCTACATAGCATTCCGGGATGAAACTAATGGTTTTAGAATAGCTATTCTGCCATGGAATGTTCGCAGCATGCAATTTTCGTTGACTAGTTTTCATAGATGCGACATTCAGAAGGTGAGTACTCATCTCGGACGTTATCTACGGCAGTGTGTCTTGCGATTACGGGCGACTATCCTCTTCATCACTCGTCTATCTTGGTCCTTCAACTTCGACATTCACCCAAAGTTGTGCTTCGCAAAAGATACCTTACCCAGGTTTGTGTAGGCGGTCATAACCCTTTACACAGTGGTCCTTGAAACATCGACAAGGCTAGCTATTCTGTACACGGTTGCTCCAGCAAGACAAGCTCCAAATATCATGCTTTTTACGTCGGAGAGATCGGACATAGTCACACTTTGATGGGAACAGAATTTTCTAATGCAACTCTCACACTGCGAAATACTTGACTGATACCTTCCCTTTCGCCGTCACTAAAGGGCACACTGTTGCAACATGAGGATGCCGTTTATTCGACTGTAGAAAGATGACTCATTTTTAAATGGGTGTTCCTATTATTTTATCCTATACCTGCCTATATACACTCATGTCCATAAATTACGGATAATGAAGTTCAGGCAATGAAAGAGACAAAAGCAAAACAAATTTGACTTATTTGTAAAGTCTATTTATTAAACAAAAGGTAAAGAGCAAAAAAGATGCTATATGTTTGACATAATTAATAGACAGTTGGGAGGGGGTTGATGGTCTGCAATTCGTCGGCCAAGCATGTCCCACACATGCTCTATTGTATTCAAGTCTGGTGAGTATGCTGGCCAATCCATACGGGTGATATCTTCCGATTGAAGGCATTCGTCTACAATGTTTGCACAGTGAGATCGGGCGTTGTCATCTATATACAGAAATTCAGGACCCATGGCGCCCCGAAACAAACGTACATGTTGTTCCAGAATGACATCCCGATAGATGTGGCCTGTCATCGTTACACTCTAAACATGCAGGTCAGTTCTGGAACCAAGAATAATTCCTCCCCAAACGAGCCATCCTGCACCACCGTAACGGTGTCGTTCAATGGTGTTCTCTTGGTGGTAACGGGTACCTGGCGCTCTCCATATGAAAGTCCGGCGAGAATCAGAATGTAAACTGAACCTGGACTGGTCGGAAAACATCAAACAAGACCACTGTTGCGGTGTCCACAATGCATGCTCTCTAGCCCAGCATAATCGCAGGCGACAGTGAGTTGAGGTAAGGGGCATCTGACAGGCCTACGAGCATATAGACCAATGTTCCCTAAGCGTCTGTACACGGTCTGCCTTGAAACTCTCGTACCGGTAGCTGAAGAGAGCTGACGAGACAGGTCTGATGCTGTGCTCCGTCTGTTTCTTTTGGCAGTAACTGCCAAATACCGGTCATCATTCGGCGTAGTAACTCGGGGACGACCTGTGCTGTAACATCTACTCACATTACCATCATGTTTGAATCGTTGCCAAAGCCTGGAGATGACACTCTGGGCGATTCCAAGTTCCTCGGATACTTCCAGCTGGGTACGTCCACATTCCAGTCAGATAATTCTACCGCGTAAAAAATCATCCAAATGCTTCCTTTGTGCCATAACTATGCGGTTATCGCACTGAAAGGCTTTTAAAGCGCTTGTGAACAATTTTACTTCTTTGCTACCATTCCTTATATACCCCTTTCATACACTCTCGTCATTGTGACGTACTATCCGCGCCATCTGGTGGTTTCCTGCAATTTGCATATTCTTCTTCAAGATGTGTGTGATAATTCTACAGGTGAAATTTTTATTTTAGAGCTCAATTTCTGTGTGCTTCTGAATTATCCTTAATTTATGGACATGAGTGTGTATATATATATATGTGTGTGTGTGTGTGTGTGCGTGTGTGTATGTGTGAGAGAGAGAGAGTGTGTGTATCTGTATGTATGTAATATTAAAATCCCTTATTTACTACCCCTATTATTTTAATATTAATTTAATAACTCCTGTTCATAAATTATGTTATAGGGGTTTGCGCGGTAATTCTGATTTTTCCCTCCAAACATACTGTAGACTTAATCCAACCTCTGTCTATACTTCTTTAACCAATAGCAAACGCATTCTCATTAGAGATAGGTATTTTTATCCCATGATCAAGTGTGCTTAGAGATTATTCGTAGTTTTTTTACTTGAGAAATCCCTACTTAAAAAGTGCGTGTGCACGATTTTCTCAAAGTTATTGCCTGTTGTATTGATGGATGAATCGTCACCAGGAATAAAATGTGTTCTTTTTTTGATGAATTTCGCCCATTCTTACATGCATATATATATATATATATATATATATATATATATATATATATATATATATATATATATATATATATAAGTTTCAATCAACGTGTGGACATGGAACTGTGAACACTCTACGCATGTCTCTGCCACGAACAATGAAAATGGCGCAGGTTTTGCTTTTAGAAGAAACGATGATTTAATAAAATTATTATTATCAAGAAGACTGTTTTCCATTCACCTTAACTCTGGATCACGACATGTCATATATATATATATATATATATATATATATATATATATATATATATGCATGCAAAACACAAGTTTGCTCTGAGAACGTCGGTTGCTTTAGAAAGTAACAAAGAAAGTTAATATATTTATACTACTGACCCTGTGAAGATTTTATCGATCACTCCTTGCATGCTAAAAACAATTGAGGCGAGCCGGCAGAAAAAGAATTTTTGTTAAACAAAATGAAAGTTGTAACAGATATTTAAAACTGAATAAAAAGTTTTTATTAGTTACAAGTATGAAAAATATATTGAATAAAAGTTTCATTTAATTACTTAGAAAAAAGTATGGAAATGCGAAAGAGGGAAGTAGAGTTTTTCTTTCTTTTCTTTAGATTTTTCTTTTTCTCATGAAAGTTTCATAAGTTCGCGCTCAAATCAGAATGAAAATAAAATAGAAAATCTTCAAAAGTAAGACAAAGGAAATCTTTAAAAATGTGAAAAGCAAATGAAAATCAAAAAGCAACACCTGCGACACAAACATTTGTTTAGGCAAAAAATATTTAGAGAAAATTGGAAATAAAAGATAAAAAAGTTTAATTATTATCAGATAAATCCGTAGCTTTTCAAGATTAAATATTTACTCAGAAGCATAATAGATTAATCCAGAAATAAAAGAATTTTTTTTTAATGAAACATAAAAACTACTAAAAAGTAAAATTTGTTACAAAAGAGCGAAATATTGAATATTGGAAAACGATGAAGTTACTATGCATGTGGAATGCTTTAAAAACGATTCAATTGGCGACAATTATTAGGATTTTTTCTTACACTGTTTCAATTAATATTATCTCACAATTGGTCAAAATTTTACATATTATTCCAAACTTGAAGTATTAAGAACGAATTTGTACAAGTTAATACACTTTTTCATGGTATTGTAGTTTATAAACTATATAAAAAAAACAACCCTTATGAAATTTTAAGAAACTATTCGTTAGATTTAAGCCTTTTTTTGTTTACTAAGATTGTTTCTAAATTTCAATCTTTTTAATTTTTTTTTTACCAATTATACAATGATTAGCCAAATTATTAGGTACGCTTCTCTGGGTTTGTTTTTTTTTTCTTATTTTCGCTTTTAAATGCTTCCTGTTTTTTTTTTCTTTTTTTAGAAAACAGATTGATTTTTAAATTTTACTTCTTTAGTATTGCTATTCCTTATTATTTTGATAGAAGACAGCACTTACATTGCATTGCATTGCACTACAAGCATAGTAGCATAGCATAGCAGTGCATATGTATCGCATTGCATTGCATATGCACTTGTATTGAAAACTATATCAAATAAGTGGGATTACTTCTGTTTTGGTTGTTATTTGTTTTAAACTGCTGTTGTATTAAGGTCGTGTAAAGGACTTTAGAATCGTTTATCGCAAAAATTTTTACGTCAGACGTAATCAAAATATAATATTTACTTTTGATGTGATTTTCTCACATTTTATGAAGTAATTAAAGCTTTGCTTTCAGTTTATCTAGATACTCTCGATATTCTTTTATTTTAGTACAGGCAAAGCTGTAAACTTACCCCAAGAAGGTGTACAGACTTAAAAACATTATTTGTTTTCTCCAGGCATTCCGGGATAGACAGCAACTGTAGCAAGTTATTTTATACCTGTATTTTAGAAATAAAAATTATAAAAAATGTCCTTGGAAATGGGTCGTGTAGGAAGGTGTGTAGGTAGTCCACCATTCCCCTTACAGATCATAGAATCAGAAATATCTTTCTAAAAAGTGAGCCGTATTCTGAGTATGATGGTAAATGACGATGGAAACGAAGTTTCCAAACGGACAGTTCGAAGGAGGTTGTCTGAGGATAGGCTGATAAGCTGTCGAAATATCAAAAAACCAAGTCTCACTGGAACTATAAAAAATTAGCAGCTGAAATGGGACCGACAACACCGAAATATGACTCTTGAAGACTAGAGTGGAGAAAGTATAACAATTTAAAATAATGATTTCTCATTATTATTGTAAATTTAATAAGTATATTTCTCCAGCGAAAGTATATATTACTTTTGATGGTGAAAAGTACATCTTTATGAACAATTAAGCACCCTGCCATAAAGCCAAGAGTGTAACTTTATTTCTAGTCACAAATAAAAACATAAATATTTAGCGCTGTCCTGGTAATTCGTCTGGTTTGAACCCGATACAGAACATCTGGAATCTCACCAAATGGGAGACCCAGGAAGTGATCACCGCCAAGCTGTAACTGATTGAAATTCTCGTCAGAGGATGGCATTCCAACATCAAACTCTAAAAAAATGCACAAGTCGGTAAGCCGAACGAGGAAAGAATGTTAGGGCGCTGATCTTCGGTTCCGGAGTTCGTGGGTTCAAATCTCACTGTGGCATGGATGTCCACAGCCGTTTGGAATCGGCTTTAAGCAGTAGGTCCCAGTCTCATTAGTCCTTGCAAAAAAGCAGACCGTAGCATTCCGAACCAAACCATATTACAAGTCTGTAAAAAGAAGGGTACCCACGAATAGAAGATCTAATTGCAGTAAAGTTCTGCATGACTAAATATAAATATTACTTCTATTAATGAACATATTAATTTCACGAAAATCAAAATAGTTTAGCCTACTGAAAGTTTTTGTAAGATCTCAATAAAGTTCTCTTATGAATTAAAAAAAAATCTACGACGACACGAGATGCCCTCGTGGAATTTCGAAAAAAAAAATTAGTTCCAAAATGTCCACTAAAGGGCACATTTTCGGGTAAAACAGGAAATTTAACCCAATAAAAGACCAAAACGGAATACAGAAACAATATTAACATTTATTGACTAGTTTTTGATCACCTTGTCATCGAATCACAATAATTAAAGATAAGGGAGAAACAAAAACAGTTCAGTTTGCAGAAACAAGAACAGATTAAGACGAGATTGCACAAGAGAAGCAGATGTTAATCGTATCCAGGAAGAAGTCGGGAATGGTGCTCCACGTGACCACCTCTCATTCAAGTGCAAAATTTCAAGTCGATGGATAGTGTGTTCAACAGCAGATCGTAACTGATCAGTTGTGAGGCTTCACACATGAAGCGTTGTAGAGTTCTTTAAGCCATTCAGTGTCGCAACACCTCCACGATACATCAGACTTTTTAAATAGCCACATAATCAGAAATCGTACGGAGTTACATCCGGCGACCGGGGTGGCCATAGATTAGGAAAGGAGCGACTAATAACACGTTCCTCTGTGAAGTGTTGAAGCAATAGCGCCTACACGGACCCATGGATATGTGGGGAAATGGTCAATGTAAGGACCCGCCTTTAATTGTAGTTGCGGCATAACAAATATCTGTAGCATATCATGGTACTGACGGCCGGTAACGGAAGATGTGACAGGCCCACGATCACCGATTTTCTCAAAGAATAATGACGCAAAGATGAATGTTGCCGTGAATCCACACTAGTGACCTTTGGAGACTGTTGGAGAATTTAAGAGTGGATCCGCGGATTTTCCATCGCCTAAATACGGCAATTCTGTGTGTTAACTGTCCCATTGAGGTAGAAATGATCCTTGTCGCTGCACAGAATATTCCAAGGCCATAACAAATCAATAGTCATTCTGTTGAAAAAAATTGACTGTGAATGAGAGATGTGGCTTGTCCCTATCAAGCAGCTCCAAGATATGGCGGATTTTGTATGGGAAGTAGTGCATTGTGTTTCTGTGTACTTTTCAGACGGTGCTGTAAGAATAGCCTGTCTGTCGAGAAACTGCACGCGCGCTACTGCCCCCAAACTCTGATGTTTGTGTCTATGAGTCAACAGCTGCTTTGACGGAAGTACAGGTGTGACACGTTTATGGCCTCGTCCAGATTGAACTCTTAATCTCTTCAAATCTCCCTGTTCTAGTTATATCACGCCATTCATCTTTAAAAGAAACAGCATTTCCAAAATGCTAAAACAAATGTGACAAAATGTTAATAGTAGTTTATGAAACGAAAGAGATGCAAGTTTATTTTTTCACTTGGTGGTCATTTGGAAGATACCTAAGTTAGATTTAAGGTTAACTCATATTTTGAAGTTTTGAAGTTGAGTAATAAATTTTTAGTCACTAGAAGGGTGCAACACGCATTCAACTATTGTGTTTACTTTTCTGAGACCATTGAAGATTCTCCACCCAGCAGAATTACTTGTCAGAGGAGTACTTTTTGAAATGCTTGACTCATTTAGTTGAATAGTATAACTCACCTCCCCTTCCCGAATTCATGGTTCGTGTATTATTATAATAGTACAATTTATTTAAAACAACACATTCAGCTTATAAAATAATATGCACGCTTTTAAACTTTAACAAAAGTATAATAAGATAGTGTTCAAACTTTCATAATAAGTTAGTGTTACACTTTTATTGGAAAGATACACTTTTATTAGTTGTGGTGAGCCCTTCATCAATCTTTATCGAAATAGTAGTTCTAAAGTGCCTAAAGTAAATGTGAAAATGTGTTTATGGTAGTTTATGACACGAAAAATATCTAAGAAATATCTTCTCCCTCAATGGTCACTAGGAAATGCTGCAAAGTTATATTTAATGTTATATCATATTTTTGGCGTTTTTAAATTGAGTAATAAATTTTTACTCTCTGAAAGGGTGTATTTCGTATTCCACTATCGCGTTTATTTCACTGTGACCATTAAAGTGTCCTTTGCCGGAATACCTAGCAAAGGATTTTTTTAATGCATAACTCCGTAAGTCAATATTATACCTTACCTTTCCTTTACTGAATTCATAGTTTGTTCATTTTTATAGTTGAATAATTTATTTAAAACTACTTACACAGACTATAAAAAATTATGCACGCGTTTATACTTTAAACAAAGCAATCATTTCCATAATAAGATAGTGTTACACTTTTAATTTGTTGTGGTGTGCTATTCATCAATCTTTAAATGAAACAGTACATCCAAATTGCCAAAAACAAATGTGACAATGTGTTCATGGTAGTTTATGAAACGAAAGACATCTAAGAAATATCTTCTCACTCAGTGGTCATTTGGAAGTTCTCCAAAGTTAGATTTAATGTTATCTCATATTTTTGACGTTTTGAAGTTGAGTAATAAATTTTTACTCTCTGGATGGGTGTATCACATATTCCATTATTGCGTTTAGTTCTCTGTCCCTATTAAAGACTTTCTATTCATCCGGATTACCTGGCACAAGACTATTTTTTTAATTAATAACTCATTAAGTCAGATATTACATCTCTACCCCTTCTTACACTGAATTCAAGTTTGTGCATGGCTATAATAGAATATTTTAAATGAAAATACGCGTACAGCTTCTAAAGAGACATGCACGCGTTTAAATTTTGATAAAAGCATTAATGCATAAAAAATTATTAAACTTTTAGTGGAAAAAATCCTTGTTTCTTAGAGAAATCTCATTTAGGTGTTCCTTTGAATGACTAATCTAAATTCATTTATGCATGGACTTGTATTAGAAAGTGATTTTAATATAAAGGTGTTCCTATTTGGCTCATTGTTTTATGACACTCTGAACCTCATCGTGATTCACAATCCTTGCTTGTTAGAGAAATCTCATTTAGGTGTTCCTTTGAATGACTAATCTAAATTCATTTATGCATGGACTTGTATTAGAAAGTGATTTTAATATAAAGGTGTTCCTATTTGGCTCATTGTTTTATGACACTCTGAACCTCATCGTGATTCACAATCCTTGCTTGTTAGAGAAATTTCATTTAGGTTTTCCTTTGAATGAATAGTCTAAATACATTTATGCATGGACTAGTATTAAACAGTGATCTTAATATAAAGGTCTCCCTATTTTGCTCATTGTTTTAAGGCACTCTGAACCTCATTGTGATTCACAATCCTTTTCGAATTCATAAACGATGAAAATTTGAAGGTGCCAGATCAGGGTTAAGAGTTTGGGGTTAATGAACTTACAACGGAATGAGTGGAAAAGATGATTTGTAATGATCTGTGATCCAACTTGCATACAAATTTTGAGAACTAAAGATTTCATGTACAAGAATCTGGAAAGACTTCCCTTTCACGGCCAGATGGCGTTCCTCAATGATTTGGTATCGAGACATTAATTTCAACACGGCTACTACAACAAAAGTTTTCACCCAACTGATTCAAATGAATGTGAATTCGCAAGACTTTGAACGCGGAGTTGCCAAATATATATTTAACTGTTACTTTTTTTTTCGTCTTCAACATAACATACAGGAAACTAAAGAACATAATTTTGTTATCCATTGTATTCAATAATTCTTGAGTTGCTAATTTTAATACATGATTCGTTTTACAACTTAAAGTTTTAAACCCTTAGTGCGCAGTTAAATTTTTTTTTTTTTTGTTTTTTTTTTTTTTTTTTTTTTTTTTTTTTTTGAAAGGCCGACCAAAAAAAAAATCAATTTTTTTTTTAAATGTAAAAAACACAATTTAGAACGTTGTCTTGCCAAGAAAATTACAAAAATAAAAAAAATAATCAAAATTTGAGTATATTGGATATTTATACAATTTGTATGATTTCTAATTTTTAGAATATTATTATTATTGTCGAAAGAGTATATTGTTCAATTGGTAGGCAATCTACCAATTGGCAGTATGATGTGTCCTCCCTTGATTCGTAGGTATCAAATATGAAACCCTTATGTTTCATATCTTAAAAATAAAGTATATAAAGTGATGCCTTGAGTCAAGGATATCTTTACAGCCAGAGCTTTGTAATAAAATATTTAACAATTATATTTTATTTTACATTATATTTTAGTAAAATATATATTGAAAAATAAGTAAATCAGAATCTGACTATGAATACGCTGTCGGAAAGCGGCTCACAAGGAAGAGATAAGTAGAAAAAAATACATATTTTATACTTGAATAAGTAAGTGTTTTAGCTTACATTCTCATGTAAATGATAAATATCAATAAAACGATTGTTTTTTTTTTTCTTTCACATTGCTATTTTCAATTCTCGACTGCATTCGAGTGTGAAAAATTATAGCAACATAAAGTACAACGCCGCTCGAATTATCTCAAGTGTGCACAGTTTGGCCAGTTTAGCTCGCCCGAGTTAATTCGAGCGTGCACGTTAAGGAGTTAAATATTACAGTAATCACTGACTAAAATAAAAGATATTTTAGATGGAAAATACACAATGCTAAATATAAGAAATGCAATCACTGCAAATAAATATCGCAATAAAAAACAAACTAGCTTACATGCAGAATATAACGATCAGTAATGAGAGAATGCA
Organism: Pardosa pseudoannulata; assembly: GCA_032207245.1. NCBI lineage: Eukaryota > Metazoa > Arthropoda > Arachnida > Araneae > Lycosidae > Pardosa > Pardosa pseudoannulata. The sequence goes on along the minus strand of CM063502.1, from coordinate 113,022,581 downwards.
AGTGTTCACCATCGATACATACATTTGTCTAAAGAAAAAAATAAAGCGGCTTGTTTAGTGTTTATCTACAAAGCTAAGGAGCGAAACATGTAAAATTTTATAAAGGGAAAAATACATTTTTACGTCTTGAGACAAGATGCACATTCAGTAAAATATGTTCAAAATGGAATATTCCTCAGTATTAGCAATTCAAATTGCAAGCAATACTGAAAAAGTTTCCAGAAGGGTTCTTTCTGCATAATAATCACTTCATAATATAGCTTCAAACGAAGACGAGAATTTCCTTCCACCCCACCCCTCAAAAAACCTTAATTGGCTACTTTAAAGAGAAGGTCTAATTGAAGTTTAAAAATCCTCCAGCAAAATATGATTTCATTTCTCTAGCAGCCTGAAAATTAAATCCATCAAAACAAGAGAGGTTTTGACATTAGTACATTTGCATTTTTGCACTGGGAAAGTAAGACAGAAATCCTATAATATGGCAAAGCAATTAAGACCGAAATCCTCTCAACTCTGCCTAGCTGGCACGTTAGTAACTGGGGAATAGATTTTAGATAATTATATTTTCTCGTAAGCCCTCAATGGCTTAGCTCGATAGTTTTTCACGACTTTATTTCACGGTTGCTGACAATCTATACAGATGCCAAAAATAAAAAAAAAAATAAAAAAACAAAAACACCACCATCTCCAAAAAAAAGATAAGCATTTTTGAGTCCCAAATACAAAGGGTGATTTATACGCTAGCTTTTCAACAGGACTCATTCCTAATTCAATTATGTTCAGCAGGGTTTTAAAAATGGTATTGGGGTTAAAAAACACATGCTTAAAAAACTGGTTCAACAAAATTAGATATTTAACGAAACCATTCGTATAAGATAATTATTCTTCTTTTTTTTTTAGCCATTATAAGGGTATTTATATACAAATAGATAGATATGCTTAACAATTTTTACTTTATTGCATTGATTGAATACTTCTTTTGAAAAACATTGTGTGCATCTTACATTGCTTTTTTCAAATAAATAAACGCAGTAAATTATTGTTCTCTTTCCTTCTATCAAAAAAGAGTAATTTATATTCATATTAACACTTTGTGTGCAGGTACATTTCTCAGAGGAATTGAACCGGGAGCGGGCGTTTTGAGCGTAAATTTAGTCATTCAGTTAAATCTCAATAGACCGAAAATTTATTAATTTTTTAACCTATTTTTCGTATTTTATATTGAAATATATAAACAAATATATAAATAGAAATATATAAGTAACAACCATAAGATTTTTGTAAACAAAAAATATATTTTTTAGTGGATAAATTTATAATAGTATCGTAAATATGAAAAATCAAATAGAAATAATAGTATATAGTTTTAATTTTTTCGAATTATGTTATATATAAATATTTTTACATTATAAAAAAATGAAAGACAAGAACATTCGGCTTCGTTTTCTTGTATATACCGTTATTTTTGTACCCACAAACAAACCATGTTGTTACACTAACCAGTACTAGTACGTGACCAGCGCTCAAGTATCAATCGTCAGAAAACGTAGTAGTACGTGTCCCGCGCTCAAGTATCAATCGTCAGAAAACGTACTAGTACATAACCCGCGATCAAGTATCCATCGTCAGAAAACGTACTAGTACTTGTCCCGCATACAATGTGTTAATGTTGAAATTATTGAATAAAACCATGGGCCATATAATTGATCTTGAGATTTAAAAAAGTGAGATCTTTATTTTAAACTAGCCGCTTCAAGCTCAGCCTTTGGTCTGGGTATTTAAGTTTCTCGAATGAAGATCATAGTTATTTTAAAATTCAAATTAGTGTTTTATACTGCATTATGTTTATACAACACTGTTATACTACACTAACAACATAAGCAATTTCAAAATTATTATCATAAAATAAATAACACGTTCAGTTAAATCTAATTTTTATTATGAACTTAGGAAATTTACTTTTAAGAAATAAAAATATTATATTTGGTAATACTTAGATTTTTTATGCTAACAGATAAGGTGAAATAAGATTGTCGTCTAAAAATTGAATTAAAAAAAAATGGCGCAGCTGAATTCTAAATGAACCTCACGCACGTGCATAATGGTAGGTGTAAAAAAACCAGATCATCACTTTTTCAAAATATAATATTAGAAAAAAAGAGAGAAATTTCACTGCTCTTTTTTTTTTCCACTTGTGCATGATTGTGGTTTGAACCGACGCACTTAGCAAGTTGGTGGTTAAAAGGGCTAATTTTTATGTTCTGGAAAATAAAAATTATTTGGCCACGACTGTCCGAATTTGATTATGCCTTGTGGGTGTACTACGTTAATTGGTCTACGTCATGGATATGTCATACAAATCAAAATCTATCTTAAAATTGTTCTCTTTATTTCTGTATCGTTGCAAACACATACACATACACACACACACACAAACACACACACACACACACACACACACACACACACACACACACACACACACACACACACACACACACACACACACACACACACACATATATATATATAATGTGTGTTTCACTTTTCCTCTTTCCATACAGTCTCATAATTTTAAGATTTCAATTTTCCATTTTGCATTACTTGCACATGCTAGTAGTGTATAAAATATAAGCTCCTTTCAATGTTTTTTCCATAAAGACTTTCCTACATTAAAGTTTCCATTTTTACTTTATTTTTCAAAAGTGTTATCCTTGTACAAGATCATTAACAAAGGAAAATTACTTTTCGATTTACAAAACTTACTTAAACAAAATGAAAACCAAATTCAAGACGGAGTTTTGAAACTTTATGAAATATCCACTAAAAGTATAACCCAAATAATAGGATATTTAAAAAAGTTCGCAGCAAACTTGGCAAGTCTCAAGTCTGCGTATTTTAATGATCAATTTGTTCTGAAAAATATCCTAAAATCGGACTCTGACAGTAATTAATCTAATTTTCTCCCGAGAACATTGATCGACATATTCCCATTTCCGTTTATGCAGCAGAAACTTGCTTTTTATCACCGTTTTAGAGATATCCCCGAAAGCTTAGTTATATTTGCAGCAAAATGGTGCAGAGCACCGTGACATCTATGTTTCTTTAAAGTCGTTAAATGAAGTTATCACAGCTATATGAGGAATACTTTTCGAAAACAGAAAGTTGTACAGTACGTAAAGTGCATTTGCATCCCCCAAATTATCCGCAACAGTGTTTCTAATGTATTATCTGTTCGGGTGACGTATATTTGTAACGACTCAAGAGCTTCATTTTGTTGTAAACTCAAATGAAACTTTTAAACTGTCGCTGCTTATCACAGCTTAAGATAAAGTATCATTATGTTGCTTTTAAGAAGCTAATACATATTCTGTTTATGAGTATTTTGGCGAATTCATAACCCTTTTCGTCTTTCTCTCTTATGTATATGCATGTAAAAATTTAATACTTTAATCCTAAACTAAAATTACTAACTCCTCTATTAAAAAACCACCAAATCCGCAATTTCATCATCTTTTTAGTGGCCTTTCGGCGTTAAACTCTTTTGTTTCCTTCCTGTTGGCGAGCTTAACTCGCCAACCTATTTTGACACTTAAGAGCACTTCTAATTTGCAGAGTTAACAAATTCCTTTCTCACACGGGTAGCGTCCCCAAGGTTATATAAGGCTGTGCGACCATCCTTTGTTGGATTTTTGCTCTGTACGTTGCCTAATAAAGATGCTACAAAACTTCTCCTGAAAAATCGTATTCTTTTTCGGTGACGACTACATCCCTTCGACTCTGTTGCATCCTCGAAGCATAGCAAGCCACACTATGTTTCATATATATGAGTAATTAAGTAGAATTTTGTTCATGGTTACTTGAAAAACGCGACGAAAATGAATAGGAAGCTTGACAACTCGAAAATATATCAGACGGCCTTATACAATTGCCTTAACACATTGCATGCTGGTACATTTGGCAGCGGAATTGTACCGGGAGCGGGTATTTTGCGCGTCAATTTAGTTATTCATTTAAATCTCAATAGATCGAAAATTATTTAATATTTTAACCAACTTTTCGTATTTTATATTGAAATATATAAACAAATATATAAATAGAAATGTATAAATAACAACCATAAGATTTTTGTAAACAAAAAATATATTTTTTAGTGGATAAATTTATAATAGTATCGTAAATGGGAAAAATCAAATAGAAATAGTAGTATATGGTTTTAATTTTTTCCCATTCTATGGTTCCGCATCAACTGATGTAAAAACTAGTTTTTATTTGTCTAAATTTCTCCAGAATCTATGTAGACAAGAACATTCGGCTTCGTTTTCCTGTATATACCGTTATTTTTGTACCCACAAACAAACCATGTTGTTACACTAAACCGTACTAGTACGTGTCCCGCATACGATGTGTTAATAAAGCCCTGGCCTTTAATATTCAATGGTCTATATTAAAAAACGAACATACATTAAACTGTATGCCAAGTTGCATTCTCACAATGTTTACAGATATGGTATGGTTTTGGAATACTGCGGTCTACTTTTTGGCAACACGAGGGTTAATAAAACCGGGACCTATTGCTTAAAGCCGATAACGGCTACGAACATCCATGCCATAATGGGATTCGAACCCACGAACTCCGGTACCGAGGATCAGTGCCCTAACCCCTCGACTATCATTCGGCATGCTTACAGGGAAGAGTAAGATTCATATCTTCAGTTTTAACGATATATATGGGGTTATTATAGTTAAGATAGTTACTTCTCTCTCTGTGTATTGAACAAAAAGCAAAAATATATAGCTTCTATTCAAAAGAAATGTAATAGTGTTATAAAATATACATTTAAAAAAATCAATTTTTCAATCTTTTTTATAATATCAACTTTCATTGTAAAGAAATCAGGAAATAGAAATTAAACTGAAATTGAATATTTAATGCATGATAAAAATACAATACAATATGATTATTAGTAGGTTAGCTGCAGTTAAAAATATAACTATATGGATCCCAAATTTTCATTTCATCTTTGATAAGATATAATTTTTTTTCTTTCTAAAAAAATTTTAATTATAAATTGTTAATTTTCACCAGCCCTATTAAATAAATACTAAAATTTTTAAAGAAAGTTTTATTAAATGAGAAACACAAAGTTCATCAAATTTTTAATATAATTCAATTTCAAGTGGACTCTTCTAATACAATCTAAAGTTATATCAACATTAAATGCATTAAGTCAAAAATATGCCAAATGCAAAGCTCTGCTCATTGTTTATTTTACAGATTTCAAAATTTCTTAAGAAACCTGATGTTTTGCTCAATAATTGATATGTCACAAACATTTGTTAAATAAGAATTTAACTCTCTTTGGATAAAGAGATTTTCTACCAGTTTTAATACATGCTATAATATTTAAAGTATATACTTAATCATTCCGTACTACAATGGTTACTTTTAGCACAAGGTTTGATTTTATTTTTCAATAAATGATGATGATGCTAACAAAGAAAATGCATCAAAATCAAATGCATTAAAAAAATGCAAAGTTCAACAAATTTTTCCTTTTATAAAATGCAAAATTTATCGGAAGACCTGATGTAGAGTTCACTAAGTCATTATTAGTGAATGATACTTCAGTAAAACTACAGATTTTGTTTTGCATGCATATCCCTAATGAGTATCATTACATAGATGCAGTTTTACAATAGCAACAAAAATAATAAAATGAACAATATTAAAGCTTAGAATATGTCATGAAGTACCTATACAGTGAATTTGGTAAAATAAAAATAAACATTGAATAAATATAAACTATACATGATATTAAATTCTAATTTTTAAATCAGAAGTATAATTAAAAAAAGAGCATTATTTTGAAAGAAAATGAACAAGTTAAAAAATTTTACATCTATTTTATAAAAAGGCTCGCCTTGAAGATTTACAAAACATTTTCACAATTTGTTCTGGTTTTACATTAATATTGCAATGAATCGCTAAAGAGCGCTAAACCAGTCAATCTACTCTCACTTGTTGAATTTCACAAATACGTCTTCAAGTGTATGAGAGTTCAGAATGCTCTTTTAGGTGTTGCAGTGGAAACTGGAATTGTCGCAAGTATCTGTAATGATGTATGGAAGATATGTGGGTTATACAGAAAAACAGCTTCCATCGGATTCTTCCATTGGATTGTCTTTCCACTTATTTCACCAAACAGAATATTCTGCTACAAGAGTACCACTTTCTGGCAGAATATGTTTGTGAAATTTTTTACAAATCTCTAGTTCTTTCTCCAAGTTTAACTTTATATAACGAGGAATAAATATTTGAAGGGAAGTAATTAATGACCTATGAGATGAAACTGATCATTAAGCTTTGTGCGCACATGGTCAACAAATGGTATGCAAAGGTTTTTCCGAAAGTATTCTTCTGGCGTGTGTGACGGAGTAATTCCTGAGTCATCTTTAACGTAACTCTTGGTGTAGTCAAAGCTCCACCAACTTCTGAGATTACCTCTGAGGCTATTTTAAATATTATACCGAGTTGTTCGAGAGCATTACTCCGTAACTAGTTCAGGGTATTTAGTAAAAGATCGACGTGTTGTAGTGCTGTTCTCAAATCCCAATCTACATTCTGAAGTTTTTGACAGCGGTAATATTAAATAAAATATTGAATCCAGAGTACATAATGCTATTACAAACTGCCCCTGCATAACAGCACATAATAACTGATGAGATTTTTGTGAAAATTCTCTATTTTTTTAATCTTGTAAATTTTGTAGAGACAAAACTATTGTGGCATAGATTTCTTTAAATTTCAGTATCACTTCATCCTTTTGAATCCAACGTATTTCACACATTGATATTAAGGTCATGTTTCTATAATCTGGAAATGGTTCTTTGATGGAATCTTTCAAAATTTTATTGTTCTTTGCAGATGTCCAGAACAATGTTCCAACAGACTGTTTAGTACTAATACAATTTCTTATGAGCGAAATAGTGCAAGAATCTTCCAGTGCTAGATTTAAAGTATTCTGCTCCACAGTGTACGTATAAAGCCATAAGGTGTGCATTTTTAATGTAAGATTGAACAACATGTAAATAGCCGCTCATAACTGCTGGACTATCGTACCCTTGCCCTACTAAAAAGTCACAATTTATGCTGAAAATTTAAATCCCTTATATAATAATAACCTAAGTTATCTGTCCGTCTGTCCTCGAATTTGTGAAGCGGTTGGATCTGGAATGGATAGAGGCATCCATATCGGATTCTTGATGAGTTAGGGTTAGCAAAATTCAAAGCAAGAATTTTAAAACGAATAACTTTTAGTCAGCATAATTGTAAAATGGAACAGTATTTATTAAATATAAAAGGTGAAATGGTTCCCCATAATGTCGTTCCAATAGTTAGGGGCGGAGCATGTTTATTTTGATCGCTTTCGTATTTTGTTTGAAACACAGTCTTTTAGCAGTGAACCGGAATAACTTCTAATCAGGATCTTCAATCTCAAAGATTTCTTTGATTCAATCAATATATATTGAACTATTGGGGGCATTAAACTTCCCCATCGCTGATCGCTGTATCATTGATCTAGCTACCTTTCTGTTTGGGATTTAACTGTAGCTATTTGACATTGCTTTCCGAGTATGGCTGTTGAACTTCAACAAACTACGGAAGATTTTCCCTGAACACACATCTTTGAACCAATTACATTCCGCGATGGTTAACTATCTTTCTAAATGAACTCAATGTGATTCTAAACTGCATTTACAATATCTGGAGGCTTTAGAGCAGTACGAAGGCAAACAAAAATTATTGAGCGCGTATCCGATAATTCTCAGCCAAAATGCAAACCATTTTATTTTTTAATTGCCTCATCGGGAACTTTACAATTCTGGAAAATTAAACATTTTAGTGATCTTGTCATATGACGAGCTATATGCTAGTTTTTTTTTTTTTTTTTTTTTTTTTTTTTTTTTTAAAGAATTATGGAAGATAAACGACGACCTGTGACATCAGTGCCAGGCACAAAAATTTGGGAATCTTCCCGTAATATCTGTTCTTTATCAATGTAGCATGCACACAAAGATAACTGTTTTACTCCAGAGATATCTGTTGTTTCGTCGCAAAGTATCGAAAAGCCTCGGGCTGTTTATATTTTTCTAAAAGTTGCCTTTGGATGTGTTTTTCACATAGATCTATCAATTCGTTTTGAATGGCTGGGCTTGTATACTGGGCATTTCTAGGTCCACATTTCAAATGTTTCTCTAAAATTCCATCTCCTGCGTCAGCTCAAAAACGTAAAACAGATCGAAAATTTCCGTTATTTAAATTATTTTCTCGGAAAATGCCGGAATCACAAATTCCACGAAGAGCAATATTTTGTCGCCTACATAAGATGATTGTTTTAGCAATTGAGAGTAATGTTCTCTTTTCTGCATCTTTTTTTTTCTCCAGCTGGTTCCTAAGCTGGTTCTCAACACTCTGTTGTTTCCCTTCCAAAACACTTAAAAAATTGCTAGCAAATTCACAGGCTTTTTTATGATAGCATGAATTTGCGTGAATTAGCGAAATCCTCTTTCGCGGTTTTCCATTTAGTATAAGCTACAAAAACGCTGACGATTTCCTTTGCCACATGTCTCTTGGGAAAATACCACACAAGATTTGAAAGATGCTCCATGAAGGTACTTTGAATATGAAAGCCACGCAAATTATTTCATCCAAGAGAGCTGAAATTTTAAATTCCTTTTCCTAAAATTCTTTTTTGGGAATTTAAAGCTGTCTAGTGGGACCCAACAGTTGAGTAATAATTGCCATCAAATGTGACCATTCAATTTTGCTGTATCATTAATATCAGGAATCAATAAAGTTGGTTGTGAGGAAGAACTTTATTTGTACTCGAAGTATTTACATGCGCAATATTCCTCAACAAAGCAACGGTAACTGCTTGCACCAGAAACGGAAGTAGTACAACCATTTCCTACAGCTCTTTCGTTCACAGGTGGTGAAACATCTTTCGATGTAGAATCAGATTTTGAAGGATTATATCCCACAGCTTTATTATGTGGCGATACAGTTTGCACATTCTGGTTTGTTACAACAACTAGTAGGGGCTTTTTTTTTAAGTATCTTGTAATATCAATTTTTTCCAGTATGAAATAAAAAGTTAAACTCATCAAAGCGCTGAAATGAGCATCGACTGTTTAACTCAGCGTCCACTTGTGTGACTACTTTCCGATCGGAAAATACACCATAATAAATGTCCTAAAAGAAGATAGTGTTTCAGCCCCCAAGTGTCCAGAAACCAATTTCTTATCCCCTAACGTAAGAAGTATCTTGATTGTTATTTTCTCTTTTTACCCGTAGTAAAATCTGGGAGAATTACTGACTATTATCTCGAACTTGAGAGGATAACTAGCTAGATTTCTGAAAGAGTTCAGCTTCTGCTCCAGTATTTTCCTTTATTTATAATATTTTACTATGAAAATAAAATAATGTAAATGTTTTTTAAATATTCAATATTCCTACGTAACTAAAATTTTTTAATAATTATTTCTAAATATACAACTTTAAATCATCAAATGATGACCAAATTGGTAGGGCGCTGCTCTTCGGTATCATAGTTCGTGGGTTTCAATCCCACTAAGGCATGGATGTTCAGAGCCGTTTGAAATCTGCTTTAAGCAGTAGGTTCCGATCTTATTTGTGTTGCAAAACAGTAGACCATAGTACTCCAAGCTAAATCAAACAAACTATATCGCTACATAAAAAAACTGTGATAATGCAGGAAAAATATGAATAAAATACTTACGTCATAAATTTATTTTAAATTTTTTTGTAAGTAACTTCCTAGAGGAGCGATAATTTATTTAAATTGATCCAATGAGTATACTTTCAAATTCAGTTAAATGGCTTTTCTAAAAGTTTCCCTAAAAATAAATATATTCATCTATGCTACAGTAGTTTTTCACGGGTAAGAAGATTTAATCAATGATCAACTCATATGTATATAGGATTAGGATTTTTACATACTTTGATTATATATAATCATAAAAGTTGTTATTCTTACATACCTTTATGAAGATGTTTGCATGCACACTTTTATTACTTTTAATTGATTGCAAATTAACTTTCTTTCAATTTTAGCCCACCTTGTTTTCAAATCCATGTTCTTGCTTCACTGTTCTTGGGTACCAGTGTTTGTGGGTTCAAATCCCACTTCTAGTATGAATGGTCATAGCCATCCAAGATTGGCTTTAACACATTCGCTGCCAAACACACTGTCTTGAGTGCATTATCCAGTATGTTGATCATGCGCTGGTGCTTGATAGGTAGCAAATGTGTTACGCAGTAGGTCATGATTTCATTAGTCCTCATGCTTTGGAACTGTAAAAACTAAACTAACAAACTCCAAACCAACCAAAATTATTCTGGGTGTTTGTTTAGACCTTCCATTCATACAGAAAAATTTTCCTATTACAAAATAATTTATACATGTATGAATGAAATATGAAAAACAAACTTTATTACAATTCAGAAAGTAAAAATAAAGTATTTTAATTTTCTTGGATTCATTGAAATAATAACATTTTATAATACAGAATTTAGTTAAATATAAAAGCAAATTCATCATGAATAAAATTGTAGAAAAAGAATTTGAAAAAGTATTTGTATGATATCAAAATTCTTCCTTAATATTACATCCATTTCCTGAATATTTTCCTATATATGTATAGCATGTAACTTCATAGTCTCATATTCACTATGAGGTATATTTGTGTAAGCTGGAGATTCCAATATATTAATATAAACTGAGTACTATTAATGTTGATAATTTTTTTTTTTTTTAATCTAGAAACTACTGAATATTTTGCAGTTTTTCCAACTTACATTTATGCTTTGTTCTCTTCTTAGAAAAAGCATTAAAGTTGTGATGCCATGTAAATTAACCCTCACATTTTTATTTTGGAATTTAAAGACTTTTTCTTCATAAAGTAATAAAATTTTTACATAATACTTCCCAAGACAGTGATTTTTATTTCTAATAACTAAAATTTCACATGTTTTGTTACTGAAAAACAAAATATTTATATCTCTCTGAGGGGAAAATTCTTTGCCAAAACCAAAACCACAGTTCTACTATGCCTGGTAAAAGTTACTTTCTGGTAAAATTTGATGTATAACATCTATTTCCTGATTTTCAATCTATTTCTGTCTAATGCCAGAATAGTTAGGAACTGCTTAAAAAAAATATCTGTGCATGTATTGAAAGCATTAAGGCATGGATAGAGTAAGAAATGGATCCATTTTAACTCAAATAAATCAACAGATTTTATAACACTTATCTTTCTTAGGATAAGAGTAAAAATATAAAAATTGAAGCATAATTTACTTAACTTTATAACTCAAAATAAATATATTTTACAAACTAACTTATTTTTCTCTTGAAACTATATATATTTAGAAAGGTTTATTTACAAATTATTTATAAATTATGAAAAAGAATGTATGAAGCTTTTTTAAAAAAATCAATATTCATTCTTTATTAAGTTTGTGAGTTTTATCCAATTTTTTCAAGATATAAATGTGTGTGTGTGTGTGTGTATATATATATATATATATATAGGTGATAAAAAAAGATATATTTCCTCATGTGAAGCTCATTTATTCATCCACTAATTTATTTTTAAATTTTTTCACATATCTTCAGTTTAAAATTAAATAATGAAAGTATTTGCTTTCTTTTGATGAAACTGATGTCCCATAAGTGTTTTACTTACATCTATATCAAAATAAATATATCTCCTATTTGTAAAAGAGTTAATAACAACACTGCTAACTACTTTGTCAGCCTAGTGTGATATGGGCTAATTACTAAAAGTATTAGCCCATATTACACCATGTCTGAAATGGGCTGATTTGGAAGAAACTGGTTTATTTTTGTATGTGTGTGCATTTATGCTTATCCTAGCATAGATGGCCAGTTATGATGATATATACTTTAAAAGGGAAAATGGAGCAGATGTAATCATGTATCATTAGAAAACAAAATATAAACATTGGGATATTTTTATTTATTACCTCAAACATACATTTAATGAATTTTGTAAAGCTTTTCGCATCAATAATGAATGAATTTCATTTGCTTTTTCTCTGGTCAAAGCCAAATCACAAGATTGATAAACAAATTGATAGCATCTACTGTGTTTTTGTAACTTTGTATCATAATATGAATCAATCAATGAGACAGATTTTATTAAAAGCCCAAGAGTGTTTCTAATTAGCATAAAAAATGCATTTTCATTAAAGTCCTCTGGAATATAAAAGCTTGTATCGTGAACGTAAGTTGATGGATAAAGACTAAAAGATCGATACACTTCTTCTTTAGATTCAAATACTTCATATGAATTATAAAAAGACTGTTCTGAAAATAGTATTCTGTAATCCATTATATGATATTTCAAACAAGCTAAATGATCAAGATTTAATAAAATACAAGTAAGTTTTTCTAAATTATCTTGTTGTAAAACTGTACCAACTTTTATAATTTTGTCTTCTTTTATATTAAATACTTCATCAGCCAAGAGTAAAAATTCCACATCAGAATAAAAAAAGTGTTCATTTCCTTTATAAATGGAATATTTTGCATATACATTAGCAACCCTTTTTATGGAGGATTTTTCCAACATTGTTTCTTGATTATCATGTAAGTATGTTGATATTATGCTTTTATTGTGAAGAAAGGTTTCATTCTCAGATTCAGGCCTTTTGCCACATTTGTTTAAAGAATATACTTGATTCAAGTGCCTTAAAAACGTAGGTAAACCTATAAGTAATGCTTCACCATCATCACTAAAATATGCAGTGAGATGGTGAATAGGATGTTTTGAAAGATTAACAGTTTTCAGGCAGCACAGGTTACAAGAAATAGAAGTAATAGCACCAAAACATTTCTTTTTTAAGAATGTAGTAAATAAATTACTTAAACAATTCTTACAGTAGTCAATACCTATACTACAAACAGAATCAGCGTCGGATGAAAAGAAATTTCTGCATGTAAAAAGGTCATCAATAGTAACTTCATCACAATGATGAAATATTTTCTTACTGATACTATTCAAAATAGATAAAACTTTAATAGATGGAAGGCATAAATTCTTATTGATCAACCTAAGAAAAAAGAAAATATAAAATGATTAAATGAACTGTAATAAAAATGGATAGCTTTAAACTACTTCTAATGTATACCTCTATTATTAGTGATTAATAATTAAAATAAATTTGGATATTTTAACATAAATTAGTATATATATATATATATATATATATATATATACTAAATTTGTATGTATAATAAAATATATATATACTAATATACTATATATATGTGTGTGTGTGCATGCACTCAGTAATATATTTTTACATTACATTTTTAGTTAATGCTTGAAAATTCTATAAATCAGAATATATGGATGGTAAGTTATGTATTTTTTAAGCCTTAACGTTAGCACCTGTAATCAATAAGTATAGGTTAATAAATAAAGATAAACTATATTTTTTGCATTAAAAATATTGCATTATTTGTTATAACAATGTTTATAAATTTATTATAAAAATTATTATAAAAATAGTTTTTATAATAAAAATATTATTATAAATTACAATAAAATATTTATAATATTTTATTATAATTTATAATAAAAATATCATGATAAATTACAATAAAATATTATTTATAATATTTTATTATAATTAATAAATTTATTAACTAATACTATAAAATTTACTATAAAATAACTAATTTTATAGTAAAATATTATTTACTATAAAAATACTGCTATTTCAAATGTCAGTTTTATTCAATACCTTTCAAAATTTCTCTATATATACTGCAAATAAAAGTAATTTTACTGTATGATGATATAGGCAACTAACAATGTTTTATAAAATCAGACAGCAGAAAAAATCAGACATTAATTAAAATCTGAATCAATACTATCAATTAATCAATCTAAAGGATACCAAAATGTCATATGAAAATCTTTTTGTTAAAATATTTGTAAAGCAACATTGAAAAACTAGAAAATAAAGAGAAAGTAAGTGCATGAATCATTTGAGATATCTTGAAGAAACTAAGAAATATTAATTTGACTGAATTAAATACTGAAAATAATGTAATAATTTAATATAGTAAAACATTATTGCAGTACCTTTTTAAGATTTTTTTCAAAAGATTTTATAAAATTTGAGTTATTTCAAAATAAAAACTTGCATCTGAAGAGAAAATAAAAAAATAGTATGAATATGAATTTTGAGATCAAAATTCATATTCTTACATTGAAATATAACACAAAAAAATATGATTTCCTTGCTTCTCTTCCTGTATGTTGCATAATTTTTCTTTAAGGTAAATGCTAAGACTCATTACAAACTGAATTTCAAAAGTGAACATTTTTTTAAAATGACATCAAGTCATTTGTTTTCACTTTTTAAATAAAAGCCTAGATGACTTTTTCACTAAAATTTATCTGTTTTCAATCACTGAGAATGTTCTTAAAATTGCACTCTAAATAAATGCACACACAATGCATACTAAAACCAAAACAAGCTCAAATACTCTTTCATGATTAGCTTTACCCTAAAATGCATATCATACTTATTTTGTACTTAACTGTAAATATGTTTTTTCCTGGTTTTAAGATAACTGTATAAGACAAAAAATATACCTTCTTTAATTTATTTTTAAAAAAGCAGAAATGAAAATATTTTTTAAATGTTTACAAAAAGAATTGAAGTATTACTCATTCATCATTCACATAGCATAGGTTTAAAAAAAAACACTTGTATTGCATGTAATTATATTTCTTCCCTAAGCTTTATCTTGGAAGTTCATCAACAGAATAATAAGAATATAAAAAATGTTTGCATAGATACATCTTATATTAAACATAGAGGGCACTGGAATAAACACTTCTCCTTAAAGCATATGACTATCCCTTTTTATCAGCATGCTGCCAATTTATGTTTAATTATTTCACTAGTTCATATTAAATGTTACTTACATGCATACTGTTAGATCTCTATACAAATATCTAAGAAATTGAAAATTTCCTGTAAGTTGTAATTTACAATTATTTTGTTTGTTATTATTTACTTTATATCTTTCAATAAAATATTATGTCCTATTCATTTTCCCTACTGTATTATACAGCTATTTTTAAGGATAAGTAAAAAAGTTGGTAAACTAGTTGTAAATAAAAATAATCTGTATTACAGGATCTATATCGTATTGATCTGTGTCAACATTTGTACACAATTCTAAACTATCATAAACTTTCTGAGTTTGAGTGAAAATATAATATGGTATGATGCCGGATAATGACTGAATGAGTAGAGTACTACTCTTTTGAATGGGAATTAGAGGGCTCAAATCCTATGGATGGAATCATGCTATTGATGACTCATTTGTATTTCTTTAAAAGCTATAGCTCTAAAGTTGACTGTGACCCCACTAAGATTTTAAGAAAATCTGGTAAGATTTGGAATACTCTTTTTTAATTATCACTTCCTTTATCCTTTTCCTGTCAGAGGTTTAAGCTAAAAAGCTATTAATATATTGAAGATTTAACAGATGATTAATACTTGCAGATATTGATTTTGAGTACAAAATACATGGTTTAAAAAAATATGGTACCCTTTCGATGGTTTTTAATTTTTTATTTTTTAGTATTATAGTAAACATTCTGATTGTTTTTTATTTTAGAATACAACTGAAAAAACCTGTAGTTAAAAATAAAAAACCTTTGTTGAGCCTTTGATAAGTAGAGGGCCTGATTTGGAGCGAGGACACATTATCTAGGTGGCACTTAAGTCGTGAGTATGAGAAAAATAGTAATAAATCAAAATTAAACACCAATTTAATCAAAATTTACACATGTTAATTTGTTTATTTATTTATTTATTGCTAAACATTGACCATTCCTATTTATATAATTTATATAAATAGGAATGTTATATATTCAAGAGTAGGGATTTTATCACCTCCCACAAAATGTTACCCTTGAAATTCACACCAACCTATTTTCCAAATATTTTACACAACAGTATAGGGTATACTAGGCACTATGTTATAGCAGTGTGCTGTCTTAGGGCACTGGTATCTGAGGGTTTGAATTCCGCTGCTGACATGGATATAAAAATTCCCAGCATAATTAACTCTTGCATTCAAAAAAAAAAAAAAAAAAAAAAAAGACAGTTTCAATACAAACTTAACCATTGAACCCCCACTTGTGTTGATAAGAAATGGAAATTTGTTAAATAAATATTTTTAAATTAGGCTTTAATTTCAATAAATCTTTAATATATATATATATATGTGTGTGTGTGTGTACGGAATATTTAGATCCAAAATGCAGAATTGGTATCAGATATACTAAAGTGGTACAAAATCAGTACCAGATATACTAAATAAGAATTTACATCTAGCAACAAACACACCAAAGTTGAGTAAAAATATTTTATTTTTAACCAATTAGAAAAAAGTTCCAAAGACTTATAATGATAATTTTTTAGTTTCATAAGAAGAAAAATAAATTAGAATTTTATACATTAATATATAAGTATTTTATGTGTGCATTATGAGAATTGACAGCATACGTTTTAGAAGTTATTCTTAATTTTTGACACACATAGGACTCATTAAGTCTTAAAGATCATCCCATAAGAAATAATGATTTTTAAATGTACAGATAAAAATATTCTTTGAGAGACTTATTTATATTTTTTAAGAAATGTAATCCTAGATATTTTAAGTGCTGCAATTAGAGATATATCTGTTACCTATAACAAATTACTTCAAAATAGAGTTTTACAGAGCCATGGAAAACCATCAGTGTCTTTGTACCTCAGGGGATAGGGGTGTATCTATCAATAAATGTCAGTCAAAAAGGATGAAGTACCTAAAAAAACAGCTGGGCCCTCTTACCACAAAATGTTGATGCACATAAGAACTGGCAAAAATATACTGTTAGTTATTGTTTCTGAAACCAGGTATATATTTTGTTTAATGATATTATTAGGTTGCTACATTGCAACCTAATCCTGCAGGATTAAGTATTACTAACAAGTGGTTTAAGTTACATCAGTATGTAATTAGGTTGTTTATGTTTATAAAATATATGTTATTTTGATAAATTTATGAACATTATTATTTATATTATAAATTGCTATGGTTTAATTTCAATGTTTAATTATTTTTATAAAAGTTATGTTGTTATTCAAATGTATGCAAATGTTGACATGGCAGACTGTCATTAGCTGGTGTGCCTATAACTACTGGGAAAACACAATGTGTTGTGACTGTCTGTATATGACTCATGTGAGTTGGAGTTCAATAAATTTTTATTTTTATTTCATGAAATTGAAGTTATTCATATCACTAGGGGGGGCATATGTATATTACTTCCATTTTCAGAGCATTTTTGGAGGTCAAAAATTGTATGTGCACACTACTTTAAAAACATCATTAGCTGGGCATAAATGTGCATGCAAACCACTTAGAGGGTTAAGTATATCATATCATGACACTGAGACAGTTAATAACGAAAATTACAAATAAGAGATAGTAAATTTTGGCTATAAGAGGGAAGAAAGAATAGATGTTATATATGAAAAAGTTGCTAATTATACTTCTAAAAGGCCACCTAAACTCTGAACATTAATAATTTAGAACAATATAATGACTGCTGCAGCACACAATCTTTAGTTTGTTTAGAGCACTGTGTGATCAATTTTTTTCTATAGAAGAACTAATTAGATCAGGACCTAATGCTCAAAACTCATTCCATATAACTATAAACATCCATGCCAGTAGTAGGATTCAAACCCATATACTTTGATATAAAAAAGAAATACCCTAGTCATTTAGTCACCATCTGATGGCAGCACATGATGTAGATGTTTTGTAGTCAGTGGAATATAAGACAAGAAAAATATGATGCCTGTTTCTGAAAGAATTATCACAATACATAATTCTATTATATAGGAGAGTGAATAATCCAATCTACAAAAATTAATTTTTAACAATGTATTTATACCAAACAGACAAACCTATTGGTAAAACGAGTAGAACCCAAAATATGGTTCTCTTTCTGCCCAACAAACAAAGAAAATGTGTAAAAACTTATCTGTATCACTAATACAAATAAAACTTCAAATAAAATAAGTAATAAATTTTAAAAAATGTTTGTAAAACTATAAATAATTTTATGTAAATTATTTATATCAATGAGAAAATAGCTTAAATATTAAATCAACTATAACTAAAAACATAAAATCTGTATCTGCTACAATGGCAATAACTCATATGTCTTGAATAATTTTGAGAGGTTTTTAAAATAAGCCTGGGTATTTTTCACATACTATATGAAAATACGGTGACCATTAGAAATTAAGGAATCTATTAGAAATTAAGGTTAATTTTAAAAAATCTTTCAAAAAAAGAATAAACATTAAAAGTCATATTAGAAAGTGTAATAAACTGAGACAATTCCTCCAAAGATGCTTATGGTTAATACATTATTCCACCATGTACAAAAAATTTGCTACTTGCCATCAGAATGAAAAACACAGATTTAAAAACATTCACTACCAAAAGTTCTTATAAGTTAGTTTGTTTTATTACATTTAAAAGGAAATTAATAATCTTAATTTTCTTAATCACAATGAAAATTGACTATTCAAAATTTTAAAACTTTAAAAATACTTTAAATTTTTAAATACTAAACACAATCCAGTAAGTTAGTAAAAAAATATTGCTTACTTGTTGAGATGTATGCAATTTTGAAGATAAATATCTGTAATTCCGGCATTACTTCTAACATTGTCAAAGCTTACTTCAACTAGTTTGCCCCGTTTGAAGATATGTGTTAGAGCTCCATTTGTGTTGAATGATTTCTGTAGACCTCTAAAAGAATAAGACAAATAGAAAATGTATCACCATATTATGTGGAAAAAAAGGAATTTATCTTGGTTTCAGTCATAAATGTAATAAAAACTTAACAAATATTTGTAAAAGTTTCAATACAAAAAGACTAGTCTAAAACATTCTATACTGAGAAGTATAAAAGTTGATCCATCTATTTATTCCATAAGAACCAGTTAAAAAATCTTAACCTTGGATCAGTAAACATCTGTCATAAAATTTACTTACCTCTGTGCATTTTGTGAATTTAATACATGCCCACTGCATTCACACACTACTTCACTTACTGAATCTTTATAACTAGTAAAATGAGTTAGCCTAATATGATAAATTCCATTATATACTTGTTACATTGTTAAATATGCAGTTATTTGCTAAGAGTCAAATGTTTAGTGATAATGAGTAAAACTTTCAGAAGTATTTTAAATACTGAAATGACAACAAAAGGCATCACTAACAGTGCAATAACAAATTCAGAAATTTGTACTTTCTTTCCCAGTATGAAATGTAAAATTAGAAAGTACATAAATTAAAATAACAAATACAAAAAAGCTATTTGTACAGAGCACACAAGAGCTACAAAGAGTTTAAAAGCTCATTTTTATAAATTTTCAAATTTAAAACAAATATAAAATTTCTTGTATGTTATACTAATATGTTTGAAATTTCAAAAATTATAATAAGGAAATTGTTTTTAACTTATAGTTAATCAGTTGATTGGTTTAGTGATAGAGTAACAACGATTTAAGCTCAGTGATCTATAGTTAAATTACATATCAGTATAAAATATACCTTGCCTTTTTTCCAGGAAAATCTTAAAAACTGGTGATTAGTTTTGAATTAATAAACAATTTATAACCAGAATAAACAACTTTAAATATATCTACTACTACGACTTAAGAATAATTTTGAGGAGATTTTTTAAGCTTAACTGTATAAAAAAGCTGTATTATTTTTCTTAAATTTTAGATTGTAAAGCAATTATCAAAATCAAGATACATAATAAATTATTTAAAGCAATCTATAGTTTATCTAATAAAAATTTATTTAAATTTGTATGTGTAACAAAAACTACTTCAATCTACTATAAAAAACATTAAACTTTACCATAAATATTACCAGCATTCATTTTAAAAACCTAACTCTTGTAGGTGTATTTAATTAACTGATTTTTGATCAGAAATGAAAATATATCGGACGGTTTAAAGACGACTTTTATAAAACTCAGCCAATGCAAAATGCAACAACTGTGTGAAAACACAGAATATTATACTCCCAAAACCCAAATAAACTTGACTGTAACAGTCAG
The DNA here is from genome assembly GCA_032207245.1 of Pardosa pseudoannulata. Taxonomy (NCBI): domain Eukaryota; kingdom Metazoa; phylum Arthropoda; class Arachnida; order Araneae; family Lycosidae; genus Pardosa; species Pardosa pseudoannulata. Next base: position 113,002,298 of record CM063502.1, on the reverse strand, counting down.
CTAATTTTTTTTTAAATTAAAAGACATGAAGTGATATAAAATTATTATTTACAGTATTCAGAAAATACTAGTAAGATAAAAAATAACAGAAATGCCATAATACATGCACACACACAAATACATACATACATATATATATATATATATATATATATATATATATGTGTGTGTGTGTGTGTGTGTGTAATGTAAAAATTTAATACTTTAGTCTTAAACTAAAATTACTAACTCCTATATTAAAAAACCACCATCTTTTCAGTAAACATGCCTTTTCTAAGTCTTAAATAAAAGTTAAGTTTGACATTGGACTTTGCTGCATCCTTGTGATGGAGCCATGACTGCAGATTACTTAGGCTCAATCATTACCATGTAAGCCTGGAGAATTAAAATTAATAGATGCTAAATTTAATTATAACCAGTTGATTAATTTTGTTGAATTACACACACACACACACACACACACATATATATATATATATATATATATATATATATATATATATATATAATTCTTCTGTCCATGTGCTTGTGGACTGATTTTGATGAAATTTTGTGTATGTAATTGATTTGAGAATGGGTTATATTCACAATTTGATCCAATAGAAAATGTTTTTCTTATTAAAAATCCAGAATTGCACACTTATTGAGATTATTATAATACAGCCTGAAATCTGTATCTATGCCAGCATATCTGTGATACAGTGGTCAGCGCAACAGGCTTCAGTATGAGAAGTTCACGGATCAAATCCCCATAAGTCAATGTGGAAATTTTAATTTAATCTAACTATATTTGTGATGACTATACGCGTGGAGGCATCAAGTATTTTTTAAATAATTTTTTTCCTTACTTTTCCATTAAAACAGTCTAATTTATAATTTATTTAAAAGCATTTTACAATTTTCTTAGCATTAAAACAGGACAACATCTGTTTTAATGCGAATTTATAGCATTAAAACAGGACAAATCCTGTCTGGTTGTCTAGTATATACATATATACATATATGCTAAAATTGTTTGAAAAATTTTATTAAAAATTTTCTAACTTATCTGACAACACTCAGTATTGTATTTTTAATTGAAAATAAAATTATTTTTGATAAGATAAAGATTTCTATTCAGTTGATATTCCAAAATTACAAATGTTACTAAGCAAAGAACTTGAATTTAATTTTTTTTTTTTTTTTTTTTTTTTTTAATGAAATTTTTGCAATAAAAATATTTAAATTGTTACAAAAAACATTTAGTGATTTTTTTATTTAAAAGTAAGTATTGTTAAGTGTTATAATGTGTTTGAATAAAGGAGATAATCTATTTTAGGTGGATTACACTCTGGATGCTCAAAAGTTATGGTAAAGATGACTGTTTCTTTTTATTGCTATGATGGTGTGCATTATGAAATGCTACAAACTAAAGAAACTCTCAGTGCAATATATTTGAGTGTTATGCAGCAACTATATGAGGTAATTCATCAGAAAAGATCTGAATGTATTAGAAAAACTTCTGTGTTTTGCCTCTAGTAACATAACTTCTCAGAATCTTTAATAATTGCATGGGCAAATACAACTATTATTCAAGATTTTTTCATAAAAAATTAAACAATGACTCCACAAGCTCAGTATAGACTTGATATGGGACTGTGTGATATTTTCTTATTTTTACCTTTGAAACTACCAATTTAAGGTCCCTATTTTATGTATATTGATGTAGTAAAAGAAAATTCTTTGTGAACTCAAAAGAGTTTTCATAAAAATAATTTTAAAAACTGTTTTGAAGATTTCAAGAAATATTGATAGAATTGCATTGCTGTTGCATGAGGGTTTTTTAAAAGACATAATAAATATTGGCTACTACACTAATACCTTTTGTGTTATGACATCATTTCTAATACTTTTTTATCATAGTAATATACAGGTAAAGGACAAAAATAATAGGAATATTCATTTAAAAAAGTCATCCATCAACTGCCTAATAAATGGCTGCCTTGTGTTGCAACAGTCTGCCACCTAGTGGCAACAAGAGGGAAGGTATCAGTCAAGTATTTCACTGTATGATAGTTTCAGCAGAAAATTCTATTCCTAACAAAGCATGATTATGTCTAACCTCTGTGACATAAAAAGAGGCATTATAATTGGTGCTTGCCTTACTGGAGCATCCGTATCCAGAACATCCAACCTTGCAGGTGTTTCAAAGATCACTGTGTCAAGAGCTATGACAGCCTACACAAACCTGGATACTGTCATAAACTCCAGATGTCAGCTTTCTTTTTCTTTAATTTTTTAAATGGCTCTTTGCAGGCAACATTAAGTCTGACAATAATCCTCTGTATCAACTGCATTCCCCAGTTCCATAAACTCAAGAATCAAAATACCTTTTTAGTTTTAAAAAGCTATTCCCATGACCTTCTCTGGTGATGAGGAACTTTGCAAGTTTGTTTGATGAATCTAAGTTATAACGGGCAGTAACATTCTAAAAGGTAGGAATCAGAAACCTGATCTACCAATAAGATAAATGCCTGAATTTTCAAAGTGGTTATGCTAAAAAGTAACCATGTTTGCACATAAATTTGGTAATGAATTCATTTTGTTTCCTACTCTTGATTTTTCTGTAAGTCCAGTGGAGACTGAAAAACTATCAACCCTTGTAAAAAAAATCAAAGATGGCCTACAAAATGACAGATAAATTATTTATACTCAAGTCAAGAGATTAAGCAAAATATTTAGGCTGTACCCTTGTTTCAAAAATATGCATTAAAATTACCATGAAATATCAGCAAGCATTCATATGAAATTCAGATACTTTATACAGAGTGAAGATTTCATGCTAATCAAAAAATAATTTTATGAAAACTATACATTATTAGAGAAATATCTTCAAACATATGAAAACAATTCTATTTTCTGAAACATTACTCAATATTAATTTAAAAAAAAGATATTTTAGATTAACTTTCTAAATGTATGACGATAAACATAAAAATTTTAGCACACAGCTCAGCATTCACATAAAAACTTACATAAAAAAATGAAGACTCAACTAAAGTTATTCATTTTAAAAATTCCTTTATATGGAAAATAAGTAATAAATATATATTAAAAAGTGGTATACTACCTAAATCCAGTGCATGTGTATGTTTCAAATTCTTTTATATCAAAACACTTGATTTCATATAAAATCAAAGATGCAGATGCAGCAAGACGAACAATTTGCCATGTATCACACCATTTTCTTTTTACTTTTTCAATTTCTGTTCCACCTTGACCTTGACACAGAGTCACATATATAGCACCAGTGTCTTTTAAGATTTTAGCAGCACTAAAAAAAATTATAGCATTCAATAGATGGTACAGAGATGCAATTATGCAGAGTACCATGTATGTATCCAAATAATATTATAGTTTGATAATAATTAATCATTAATAGTCTTTTCATTGAAAGATAGCTATTAAAAATGTTTAGAAAATTCTTAAAATTTCCATATTATACTACAAGTAATTTCTGAACATATAAAATGGATTTTAACATAAATATGTGATTTCAGATATGCCTTGTCTATATAAGACTGATTATACTGTGAGAAGAGCTTTTCAGGAGACCAAGGGATGAAAATTTCTTAAACTTTACTCATGCTGCAATAAACATATTCTAATTTGACTTTGGAATGCCCTATTACCAGGTAGTATGCACCTAACCTATCTTTCAAGTGTTCATTACATGAACTATTAGTTCTTTTGTAGCGACATTAATAAGTTGGTTACTGAAGGAAAATGTCATGCAGCATCAAAAGGTGAAAGATGAATAGAACACAAATATACCATATGGAGAGTTATGTAAGTTTGTTTAGATAGCCTAATAGATTATTTTGAATCTAAAACATAAATTCTTATAACATTTTAATAAGAGTAGATCTAGATATATTTTAAAATAAAACAATACAAAATTAGTATTATGTATCTGTAAAAAAAAAAACACAAATCATCTTACCAAAGATGAGTTTCAACCAGTGGTTCAGGCAAATTTTCGACAAACCTCAGTAAATAGAAGTTGTTATGAGAAGAAATATGTCTGAAGATAAGGTGGGACAAAAAATTTTTTAAAATACTGATGAAGGCACATCACAGAAAAAGTAGATATAATGAAATTACCTTCTGATATTCAAAATAGATCTAAGCTGATATAAAAGATCTAAAAAGAGCAGCTAGAAGGTAAACCACCATCAAAAATATGGGAATGTGTTTTAGTTATGGGTGACAGAAAAATAGGGTTATAATGATTACATGTCATGTATTCAGAGCTGTAAGAACAGACAGTAAATGTCTAACATTTCTGATCTAACAAAATAAAATGATATTTTTAATTAAAAAAAAAAAGGCTGAGGATGTCAAAATTAAAAAATTTTAGGATAGATACAAGTTACAGCAGCTTGAAATATTCTAAAAGTTTGGAGGTTGGAAGATAAAGCTCAAATTCTCTACTTTGACATAGCCAGTTTTAATACTGGTTATATCAATAGCATTAATAGCACAATTTCATATTTAGAGCAGTACACAGACCAAGAAATGATCTCTTCATGTCAGCATCACATATATAAATTAGTGTTATATATTGCTTTTATACACAAGATACCTAAAGTAATATCTAGCCCAGATGTTGAGTTCTTTAAAATTGTCAGAGAAAAATTAAATAATTTACAAAAATAATTAGATGGACATGTGTAAATGCTCGAAAAAAAACATGCAGTAAGAGCAAAATATATGAATTTTTTTTTTAATGCATAAAATTAGTTATCAAAATCAGCCCACCAGGAGCTTTACTTCAGGTTCGATAGATGGGAAAAAGGAATTTACTGTTTTATAATGCTTTTATGGCGAAAGCTTTAAATGAGACTGAAGAGATGGGGACCAAAAGAAAATTTGTTTTTATCTTGTAATAGTGTAAGTTAAAGTATAATAGGAGAGTTCCACAACAGTAGGTGCTCCATTTATGATTTTAAAAGTTTTAAATAAAAATGAAGACATAAATAAAGGAATCTCATGAGTTACCTTAAAAAATTTTGAGAAAGTGAACCCAAAGTGAAAGAGAAAGAGAGTAAACCCAAATGAAGTTCACTTCTCAGAGTGAAGCTTTTAATTTTATTACTATCTGTATTACTCATTAAATAGTTTAATTCTATTACATTCAACTTTTAATCACATATAAAATTTAAAAAAAAAAATCTAAAAAGTATTTACAAAATAAATCATTCAAAACCTATATATAAAAAAAAATTACTTCAATATAGGATTTTTACAAAAAAGAAATAGACAATTTAATATCTCAAAAAAGTTTTAAGTTATTTAAGAAATTGAATGCAAATATTATTTTCTGAATAGCAGTCCAGATCTTTAAAATGTAGACAATTCTTCTTTAAAGGTCTGGAGGAAGCAACACGCAGCCTGCAGAGATGCAATTCTAAACCAACAGTTCGTTTTAATATGTTACTAAAAAGTAATTTTCCTATATGCTCTTTTAATAATGTCTGTTTAATAATCAATAATTTAAATGTGCTTTTTTACATACTATATAATTTTAAAACTAATTTTTACAACTTATTAATATTAGTAGTAAATAAATGTTTTCATATGCTTAATTTTTAGAACACTTTTTTCCTCTTCTATTTCTATATTTAATAAAGCTTGCTACAGCATGGGTTGATATTTATATATTGGAAAAATATTTAATATTATTCAAAATGTTTAGCAGAGTGAAAGCCATATAGTTTTAAATAATACCATACATATTTTTTCATACCAGATCTGACTAGGACTAGACTGGAAAAATTAAATTTTAAAAATTATTAACCATAAAAAACATTAATACAATCTAAAATAAAAATATTGAAATGAAATATAAAATTAAAATACTAGACCTTATCAGAAATTGTTGAACAAGTTGACGATTATTTCGAATATTCATCTTTCCAGGAATATGGGGAAAATTAAAAATTATTTGAGAAAAGTAAAATTTATTTATTCCAGGATGTAATTCAAGACAAGTTGCATCTACATCTGTATACACTAATCCTCCTAAAGGAGAAAAAAATCATAATTTTGCTAATAAGAAAATTTTTTTTTTTAAATATGAGACTATGTACAAAAGGAAAGCAGAAATTTTTAAACATGCCTTATAATATATTCTGCATATTATTTATATAGTTAAAAAAGAAAATTATATGTATAAATAAAATTGCAAGTAATCTCTTCATACCTTTGAGAAATGCTGGAACATATCTTTTGAAATTCATTGTCTAAACTTTTAACAACTCATATGGTAAAAAATTATACGACAGATACAATTAAAATATTAAATATAAATATAAAAATATATATTTACAACAAAATCAAATGTTGTTACTATCTCCCTTTCTTAAAACTAGTTTTCATCCACATATAAATTTTAAGCAACATTTAATAATCACTCATAGTAAGTATGATTTAATAAACATTAATAATGTAAAAATGTTAATGTAAAAATATTAAGGTTAAAATTTTAAAAAAATTACATAAATATGGTTTTTAAATATATTTAGAGTATATTTTTAAGTTAACTAGCTTTATTTAGTTAGGTAGCTTTTACTTAAAATATATTAAGCAAATTACTTAAAATATAAAATGTCTTTTACTGACACATTTTAACTAGATTAAAGGTAATAAAAAATATGAGAGAACTAGGTCATTTAAGTTGATCTTTCTAGCTTAAACCAAGTAATTTAAAAGGTTATATATATATATATATATATATATATATATATATATATATATATATATATATATATATATATATATATATATTGATGCTGCTTTAGCTCCCTTAACTTTGATGTTAGTCTAGCATTTTTTTTTAATTTCCTTTTTTTTTCTTCAAAGGTTAGTCCCAGAAGTGTTTTCAGGAAGTATCAACAACTTAAAAGCAAAGAAACTTAAAGTTAAACTGAAAGATACCTATAAAAAATTTCTGTACATATACCCTCTTGTAAACAGACTATAATACTGACCATACTTTCATGGAAAGACACTTCCTTAAAAACAGAAACCTTTTTTTCTTTTCCTCTCCATTAGAAAAAAGCCTAGGGGGAAAATATCCGTCTGCCTCTCTACCTCACAAAAATGCATTAAAAGAAAAATTCTAATATACATGGGTAGTAAATGTGTGTGTGTGTATATATAAAATATAAAAATAGTACATTATTCAATTTCTTGAAATAAAACTATAAAGTGTTAAAATTACCATTCTCTTCTATAATTTTGATGTTACTTTGCTGTCTTTCTGTTAAGGGACTTAAATTCAAACAAGATGCAAATACTTTTTCTTTGTACACTTTGCTTTTCAAGATATAATTAGCAGAAAAAGAAAAATCCCCTTCTCCTACAAACAGAGTATAGGAATCCATAGTGATGATGAAAAACTTCTTAGTTAGAGATTTCTTATTCAAAGTGAGGATAACCTCATTCCATTAACAGAGTAGAATTAGGAGGCAATACAGCAAAGTTATGGCTTGAATATAAAGTTTATAATTCCCTAAAAGTAAAACATAGTAACAATGAATAACTGTCATATTTATAAAATAATACCATTAAAAGTTACAAGAAATGTATGTTATGTTCTAAAAACTAAAAATTTTCTGTATATATCATAATACAGACAATAGTAATCAGCATACAGTAATTATATAAATAACAAGATTTTGGATGATATTACAGAATTTTAAATTATAAAATATATCATTAAGTAAAATTATAATTCTTATGCACGAAATTATACTAACCACATAGATATATATTAGATATTTTTAGGTATGCATATGTGTGTATGTGTACTTGTGAGTGAATACATTAGAACCAAGTTAAATTTTCCACGGGACAAATCAAATCAAAACAAATAAAGCGACAAGTTTTTGGTAGGTATTGATGAAGAGACATACCTACAAAACAATATTTACTCATAAATTTCAACATATTCTGTAAATATATTTACTAACGTAAACAATAATAATTTGTATTATAAAATAAAGATTTTCCTTCTATCTTAGAACATATGATGTGATTATAATAGCGATTAAAATTATATATATATATATATATATATACATAGATCGCAAAATCATCAGTTATAATTGTTGTTGTAATGTTTTTTAATTACTTTTAACTAATTTAAAAAATTACAGCATAAAATATGAAATTTGTCACTCATTAGATATAACAGCATTAATCACCTACTAAACTTTAAATTTTTACCTTAATGGATTTATTACGTTATGCCAGTCATACTCATTTTTTTTTTTTTTTTTTTTTTTTTAAATTTCCAATACACTTTATATACAAACACACTTTACTCCACGTTATTATTATTATTATTATTATTATTAGAGTATTTGTGAGATATATGCTACAGCCACGTGGCCGGCTTTATCTCTACAGACATAACCATAGAGGAAGAAGCACAAAAAGAAAAACGCTATACACTAGCGAGAGAAAACAGACGTAGATAACAGATATTAAAGCCAAACGGCGACAAATTCCACACGGGAAGTATTCAACGAAGATAACATGAAAGAAAGAAAGATCCGTCAGGGAAACATACCAAACGGGGACAAAAGTGAAACGCTAGAAAAACTACCCTCAACCGAGGGAGCGAAACGTAAAACATACCAGGGCAACCAGCCCACGCCACGAGCTTGTGGCTGAATTGATCACACAGTCATACGAAGGATTACCGCATATGTTGAGTGAATTAAATAACATACGACGCTGCGCCTGGAACTTGACACAGTAAAGTAAAATATGATCTGGAGTGTCGTTTTCCGAGCAATGATCGCATAAGGGGGAACGAGCCATATTCAGCTTGTGCCATATGTACTTGCATTGAATTGTTTTAGTACGCCATCGAGCCACCAACACATCAATCTGACGGTGGAAAATCCATTTACGATGCATTTGATTAAGGAGATCAATCGCACCATATCTCTGGCGGTAGATGCTTCTGTCCCACTCATGTTCACTCGCTGTGTACATATCATTTTTAATCCTCCTGATAGAGTCTTTAGGGCTCACCACATTAAGGTGTTGAGTACTATAAGGGCCTTGTTTGCATAACTCATCAGCTTTCTCATTTGGATGAATTCCTCTATGCCCAGGGGTCCAGACCAGTCTAATAGATTTGATTTTTCCAATTACATGACTAATTTTACTTTGCAGCAGAAGGATGACCGCAGATGATTTTGGGTGGGCAGATTGAAGAGCCAAGAGGACGGAACGATTGTCAGATATAATTAAGAAATGTTCATTCTGCTGGCAGAAAGTGTCGAGAGCAAGAATGATGGCAAGGGCCTCCGCGGTAAAGATCGAGTTTATCTGGTGGGTCAGCATGGCTCTTCCAGAGTTATGTGAATGATTGTAGGCCGCAATGGCCACTTTATCAATATCCTTGGAGGCGTCAGTAGCAATTAGAATGGATTTAGGTTGAAAATTATTGATGAACTCCGTCCATAAGGCCACGACGGTTTCTTTTGATATATTTTTATTTTGAAAAGCAAGGCCCTCGGTAATTATCTCCACTTGAAAACAACAAAGGTTTCTGCCTGGGTCCAAAAAGTGGGTTGACCTCAGGTGATACTCTTCCAGAGTCTCGTTCATGTCTTGCAGAACTTTTGGGTTATTGGTTACATTACCCAAGGTACTCTTATGGAGATTATCATATAATAGAGATTTTGTACTTAGCGCTAGTTGTTTGATGAAAAAGCATTTAGTGAGATGACGGATACGACACATTATGCTATTTTGATGGACTTCGGCCCGTAGCACAGGTATCGGCATCCACCGGGGAAGACCAGTGGCTAGACGGAGACCAGTAGAATAGAGGGTTTCCATAGTGTTTGCATTTTTCTTCGAAGTCTCTGTATACATGAAGCTACAGTAGTCGAAAACGTTACGTATAACAGCATTAACGACGGGGAGAAGAGTCCGACTTGTAGCACCACGAGTTTTGTAAACCAATCCTTTTAGCATATTTAATCGACGGTGGGTTTTTTCCCGCAGATGATGTATCTGAGACGCCAGAGACATATTAAAGGTCAGAAAGCAGCCCAAAACCTTTATGCACTTACTCCATGGGATAGTGTAGCCGGCAATACGACACTCAGGACAAGGAAATCTGCCCCTAGAAAAATTAATGGCAGCGCTTTTCATAGGTGAGATGCAAAGCCTCCAATAGTCACACCACATGACGATGTTATCAAGAGCGGTTTGTAGGTCCTTGCACGTTGTATTGAGGTCATCACAAATAGCATACACAAGTATGTCGTCAGCATACGTTAAAATAGTAACCCGGGCCGGGGTCGTATCAAAGATATCCTGCATGTAAACAGAAAAAAGGAACGGTGACAGCACGCTGCCCTGGGGGATACCAGTTTTGACTTTGTGTGGGGGAGAGATATGACTACGCCAATTCACTTTGATCTCCCTATCATATAACCAATTTGTAATTCATAATAGAGTATTCCCTCCAATACCAATAGAGGCTAATTTGTAGATCAGTCCATCAATCCAAATGGAATCGTAAGCTTTTTCAATGTCTAAGTTTGCAAGAAGGACGTATTTCTTATTCAGACGAGCGTCCATGATGTCAAGATACAGCTTGGCCAAAACAGCTTGACAATCCCTATTAGGAAGAAAGCCCCCGAGGCCAGGAGGAAAGACGTTGTTGTTAGTAGCCCAGAGAGTGAGACGGTGGAGTATAATGCGTTCGAAGATTTTACACCAAACCGAAGTAAGGGCAATAAGCCTATAAGAACTAATCAGCGTACTGGGTTTCTTAGGCTTCAGAATAGGGAGAATAATGGCAGAGCGCCACTGAGGCGGTACGTAGGCTTGTCCAAGGAAATCATTAAACAGGCGAACAATTTTGCACAGATTGTCATCATCAATGTGTTTAATCAGCTTAATGGAGATGCCATCTTCCCCCGGAGCAGTACATTTCGCAGTTTTGATCGCTCTCTGAAGCTCAAAGGTATCGATAGCGTCGTCAAACTCAACAGCCGCATTAGTTAAGGTGTAAGGAAGAGGTGGATGGTTTGCCGTTGGATAGAAATTCTGTCCAAATAAAGCAGCTTGGTGGCGGGGGCAGGTAATACTGATACCACTATACAGGAGAGTCCCACCATGAGCTTGTCTATTAGCCTGCTTTTTAAGAGTTCGATAAATAATTTGAATGCCGTTTTGCCGATTACAGAGATTATTCCAGTAGTTACGAATGCTGCTCTTTATGTGACGCCGAAGGACACTAGAAATCTTTTTGTACTTTATCCAGTGATCACGTGAAAAGAGGCGCTTAGCTAACCGAAAGAACTTTCTTTTCTGCCCTAAGAGCCAAGAGCACCTAGAGTTCCACCACTGCGGGTAAGAAGTTCCAGAGATTCTTTGATAATGTCTATTGTCCGAAATAGCCTGTTTGCAAGGAAATATGAGATCGGAGTATGAGGTCAGATTATGCTGTTTCATGCACTCGTTTAAGTCACCGCCAGCCCTCGACCAGTTAGTCCAAAGACGAAAAGCACCAGAAATCCGTTGAGCGTACGGACCATGAAGTTGCAGGAAGATCGGACAATGGTCAGAGTCAAAATTGTCGGGGTGAACATAAAATTGGATTAATGGGAAAAATCAGGAGAGACGATCGCAAGATCGAGAAAAGAGGGTAAGTTGCGAGTCATGAAACGGGTAGGAATGTCCATGTTTACAATGCAAAGATCATTCCTAGAGACCCAATCAAGAAACTGATTTACTGGAGCCAGGCCGTAGCTACCCCGTTTAAGGAGGTTTAAATTTAGGTCACCCATAATAATAAATGGAGATTCAATATTATCAAGCAGGGAACTGAAGTAACTCAGATCAAAGCTGCACCTTGGGCTATAGATATTAATAATAGTAAGCGGAGTATTATTAATCCAAACTTTGACAGCGACGTGTTCAATATTAGAATGCTGAATGGGCAGAGAGATAGATATCGAGGTAAAACAGCGCTGAACGGTGGTGAGGATGCCACCTCCACCTCCCCCCAGACGATCCTTACGATACAGAACCTTTTGGTCAAAGGAAAAATGAAGATCCGGGGTAAGAAAAGTTTCCTGAGCAAGCAGAACAGGAACAGAAGAAAAAACAGGGCATTTAAGCCAAGCGGCCCTGGCCCGAAGACCACGAACGTTCCACGACACAACAGAAAAACCCGCCATCAAAAACAAAAACAGAAACCGAAAGACCCACACCCTAAGAGGAGGGCCCGTCCGGGCCAGCATACTCACAAGGGGGTAAGGGGGCCAAGGTAGGGCAAGGGCTACCTTGCGAACTAAGACCAGAGTACTCCATCAACCCAAAATCTCCATCAGAGGGAGATAAGGGGGAAGAGGGCAAAACGTCCCTTAACATCCTTTTCTTTCTTTTTTCAGATTTTTGAGTAGCACTCTGTGGTGCCGTAGGGAAAAACTTTTGTAATATATTAGTGAAGGATGATGTCATTATTTCAATGACTTTATTGAACGTTTCAACTTGAGTGTTTAAAAAAACTTTGGAGTGTTACCTCAAACTTTTCCAGTCTTTTTTCTATATTCGTAGTAACTTCTTGCAAATAGTTGTCCTTTTCCCTTGGCTTGGGAGCCACCGCCTCTGCATAGGATATTGTTTTTGTAATGTTATTATTTTTGTGAGTAACGCCTCCTGGCTTCAGTAATTGTTAAGTCATTCAAACATTTGAATTTATTTATTTCTGCTTCCCGGATATAAGCGTTACAATTCTTGTTATTAGCTTCATGACTTTCGCCACAGTTACTACATTTCACATAATCAGACTGGCACTGTTGAGCCGAATGACCTTCTCCGCACTTAATGCACACGAAGGCATTTTTTACATGCCCTAGTTGAGTGCGAGAATTGATAGCAGTTATTGCATTGGCGAGGTCTGTCTATAAATGGTCTTATTCTTATTTCTTCGAACCACAAAATAATTTTATCGGGAAGGTTTTGCCCGATTTTTGTCACTAGGATAGTTTTTAATGGTACACGTTTGCCCTCAGTCAGCTTTTGGAACCGACGCACTTCAGAAACTGGCACGCCGGTTGCCATAAGTTCCTCGGCCACCTCGCTGCAAGTTACATTTTGTGGAACGTCATATAGAAGAAATTTGGTAGTGAGAGTGTCTGGGATTAAGCGGGGTAGGATTGGTACCGAAAGTAAATTTTTTATATTAAGTAGCTGGATGGCAGTGGTGTTGTCGTCAGTCACGCAAACAATTTTCCCGTTTCTTGTAGCTTTTAAAAAGTTGAGCTTTATGTTGGGGCCCACGAGGCGTATAAGTTCATCCTTTAATTTTTTGGGGTGAAAATTGGGGATATTCCCTTCAGGGTTTTCAAGGAAGATAGTAAGAGGCCCCACTCCCTGAGCGAAAGCCTCATTCAAAAAATTAAGCGGCTGGAAATTCGCCGACCAGAAGTTGTCGTCATCCGACGACACCTCCATACCGAAAAAAAACAAACCCACTTACCTCATAAACGCAGGTAGAAGGGAGAAAAGTAAGAAGAAAGCACAGCAGAAAGCAAAAACCAAGGTAAACAGAGAAGAAACAAGCTAAAAAAAGATATCCAAAAGCCGTGAAAACACCAGGAAAGCACGAGAGAGATAAGCCGCCACGTGCTACACCAACCAAATACCGAGTAATCTTTACTCCACGTTCATTGAAATACATTCCTGTATGGCACACAGTAAACTGTAACAGTAACGTACAGAAAATAACAGTGATTGTTTAGTAGTTACATGACACTGCTTCTCAAAAAAAAATACTTCATGGACATGGACAGAGCTCAAGGCTACATGGCGGTTGTTTCTCTCCTGTATAGTACTGTGTTAGCAGGTATTGTCGGGCCTTTACAGGGTTTTTGGCTATTTTTATTTTGTTTCTTGTCTGTTA
>CM063502.1:112963211-112988211 GCA_032207245.1 Pardosa pseudoannulata | reverse complement strand
TGTACTTATATTGCACAACTTATTTATTTCTTTTATTTTGTTTTGTTTTTAACTAGATTTTCTTTCAGTTGTATTCTAAAATATAAAAACAATTAAAATGTTTACTGTAATACTAAAAAAAAATAAATAAATAAATAAATAAAATAAATAAAAATAAAAACCTTTGAAAGGGTACCATATTTTTTAAACCGTGTATTTCACACTTGAATCGACCACAAATATTAATCATTTGTTAAATCTTCAATATATTAATAGGTTTTTAGCTCAAACGTCTGAGCTAAGAAATTATAATTAAAAAAGAGTATTCCAAATCTTACCACATTTTCTTAATATCTTACTGCGGTAACGATGGACTTACTTTAGAACTTGAGAGCTATGGTTTTTACAGAAATGCAAATAAATCATCAATGAAATCATTCTATCAGTATGATTGAAGGCCGCGAATTCCGGTTCCGAACATCAGCGTCCTACCCCTTCTGCCGGCATTCTACCCTATTATACTTTCACTCAAACTCAGAAAGTATATGATAGTTTTGAACTGTGTACAAATGTTGACAGAGATCAACACGATGTACATCCTATGTAATACGGATCATTTTTACCTAGAACTAGTTTTACGTTTTTACTTACCCTTAAAAATAGCAGCAGAATACAAAAAAGTAGGAAAAATAAACAAGAAAATTCCATAAAATTTAGAATTCACTCATGTTCTTACAAAAAACTTATAAACAGTCTGAATTATTCTATATCGGCCAGTTTATAGTCTTAAAACTTTTAAAACTTCACAGAATAAATTAAAATATACATGAATATATAAATATAAATTCAAATCCAACATATTATGTATTACTATTCTTTGTAGATTATTGTGTAATAAGAGTTATTCCTAATGAAGAATTTTTTATTTATAGTATAAAACTTTAAAAAAAAGTTATTCCAACATTTCAACGAAGCAGTATCACAGTAAATAAACTTCTCTTATATTTCAATTATAACAGCATGATGTTTTACAATGTTCTAACATAACAGAGTAAAACACATTTAAACACATTCAGATTGAATTTGAAAATGTTATCTGTATACACATATGGGATAGAATTTCTATACCCAATTTATGAGCTATGTATATGGGACGCATTACAACTCCTAAAATCTTCAGCTTTTTAAAAGCAAAATTTGTTTATTTAACAAAATAACTTATGAAGGAAAAGAGGGAACATTAAAGTAGAATCATATTATTCTGTTATCATGCATCATTAACAGTAAATGATGTGTACATGTTATCAGTACATAATGTGAAATTTTACTGATAAAAGTAAATGTTTAAAAGAAAACTTAAAAATGTTAAAACACAACTGTAAAACATTTATTTCTTTACGAATCATAATGAGTTATATAAAACAGAATTAACTATAAAATTATAAGTTGTTTCAGAGATTTAACTGTTTTTTTTTTTTCAATCTTGTTAAAACAACTATATTTAAAATAATTTTGTGTAATTTGTTTTTACATTTGTTTATTTATTTTTTTAGAAATTTTTTTTTAATGTACAGAAACGTTATTATTTATTGTAGAGAAATTTTCGTAATAGTACCAAATAAAAATTAATTGATGAAAGTTGGTAAACTATGAAGACACATGATTTGTACTAAATACATCTAAAAATTATAAAGCTACATTATTGCAGATTACATAAAAATATTTTCTAGATGCATTTAAATGCGTTTAATTTAAAAATTTAAATTAAAACTTTCCAAAGGGTACCATATTTTCTTAAAAAATATATTTCACACTCGAATCGGACGACGAGCATTAATCATTTGTTAAATCTTCAATATAGTAATAGTTTTTTAGCTCAAACTTCTGAGCTAGGAAGTGATAATTAAAAAAGAGTATTGAATCAAATTTATCAAATCTTACTCGATTTTCTTAAAATTTTTAGAACTTTAGAGCTATAGTTTTAAAAAAATGCAAATAAGTCGTCAATGGGGTCATTCCATCAGTAGGATTCAAGCCCACGAATTCCAGTTCCGAAGTGCAGCACCCTACCCTATTACATTTTCACTCAAAATGAAAATGTTTATGATAGTTTAAAATTATGTACAAATGTTAACGTTGACAGAGATCAACACGTGTACATCCTATGTAATACGAATACCTAGAACAAGTTTTAAGTTTTTACTTACCCTTAAAAATAGCAACAGAATACAAAAAAAAAG
Organism: Pardosa pseudoannulata; assembly: GCA_032207245.1. Taxonomy (NCBI): domain Eukaryota; kingdom Metazoa; phylum Arthropoda; class Arachnida; order Araneae; family Lycosidae; genus Pardosa; species Pardosa pseudoannulata. The sequence goes on along the minus strand of CM063502.1, from coordinate 112,985,992 downwards.
AAAAAAAAAAAATTTAGAAAATTTAGAAATAAAATTTAGAAATTACTCTTGTTCCTACAAGAAACTTAGAAATAATCTAATTTGTTCTATATCTGTCACTTTATATACTTACAACTTTTAAAACTCCACAGAATAAAAGAAAATATACCTAAATAAATATATATATATATTCAAATCCAACATATTATGTATTATTATTCGATGTAGATTATTGCGTAATTAGATTTATTCCCTACGAAGAAATTTTTACTTATGGAATAAAACCCCTTAAAAAAAAAAAAAAAGAAAAGAAAAGAAAAAAAAAAGAAAAAAAAAAGAAAAAGAAAAGAAAAAGAAAAAAAAATATTTGATATTTTAACGAAGAAATACCTCAGTAAATAAACTTATCTTACTTTTCAATTATAACAGTATATTATATTACTATGTTCTAACATAACAGAGTAAAACACATTTGAACGCATCCAAGATTAATCTGAAAATGTTATGTGTATAGACAAATGGGATAGAATTTATATACCCAATTTTTAAGCTACGTATATGTGCCACATTACAATTCCTAAAATCATCAGTTCTTTTTAAAGCAAAATTTGTATATTTAATAAAACAACTTAAGAGGGAAAAGAGGGAACATTAAAGTAAAATCATATTACTCTCTTGTAATGTATCATTAAGAAATATGAAATTATAATGCTGAAAGTTAATGTTTAAAAAGAAAGCTTTAAAATGTTAAAATACAACTATAAAACATTAATTTTTTTAAACTATAAAATATTTATTTATTTTTTTAAATATTTTCGGAATGTACGGAAACAATATTATTTATTTTATAGAAGTTTTCATAATGCAGTTTCAGTACCCGATAAAAACTTTTGAAAATTGTTAAACTATAAAGACATAAGGTTCTTACTAAATTCATATAAGAATTTTAAAACTACATTGCTTCAGTAACAAAAATATTTTCTACAGGCATTACTTAACCTAAAAACTGCTTTGAAAAAAGTCAAAACAATTTTTAACTCAAAGCCCCACAGTTTCACAGAAAGAATCCGCTTGGGTCAAATCGATAGATAAGACAAGAGTACTTTCGCAGGCACCGGGTTACAATGGAACCCCTTCGGGACAGTCTCTCTGGGAGGAGCACTATTTATAGCCGGAAGTAAAGCAACAATAAACAAGGGTGGGTTTCACATATTCCATTTCAGACGAAAAATGGGGGAAGGAAAAATACATCAAACCGCTTTGCACACCGAAACAGTAAAGAGCTAGTTAATTTATTGGAGACTTTTTTCCAACGCTGTATTCCACTCGGAGGGTTTATGCTTAATGAAGAAATAAGCTTTTTTGAAAAGGAATATTATGTGGTATATACATTCCTGATTATATATTTCAAAAGCTTTTACACATAAGACACATTTTCTTCAGTTGAAGAAGTTGATAAGGGTGCATTACTTATCTTGATAAAGTTCTTTATATTTACCATAAACATATTGAACATTTAATAGCTTTGTTTTTGTAAGAAACATTCCTTTTTAAGGCCTATTTAACTTTTTCAAAGGTTTTTGCTTATATTTTTCTTTTTATTATTTCTTATTTTTTAGTTTTTTGCAGAGTTAAACACAAAAGTAAATCCTAAATCTTTCTGAGAGTTTGTGCTACCATGTAATTTTTTCAAAAGATGAAACAGATGACAATGATATGTCTTTTTTTGATTTCTTAGACACTTCAGCATGTATCTACTTGGTTGTTATCTGACAAAATGTTCTATCCCAGTGGATTTAACTTGTTGTTGTATGCAGTTACTCTACTGTTATATACACAATATAATATATGACTTTACTCTGAACAAAGATCATGTACACTATCATACTTGAATCTATTATATATGATATTTATAGTTTATATATTAGCTTTTATGCATAAAAATTTGAGTGCACATAATATACTAAGTGATTAACACAATGGAATACTGATATTAACCTTAGTTTTTATATACTAAAATGAAGAAAAGTTTCTTTTTTGTTTTTTAACTGATACTGAGCTTCTGAATGAAATTATATTTTCTCCTTGGTATAGCTATAGTTATCTGTAATTAATTTTATTTGTCTGTGTAGAGGAAAGAGAGAAAAGGTTGAGAAGGAAAAGTCCTAAAAGTTGTTCGACTGCAAAGAAGGAATTAAGTGTGAAAAGAATGAAACAAGAAATAACAAAAGGTAAAGTCTATGATATTTCTATACGTGATGCTATTTCTAATGCTCTAAGAAATCCTGATTTTCTTGTTTTTTTAAGAGAATAAAGGTAATTTTAAAAATTAGCTGATTAGATATGCATGCAATATTTAGAGATGCTCGAGACATTATTCTTAGACTATCCGGTTTGTATAATATGTTATAATTAGGTTGCATTCCTTTATTCTCTCCATAAAATATTATCATAATTTAAATACATTTTAGTGATAATTCAGCAGAGTATGCAAAGAAATTTTTAGTAATTATAATTCTTAAATTTTGCTGCAGTTATAAAAATTCAAAAAGTGCTGTGGTTCATCTGTAATTTTAGGAAGATTTTATGAGGATATTGGCTATTGAGCTAAGGTAAAATTCTTTTCAAAAACCCGGTTTAGTAAAGTTTTTAGATTTTTTTTTTCAAATATTTTTTCTGCTGTAATTTTTATGGGTTCAACAGAATTCTATATCATAAATGTTTCTGAAAGTTTGCACTATCATGTAATTTCTTCAAGAGATGAAACAGATGATAATGCTATCATCTGCCTTTTTTAGTGTTCTTAGACACTTCAGGGTGCAGCTACTTGGTCGTTAACTTATAAAATGATGTATCCCGGCAGATTTAAGGTGCTGTTATATACAGTTACTTTAAAATATAATATATGACATTACTTTTCAGAAAGAACATGTACTGTAATATATTTAATATATTTTGTATGATACTCATATTTTAAATATCAACTTTTGTGTTTAGAAATTCGATTGCACATTATATACATAGTAATTAACACAATGGAATATCTATTTTCACCATACTTTTTTTATAATAAAGTAAATAAGTTTTTTTTTGTTTTGTTTTAACTAAGCTTTTCAATGAAATGATATTTCACCTAGATTAGGTGTTATACAGTTAAGTTTATTCATATAACTATAGTTATCTGTATTTAATTTTATCTATGTCTCTGTAGTTGTAGAAGAAAAAAGGAGGATAAAGAGTCTTAAAAGTGCTTCAACTACAATGAAGGAATTAGGTGGAAGTAGAATAAAGAAAGAAAAAACTAAAGGTAAAGTGTAATTTCTATAAGTATTTTCTATTGCTCTAAGAAATCAAAATTTTTTACTTTTTGCAAGAAAATAATAATAATTTGAATAATCAGTTGTTTAGAAATGCAGGTGCAATTTAGAGATGCTGGAGACTTTATTATTAGAATATCCAGTTCCTATGATATGTTATTATTAGGTTGTATTACTTTAATCTTACCATAAAATGTAAATATAATTTGAACATATTTCAGTGTAATTCAGAGTATGCAAAGAAATTTTAGTAATTAAAATACTTAAATTGCACTGCAGTTAAAAAAATTTTTAATTATATGACTTAAACTTATATAAAAATATGGGGTTACTGTAATATATAGTTTATTTTTTCAATCCATGAAATAATGCATAATTAAATTTGATCATTTGCCAGCTGTTCAACTATAATATTAGGCAGATATAACATCGATGTTGGCTTGTGCTCAGAAGAAAACATCGAAAATCCATCATGAAAAATACATTTATGAGAGAGTCAAAAGGACAAAATTAAAATATCTTTCCCTTGGTTCCACAGCGATAAAGATATAAGGTAAAAAATCCATGCAGAAAAAAGAAACTAAAGGTAATGGAATTATTAAATGAATCAGTTCAGTTAAACTTGTTTTTAAAATCTAGGTCTACACTAGTATGCAGTTTATTTCCTTAATTCTTGAATAAAGTATAATTAAAATAGATCATGTATAGTGCTTCACATATATTATTATTCAATTTTTATGAAGATTTTTGCTTGTGAGCTAAGTTTATTAGCCTTCTTGTTGCAAAACAGTACATTGTGGTGGTCCATACATAATGTAACAGAACTTTTTGTTCTGATAAGTTTTTTGAAAAACAAATATTATGTTGCATATGAATTCCTGATTATATGCTTTAAAAGCTCTTTCACAGGCTGTACATTTTTTTCAGTTAAAGAGGTTAATAAAATACAGTATCTAACTTTACCAAGTTTTTTGTATTTAATATAATCATTTTGAATGTTCAATAGTTTTGCTTTTGTAAAAAACATTCATTTTTAAAGCCTGTTAAATTAATTCAAACATTTCTGCTGTTTTTTTTTTCTTTTTTTTTACAGAGTAAAAACACTAAAATATACCACAAACCTGTCTGAGAGTATACGCTACAATATAATATTTTCAGGAGACTAAACAGATGATAACGATATTACTTACCCTTCTTGGAGATCTTAGACATTTCACCATGCAACTGTTTGATAGTTATATCTCATCATATTATGTATCCAATTGGATTTAAGATATTGTGATATAGAGTTACCTCAAAATATAATATATGACTTTACTTTTCTTGATGAACATGTATTCTAATGTATTTGAATATGCTTAGTATGGAATTTTTATTTTATATGGGAGTTTTGATTATTGGAATAGTTATAGTCATCTGCAATTCACTTTTATCTCTCTATCTGTAGATGAAAAAGTTATAAGGAGAAAATCAGATTCTCTTCCTTCTACTTCCACAACAATGAAAATATCAAAGAAAATTACAATGGAGAGTGTAGAAACCAAAGGTAAAGTACAGTAAAAACAATTTTTTATTGTTCTTAGAAAATGTGATTTTTCACTTCTTGCAAGTAAATAATAATAATATAAAAATTAGCTGATTAATTAGCTATTTCAAAAGTTTCTCCTGTTTATTTGCAAAGTTAAACACAAAACTATATTAGAAAATTTTGGGAGTATGAGCTACCGTGTTATTACATTAACAAGAGGTGAAAGAGTTGATAGTGATATCTTCTGCCTACTTTTGAAAATTTAGACACATCAGCATGCAACTGCTTGGAATTTATATAATAAAATGATGTATCTAAGTTGATTTAAGCTGTTGTTATATACAGTTCCATCACAATATAATATATGAATTTACTTTCCACAAAGAACATGTATTCCAACATAATGGAATATGCTTTGTAGGGAATTTATATTTTATATAGAATTTTTATGTATAGAGGTTTGAGTGCATATTCTATAATTTTCATTAAGGGAATGGAATATTAAATTTCTCCTTAATTTTTTCATACCAAAGAATAGTTAAGCTTTTATTTCTTTGAGGCATATACTAAGCTTTTCAATGAAATGATAATTTTTTCCCAGGTTAGTTTTTATATAGGTTTGATTATTGCTATATTTATAGTCACCTGTAATTAATTTTTATCTCTGTCTCTGTAGATGAAAAAGATACAAAATCAGATTCTCCTCCATATGGTCCTGAAACGATGAAGGTATTAGAGCAAATAAGACGAGAAGCAGAAACTAAAGGTAAAGTACAGTAAAAGATATTTTTAGTATTTTTTGGAAACCAGATTTTTCTCTTCCTTGAAGAATATAATAGTAATATAAAAATTAGCTGATTAGTAATGTAGGTACAATTTAGATGTGCTACAAACTTAACTAATAATTATTTTCTTTGATATATTATTATTAGGTTGTGTTCCTTTAATTTTTCCACAAAATTTTAGCATAAATTAAACACATTTCAGTGTTATTTCTATAGAATATGAAAAGAACATTTTAGTATTTACAATGCTTCAATATCAATTTAGTTTTAAAACCCTTGGTATTAATTCAATTAAACTTGTTTTAAAAATCTAGAACTAATCTACTAAGTTATTTATCTTCTTAATTTCTGAAATAAATCATAGTAAAAGTAGATCATGTACAGTGGTTTATATTATTATTATACCTATTTTATGAGGATTGTGACTCTTCATTTAAGCTCGTTAGCCCCCGTGTTGCAATAAAGTAGATCTTAATGCTTAATGAAGAAATAAGCTTTTTTGAAATGGAATATTATGTGGTATATACATTCCTGATTATATATTTCAAAAGCTTTTACACATAAGACACATTTTCTTCAGTTGAAGAAGTTGATAAGGGTGCATTACTTATCTTGATAAAGTTCTTTGTATTTACCATAAACATATTGAACATTTAATAGTTTTCTTTTTGTGTGAAACATTTCTTTTTAAGGCCTGTTTAACTTTTTCAAAGGTTTCTGCTTATTTATTACTTTTTTTTTTTTTTTTTTTTTTTTTTTTTTGCAGTATTAAACACAAAAGTAAATCTAAATTAATCTGAGAGTTTGTGCTACCATGTAATTTTTTCAAAAGATGAAACAGATGACAATGATATGTCTTTTTTTATTTCTTAGACACTTCAGCATATACCTGCTTGGTTGTTATCTGATAAAATGATCTATCCCAGTAAATTTAATTTGTTGTTGTATACAATTACTCTACTGTTATATACACAATATAATATATGACTTTACTCTGAACAAAGATCATGTAATCTATCATGCTTGAATACGTTATATATGATATTTATAGTTTATATATCAGCTTTTATGCATAGAAATTTGAGTGCACATAATATACTAAGTGATTAACACAATGGAATATTGATATTAACATTACTTTTTATATACTAAAGTAAAGAAAAGTTTCTTTTTTGTTTTTTAACTGATACTGAGCTTCTGAATGAAATGATATTTTCTTCTTGGTATAGCTATAGTTATCTGTAATTACATTTATGTGTCTCTGTAGAGGAAAGAGAGAAAAGGTTGAGGAGGAAAAGTCCTAAAAGTGGTTCGACTGCAAAGAAGGAATTAAGTGTGAAAAGAATAAATAAAGAAATAACTAAAGGTAAAGTCTATGTTATTTCTATACGTGATGCTATATCTAACGCTCTAAGAAATCCTGATTTTCTCATTTTTGGAAGAGAATAAAAATAATTTTAAAAATTAGCTGATTAGAAATTCATGCGATATTTAGAGATGCTTGAGACATTATTCTTAGAATATCCAGTTTGTATATGTTATAATTAGGTTGCATTCCTTTAGTCTCTTCATAAAATATTATCATAATTTAAACACATTTTAGTGATAATTCAGTAAAGTATGCGAAGAAATTTTTAGTAATTATAATTCTTAAATTTTGCTGCAGTTATAAAAATTCAGAAAGTGCTGTGGTTCATCTGTAATTTTAGGAAGATTTTATGATGATTTTGGCTACTGAGCTAAGGTAAAATTCTTTTCAAAAACCTTGTTTAGTAAAGTTTTTAGTTTTTTTTTTCCATTCTCCTCTGGAATCATAAGTAAATGAGACTGTTTGCATTATTATGTTTGATAGAAAGCTACAGAACTTTTGTAAATATATTACTAATGCTACATGAAAATGCCATCAAATTAATTTTAAATAAAATCGTTAAAATTTTTATCATTTTTTTTTTGTGTTTACTGTAAAAATATTGAACATTCAGTAATTTTGCTTTTGTAAGACACATCAATTTTTAAGGCCTTCTCAACTCTTGCTAAACTTTCTGCTGTTTATTTGCAGAGTTAAACAAAAAGCTATATCAGAAATCTTTCTGAGAGTGTGCACTAACATGTTACTTTTACAAGCGATGAAACAGGTGATAACAATATCTTCTTCTTCTTTTGGAGACCTTAGACACTTCAACATGTAGTTGCTTCGTAGATATCTGATAAAATGATCTATCCCAGTAGATTTCAGTTGTTGTTATATACATTTACTTCACAACGTCATATAACTTTACTTTCCCCAAAGACCTTGTACTCTAACTTACTGAAATATGTTTTGTACGGAATTTATATTTTATATAGGAATTTTTTTGTATAGAAATTTCAGTGCATGGCCTATACGTTTTGATTAATACAATGAATATTAAATTTCACCTTAATTTTTTCATACTAAACAATAGTTAAATTTTTATTGTTTGAAACTTATATCATAGATGCCAATGTTTCCGATATACTCAGACGTTTTCTGATGTTTTGATGTGTTTCTGATCTTCCGATCAAAAAACTATTTTTTCCATTTTCAGCGATATATTATAAAATCCCTAAAATTTCCCTACAAATTCCATGTTTGCATTCTTCTTCCTTATATTAATAGTTATGTATTTTGGCAAGAAGTAAAATGTGAATGATGAGTGAGTATACATTCTAATAAAAAATATCAGAGCTGATTTTAGACAATCTCTGTCTAATGAAACATTACAAGAGTTATTAATTGTGAAATGCAGTAACTGTTTAGAATGTTTTGAAAATGATTTTGACAAACAATTTTTGAAAGAAGCAAAATCTTGTCCAACAGCAATTGACAATGCTAAAGACATATAGAATTGTTTTACATATTGGAGAAACAGTGCTGCAATTTTTTACTTTTTAATTATAAATACACTAAAAAAATGTTATTTCAATAAACTACGGATATTTATTACTTTTAAAGAATTTGTGAATAATAGCTAAATATATCTTTTATAGATTAAATAAATCTTGCAATTTTTCCTTTTTTAAAGTGTATATTTTTATCCATTTGCAAAACAATGTCATTACTGCAATAAACTACAAATAAATACAGTAAAACAACAGATTTTTCCCTTTTAGAAGTTGGCACCTATGTTATACTAAGCTTTTCAATGAAATGATATTATTTTCTCAGGTTACTTGCTGTATAGGTTTGATTATTGGTATAATTATAGTCCTCTGTATTCATGTTTATGTCTGTCTCTGTAGATGAAAAAGTTAAAAGGACAAAATCAAAAACTCTTCCATATGGTTCCACAAAGGTGAAGATAGTAGAGGAAATAAAATTGAAGGAAGGAGAAACAAAAGGTATACTATACTAACCCAAATTTTTATTATTCTTAGAAAAACAGATTTTTCCCTTCCTGCAAGTAAATATTAATAGTATAAAAATTAGCTGATTAGAAATGCTACAGACTACATTATTATAGTATCTATTTCCTATGATATATCACTATTAGGTTGTACTTCTTTAGTCTTTTCATAAAATTTGAGTGCAATTACAAAATATATATGACTATAAATTCAGTAGAGTAAGCAAAGAAATTTTTAGTATAATTTTACTTTAGTTATAAAAATTTAGAATCAGTTAAGTTAAACTTTGGTTTTAAAATCTAGAACTACTCTAGTATGCAGTTTATTTCCTTTGTTCAAGAAATGAACCATAAATGAGTTAGATCATGTGCAGTGGTTCAAATATAATATTATTCCGATTGTTTAACGATTTTAGCTTCTAAGCTAAGCTCATTAGTCCTTATGTTGAAAACAATAGATAGTAGTGCTCCAAATGGAATGTAAAAGAACTTCCTGTGCAGATATGCTTTATAAAAAGGAATATTATGTTGCATATACTTTCCTGATTATATGTTCCAAAAGCTCTTTCATTTCAGGTACACTTTATTCATTTGAAGAAGTTTCAAGAATGAAGTACTTTCCTTTATCAAGTTATTTGCACTTACCATAAATATTTTGAACATCCATTAGTTTAGCTTTTGTAAGAAACACACATTTTAAAAGCCTGTTTAACTATTTTAAAAGTTTCTGCTGTTTTTTTCCAGAATAGAACACAAAACTATTTCAGAAATCATTTTGAGAATGTATGTTGTATGATGTTACTTTTACTAGAAATGAGACAGGTGATAATGATATATTCTGCTTTTTTTAGAGATCTTAGACACTTAATCATGTTGCAGCTTGGTAGTTATCTCATTATTTATCCTAGTGGATTAAATTTGTTAATACCAGTTATTCCACAATGTAATATATGAGTTTATTTCTCACAAGAACCATGTACTCTAACATACACAAATAAGTTTTTGAACTGAATTTATATTTTATATAGCAATATTTATGCATAGAGATTTTAGTACATGTTCTGTAAATTTTGATTAACACAGTGGAATATTTTTGTACTGAAGAATATTTAATTATTTTGTTTTTTTAAACTTATACTAAGCTTATTAATGAAATAATAATTCCTATGGTAAGTTGTTATATAATTTAGATTATTCGAATATATATATATATATATATATATATATATATATTTAATCATATATAATTCATTTTTATCTCTGTGTCTGTAGATGAAAGAGTAAAAAGAAAGAAATCAAAAACTCTTCCACATGGTTCTACAACGATGAAGATATTAGATGAAAAATGCATGCAGATAAGAGAAACTAAAAGTAAAGTATACTAAAATAAATTTTTATTATTCTTAAAAAACCAGTTTCTTCATTTGCTGCTACAAAACAATAATAATATAAAAGTTAGCTGTTAAAAATGCATATCCAATTTACAGATCCTAGACACATTATTATTAGAATATCCAATTCCTATGATATGTTACTATTAGGTTGTATTACTTTAGTCTTACCATAAAATGTAAACATAATTTGAACATATTTCAGTGTGGTTCAGAGTATGCAAAGAAATTTTAGTAATTACAATACTTAAATTACACTGCAGTTAAAAAAAAATTTTTGGAATTACCTGAGTTAAACTTGTGTAAAAAATCTGGGGTTACTGTAATATATAGTTTATTTTTTCAATTCATGAAATAAAAAATAATTAATTTTAATCATTTGCCAGCGGTTCAACTGTAATATTAGGCAGATATTATATCAATGTTGGCTTGTGCTCAGAAGCCAACATCAAAAAGCCCTCATGAAAAAGTTCATTCATGAGAAAGTCAAAAGGACAAAATCAAAATATCTTCCCCATGGTTCTACAACAATAATAATATTAGATAAAAAATCTATGCAGAAAAAAGAAACTATAGGTAAAGGAATTATTAAAGGAATCAGTTCAGTTAAACGTGTTTTTAAAATCTAGGTTTACACTAGTATGCAGTTTATTTCCTTAATTCCTGAAATAAAGTATAATTAAAACAGATCATGTATAGTGCTTCATATATATTATTATTCAATTTTTATGATGATTTTGACTTCTTAGCTAAGTTTATTGGCCCTCTTGTTGCAAAACAATACATTATAGCGGTCTATACAGAATGTAACAGAACTTCCTGTGCTGATAAGTTTTTTCAAAAAGGAATATTATATTGCAAAGGCATTCCTGATTACATGCTTTAAAAGATCTTTCACAGAAAGTACATTTTCTTCAGTTAAAGAGGTTAATAAAATACAGTACCTAACTGTACCAAGATTTTTGTATTTACCACAATCATTTTGAATGTTCAGTAGTTTTGCTTTTGTAAAAAACATTCATTTTTAAGCCTGTTATATTATTTCAAACATTTCTGCTGTTTTTTTTTTCAGAGTAAAAACACTAAAATATACCACAAACCTTTCTGAGAGTATACGCTACCATATAATATTTACAGGAGACATAACAAATGATAACGATATTACTTACCCTTCTTGGAGATCTTAGACATTTCACCATGTAACTGTTTGATAGTTATATCTCATCATATTATGTATCCAAATGGATTTAAGTTGTTGTGATATAGAGTAACTTCAAAATATAATATATGACTTTACTTTTCTTGATGAACATGTACTCTAATGTATTTGAATATGCTTAGTATGGAATTTTTATTTTATATGGGAGTTTTCATGTATAGAGTTGCGAATACATGTCATTAAAAAATGGAATAGTTATTTCCCCTTAGTTTTATAATACTAAATAATAGTTATTTTTTGGTGTTTAGAAACATATACTAAGCTTTCTAATGAAATGTCACTCTTTTCCCAGGTGAGTTGTTATAAATGTTTGATTATTGGAATAGTTATAGTCATCTGCAATTCACTTTTATCTCTCTATCTGTAGATGAAAATGTTATAAATAGAAAATTAGATTCTCTTCCTTCTACTTCCTCAAAGATGAAAATATCAAAGAAAATTACAATGGAGAGTGTAGAAACCAAAGGTAAAGTACAGTAAAAACAATTTTTATTGTTCTTAGAAAATGTGATTTTTCACTTCTTGCAAGTAAATAATAATAATATAAAAATTAGCTGATTAATTAGCTATTTCAAAAGTTTCTCCTGTTTATTTGCAAAGTTAAACACAAAACTATATTAGAAAATTTTGGGAGTATGAGCTACCGTGTTATTACATTAACAAGAGGTGAAAGAGTTGATAGTGATATCTTCTGCCTACTTTTGAAAATTTAGACACATCAGCATGCAACTGCTTGGAATTTATATAATAAAATGATGTATCTAAGTTGATTTAAGCTGTTGTTATATACAGTTCCATCACAATATAATATATGAATTTACTTTCCACAAAGAACATGTATTCCAACATAATGGAATATGCTTTGTAGGGAATTTATATTTTATATAGAATTTTTATGTATAGAGGTTTGAGTGCATATTCTATAATTTTCATTAAGGGAATGGAATATTAAATTTCTCCTTAATTTTTTCATACCAAAGAATAGTTAAGCTTTTATTTCTTTGAGGCATATACTAAGCTTTTCAATGAAATGATAATTTTTTCCCGGGTTAGTTTTTATATAGGTTTGATTATTGCTATATTTATAGTCACCTGTAATTAATTTTTATCTCTGTCTCTGTAGATGAAAAAGATACAAAATCAGATTCTCCTCCATATGGTCCTGAAACGATGAAGGTATTAGAGCAAATAAGACGAGAAGCAGAAACTAAAGGTAAAGTACAGTAAAAGATATTTTTAGTATTTTTTGGAAACCAGATTTTTCTCTTCCTTGAAGAATATAATAGTAATATAAAAATTAGCTGATTAGTAATGTAGGTACAATTTAGATGTGCTACAAACTTAACTAATAATTATTTTCTTTGATATATTATTATTAGGTTGTGTTCCTTTAATTTTTCCACAAAATTTTAGCATAAATTAAACACATTTCAGTGTTATTTCTATAGAATATGAAAAGAACATTTTAGTATTTACAATGTTTCAATATCAATTTAGTTATAAACACTTGGAATCAATTCAGTTAAACTTGTTTTAAAAATCTAGAACTAATCTAGTATGTTATTTATCTCCTTAATTTCTGAAATTAATCATAGTTAAAGTAGATCATGTACAGTGGTTTATATTATTATTATACCTATTTTATGACGATTGTGACTTCTCATGTAAGCTCGTTAGCTCTCGTGTTGCAAAACAGTAGATGTTAATGCTTAATGAAGAAATTAGCTTTTTCAAAAAGAATGTTAAGTTGCATATATATTCCTGATTACATATTTCAAAAGCTTTTACAAATAAGACACATTTTCTTCAGTTGAAGAAGTTGATAAGGGTGCATTACTTATCTTGATAAAGTCCTTTGTTTTTACCATAAACGTATTGAACATTTCATAGTTTTGTTTTTGTAAAAATTATTCCTTTTTAAGGCCTATTTAACTTTTTCAAAGGTTTTTGCTTATATTTTTATTTTATTATTTTTATTTTTTTGCAGAGTGTAACAGAAAAGTAAATCTTAAAGCTTTCTGAGAGTTTGTGCTACCATGTAATTTTTTTAAAAGATGAAACAGATGACAATCATATGTCTTTTTTTATTTCTTAGACACTTCAGCATCTAGCTGCTTATTTGTTATGTGATAAAATGATCTATCTTAGCATATTTATCTTGTTGTTGTATACAGTTACTCTACTGTTATATACACAATATAATATATGACTTTACTCTGAACAAAGATCATGTACTCTATCATACTTGAATATATTATATATGATATTTATAGTTTATATATCATCTTTTATGCATAGAAATTTGAGTTCGCATAATATACTAACTGTTTAACACAATGGAATATTGTTATTAACCTTACTTTTTCTATACCAAAATAAAGAAAAGTTTCCTTTTTGTTTTTTAACTGATACTGATGTTCTGAATGAAATGATATTTTCTCCTTGGTATAGCTATAGTTATCTGTAATTAATTTTATTTGTCTCTGTAGAGGAAAGAGAGAAAAGGTTGAGGAGGAAAAGTCCTAAAAGTGGTTCGACTGCAAAGAAGGAATTAAGTGTGAAAAGAATGAATAAAGAAACAACTAAAGGTAAAGTATAATTTCTATAAGTAATTTCTATTGCTGTAAGAAATCAAAATTTTTTACCTTTTGCAAGAAAATAATAATAATTTTAATAATTATTTGTTTAGAAATGCATGTGCAATTTAGAGATACTAGAGACATTATTAGACTATCCAGTTCCTATGATATGTTATTATTAGGTTGTATTACTTAAGTCTTTTCATGAAATATAAGTATAATTTAAACATATTTTACTGTAGTTCAGAGTATGGGAAGAAATTTTAGTAATTACAATATTTAAATTACACTGAAGTTATAAAAATTTGGATTTATTAGAGTTAATCTTGTATTAAAAATCTGGATTTATTGTAATATATAATTAATATTTTCAATCCATGAAATAAAGAATAATTATATTTGATCATTTGCCAGTGGTTCAACTGTAATATTAGGCAGATTTTACATCGATGTTGGCTTGTGCTCAGAAGCCAACATCAAAAAGACATCATGAAAAAGTTCATTCATGAGAAAGTCAAAAGGACAAAATCAAAATATCTTCCCCATGGTTCTACAATGATAAAGATATTAGGTAAAAAATCCATGTAGAAAAAAGAAACTAAAGGTAAAGGATATATTAAAGTAATTAGTTTAGTTAAACATGTTTTTAAAATCTAGGTTTACACTAGTATGCAGTTTATTTCCTTAATTCTTGAATAAAGTATAATTAAAATAGATCATGTATAGTGCTTCACATATATTATTATTCCATTTTTATGAAGGTTTTGGCTTGTGAGCTAAGTTTATTAGCCCTCTTGTTTCAAAACAGTACATTGTAGTGGTCCATACATAATGTAACAGAACTTTCTGTTCTGATAAGTTTTTTGAAAAACAAATATTATGTTGCATATGAATTCCTGATTATATGCTTTAAAAGCTCTTTCACAGGCTGTACATTTTTTTTTCAGTTAAAGAGTTTTATAAGATACAGTACTTAACTTTAGCAAGTTCTTTGTATTTACCATAATCATTTTGAACATTCAGTAGTTTTGCTTTTCTGAAAAACATTTTTTTAAAGCCTGTTAAATTATTTCAAACGTTTCTGCTGTTTTTTTTTTTTGCAGAGTTAAACACAAAAATATATCATAAACCTTTCTGAGACTATGCACTACCATATAATTTTTTCAAGAGACTAAACAGATGATAACAATATTACTTACCGTTCTTGGAGACCTTAGACATTTCAGCATGGAACTGTTTGATAGTTATATCTCATCATATTATCCATCCAAATGAGTTTAAGTTGTTGTTATAAAGAGTTACTTCAAAATATAATATATGACTTTACTTTTGTCAATGAACATGTGCTCTATTGTACTTGAATATGCTTAATATGAAATTTTTATTATATATTGGAACTTTCATGTATAGAGTTGCAAGTGCATGTCCTATATTATGTCATTAAGATAATTGAATAGTAATTTCGCCTTAGTTTTTTAATACTAAATCATAGTTAAGTTTTTTGAGTTTAGAAACATGTACTAAGCTTTTTAATGAAATGTTATTATTTTCCCAGGTGAGTTGTTATAAAGGTTTGATTATTTTAATAGTTATAGTTATCTGTAATTCTTTTTTATATCTCTCTCAGTAGATGAAAAAGTTAGAAGGACAAAATCAGATTCTTTTCGATATAATTCCACAACGATGAAGATATCAAAGAAACTTACAATGGAGAAAGAAGAAACAAAAGGTAAAGTACAGTAAAAGTAATTTTTATTATTCTTAATAAATATAATTTTTGTGTTTCTGCAAGAAAATAATATTAATATAAAAAGTAGCAGATTAAATATGCACATATATTTTAGAGATGCTATAAACATTATTATTATAATATTAATTTGCTATGATATATTATTATAAGGCTGTATTCTTTTTAATCTTACCATAAAATTTGAGCTCAATTTAAACATATTTCAGTGTTAACTCTGTAGAGTATGCAAGTAGTTTTTATGAATTATAATGCATTAATTTGGCTTTAGTTATAAAAATTAGGAATCAGTTTAGTTAATTTTGTTTTTAAAATCTACAACTATTCTAGTTTGCAGTTTAAATTCCTAATTTATGAAATGAAGCATAAAAAATAGATCATGTCTTCATATGTACTATTATTCTGATTTTATGATAATTTTGCCTTCTCGGCTAAGCTTGATTAGCTTGCATGTTGCAAAATAATAGATCTGAGAACTTCCTTTTATGATAAGGTTTTTCAAAAAGGAATATTATGTTGCATATACATTCCTGATTATATGTTTCAAAAGCTCTTTGATATTTTTCTTCAGTTGAAGAAGTCGATTAGGAATAAATTCTTACATTTGTCAAATTCTTTGTATTTATTGTAAACATTCTGAACTGTAGGTAGCTTTACTCAACATTCATTTGTAAGAAGCATTCATTTTTAAAGCCTGTCTATCAATTTTAAAAGTTTTTGCTTTTTTTGTGTAGAGTCAAACACAAATCTATAGCACAAATCTTTCTGAGAGTATGCACTACCATTTAATTCATTCAAGAGATGAAAGAGATGATAATGATATCTTCTGGTTTTATTTTGGTTGTGTTACACATTTGAGCATGCAGTTGCTTAGTAGTTATTTATTAATATTATCTCTCCTGATGGATATAAATGTTTTGTATATACAGTTGCTTGAACATATAATATATGAGTCTGTTTATCACAATGACCATGTACTCTATTGCACTTTGATATATTTAGTACAGAATTTATATTTTATGTAGGAATTTTCATGTATAGAGATTTGAGTGTATGTTCTTTACTTTTTGATTAGCACCATGGAGTATTAATTCCACCTCAGTTATTTAATACTTAATAATAGTTTCTTTTAGTTATACTAAGCTTTATAATGAAGCTCTATAGGTTTGGTGTTATATAGTTATGATTATTTGTATGTGTATGGTCTTCTGTAACTGATTTTTATCTCTGTCTCTCTAGATGAAAAAGTTAAAAGGATGAAATCAAAAACTGTTCTATATGGTTCTACTACAATGAAGATACTAGGTGAAAAATCCAAGGAGAAAAGAGACACTAAAGGTAATGGACGCTAAAAGAATTATTTTTTATTCCTTGGAAACCAGAGTTGTGTAAACTCTAGTTTCCAAAGAATAAAAAAAAATTCCTGCAAGAAAATAATATTAATATAAAAATTAGCGGACTAGAAATGCATATACAGTTTAGAGATGCTACAGACTTTATTATCCTAATATCCTTTTCCTATAATTTATTGTTATTAAGTTGCATTCCTTTAGACTTTCCAAAAAATTTGAGCAAAATTTAAACACATTTCAGTGTTAATTCAGTAGAGAATGCAAAATTTATTTTAGCAATTTAATGTGTTAATGTTGCTTTAGGTAAAAAATAACAGTTATTTAAACTTAATTTTGAAATCTAAGACCTCTCTAATATACAGTTTATTTCTTTAATTCACATGAAGCTTTATTAAAATTTATCATGTGTTGGGGATTATATGTATATTTTTTTTTGTTTTTAAGATTATTTTGATGTCTCCACTAAGATCATTATCCCTGGTATTGCAAAACAATATATAGTAATATTCAAAATGGAATGAAACAAAACTTTTTGTGCTGATAAGTTTTTCCAAAAAGGAATATTGTGTTGCATAGACATTCCTGAGTATTTGATTTGAAATAATCTATCCCACATGGTATATTTTCTTTAGTTGTAGAATTTGATAAGTCTGCAGTACTTATTGTGAAGTTATTTATGTTTACTGTAAACATATTGAATATTCTGTTGATTTTTTTGTATGAAACATTTTTTTTAATAGCCTGTTTAACTATTTTAAAAGTTTCTGCTATTTTTTGCAGAGTTAAACACAAAAGTATATCACAAACTATTCTGATAGTATGTGCTACTATATAATTTTTTCTATAGATGAAATAGATGATAATGATATTATTTACCTTTTTTGAGATCTTAGACATTTCACCACGTAACTGCTTGATAGTTATCTCAACATATTAACTCTCCTAATGGATTTAAGTTGCTGCTATATACAGTTACTGCATATTACATGACTTTACTTTTTACAGTGACCTTGTTCTGTAACATACTCGAATATGCTTAGTACAGAATTTTTATGTGATATAGGAATTTTCATGTATAGAGATGTCGATATTTCATTAACACAATGGGAAATTAATTTCATATTAGTTTTTCAATACCAAAGAATAATTAACTTTATTTTTTTTTATTCTTATTCTAAGCTATTGAATAAAATATTATTATTTTCCCAGATTAGTTGCTATAAAAGTTTGATTATTTTAATAGTTATTGTCATCAGTATTTCATTTTTATGTCTGTTTCTGTAGATGAAAGTGTTAAAAGGAAAAATTCAGATTCTCTTGCATATAGAACAACAACGATGAAGATATCAGAGGAAATTACAATGAAGGAAAAAGAAACAAAAGGTAATGTACACTATAAGGAATTTTTATTATTCTTAGAAAATGAACTTTTAACCTTCTGCAAGAAAAAAATATAAAAATTATCTGATTAAAATTACATGCACAATTTAAAGATATTATAGATCTTCTTATAATAATATATATTTCCTATTATATATTATTATCAGGTTGTATTCCTTTAGTGTTTCTATAAAATGAGATTAATTTAAACACATTTCAGTGTTAATTCAGTAGTGTGTTCAAAGCCTTTTTTTTATAAATTACAATGCTTTATTTTCACTTTAGTTATAAAAATTAGAAATAAGTTGAGTTAAATTTCTTTTAAAAATCTAGGACTATTGTAGTTTCCAGTTTTATTTTTATGTATTATTTTTCTGATTTTTTGATGATTTTGGCTTCTCAGCTAAGTTTATAAGCCCTCATATTACAGAATAATAGATCTTAGAGCTCCAAATAGAAACCATTAGAACTTCCTGTGCTGTTAAGCTTTTTCAAAAAGGAATATTATGTTGCATGTGCATTCCTGGATATATGTTTCAGAAGCTCATTCACATAATATACATTTTCTTCAGTTGAAGAAGATGATTAGGAAGAAACTTTATCAAGTTCTTTGTATTTACCATAAACATTTTGAACATTCAGTAGTTTTACTCTTGTAAGAAACATTCATCTTTAAAACCTGTTTAATTATTTTAAATGTTTTTACCATTTTTTTTTTTTTTTTTTTTTTTTTTTTTTGTGCAAAGTTTATCTCAAAACTATATCATACATCTTTCTGAGAGTATGCACTACAATGTAATTGTTTCAAGAGGTGAAACACATGGTAATTATATCTTGTCTTTTTTTGGTGAGGGATGTTAGACACTTCATGCAGCTGCTTGGTAGTTATTTCATAATATTATCTATCCTAATAAATATAAGTTATTGATATATACAGTTACTTGAACATAAAATATATGACTCTTCTTTGCACAATGACCATATACTCTAACATACTTACATATGCTTTTTTCATAATTTATATTTTATGTAGGAATTTTCATATATAGATATTCAAGTGTTTCTTCTATATGTTTGATTAGCATAATGGAGTATTAATTTCAGGTTAATTATTTAATACTAAATAATAGTTATTTATTTTTCTAAAATTTATACTAAGCTTTTTAATAAAATAATATTATTGTCCTAGGTTAGTTGTTACATAGTTACGAGAATTTGTTTAAATATTCATTTTTATCTCTGTCTCTGTAGATGAAAAAGTTAAAAGGATGAAATCAAAAACTGTTCTATATGGTTCTACAACAATGAAGATATTAGGTGAAAAATCCAAGCAGAAAAGTGACAATAAAGGTAAAGTACATTAAAGGAAATTTTTATTATTCTTTGGAAACCTGATTTTACAATTCCTGTGAGAAAATAATAATAATAATAATATAAAAATTAGCTGATTAGAAATGAATGTACATTTTAGAGATGCTACAGACTTTATTTTCCTAATATCCATTTCCTATGATATATTATTATTAAGTTGTATTCCTTTAGTCTTTCTATAAAATGTGAGCACAATTTAAACACATTTCAATATTAATTCATTAGGGTATGGAAAGAATTTTTTGTAATCTCAATGCTTTAATTTTGCTGTATCTATAAAAATTTGGAATCAGTTTAGATAAATTTGATTTTTAAATCTAAGACCTCTGTAATATGCAGTTTATTTCTTTCATTCCTGCAATGTAGCATAATGCAAAACAATATATAGTGATGTTCCAAATGGAATGAAACAGAACTTCTTGTATGGATAAGCTTTTTTAAAAAAGAATATTATGCTATATGGGCATTCCTGAGTGTTTGATTGTGAAAAATCTTTCTCATGAGGTATATTTTCATTAGTTGTAGAATTTGATAAGTGTCCTGTACTTATCTTTATCAACTTCTTTATATGTTTACTGTAAGCATATTGAATATTATGTAGTTTTCATTTTGTAAGAAACACTCATTTTTTAAAGCCTGTATAACTATTTCAAAAGTTTCTGCTTTTTTTTTTTTTTTTTTTTTGTTTTTTTTTTTTTTTTTTTTTTTTTTTTTTTTTTTAGACTTAAACTCAAATGTATATCACAAATTTTTCTGAGAGTATGCACTACTATGTAACTTTTTCAAGATTTGAAACAGATGATAAAGCTATTATTTACCCTTTTTTGAGATCTTACACACTTCATTATGCATCTGCCTGGTAGTTATCTCATAATATTATCTATCCTTAAGGATTTAAGTTGTTACTATATACAGTTATCTTACTATATATGATTATGCTTTTCACAATGCTTATGTACTCTGACGTACTGGAACATGCTTAATATGGAATTATTTTATATACGAATTTTCAAGTATAGAGATTTGAGTATGTGTTCTATACAATGTCATTAACACAGTGGAATATTAATTTCATATTACTTTCCTAATATTAAAGAATAGTTAAATTGTTTTGTTTTTTTTATAGTTATACTAAGCTTTTTAATGAAATGTTATTACTTTCCAAGGTATGTTGTTACAAAAGTTTAATTATTGGAATAGTTATAATCATCATAATTCATTTTTATGTTTATCTCTGTAGATGAAAGTGTTAAAAGGAGGAAATCAGATTCTCTACCATATAGCACCACAACGATGAAGATATCAGAGGAAATTAAAATGCAGAAAGAAGAAACCAAAGGTAAAGTATAGTACAAGGAATTTTTATTATTCTTAAAAAATGTGATTTTTCCCTTTCTGCAAGAAAATAATAATAATATAAAAATTAGCTGATTAAGTTTGGACGTACAATTTAAAGATGGTATAGGTATTATTATTGTATTATAAATTTCTTTTGATATATTATTATCAGATTGTAATCCTTTAGTCTTTCCATAAAATATCAGCAAAATTTAAACAGAGTTCAGTGTTAATTCAGTAGAGTATGTAAAATATAATTTACAAATTATGATGCTTTATTTTTGATTTAGTTATAAAAATTAGAAATAATTTGAGTTAAATTTGTTTTTAAAATTTGTACTATTCTAGTTTGTAGTTTATTTTCTTAATTCCTGAAGTGAAGTATAATTGAAAGATGCCATATGCAGTGGTTCATATCTATTATTATTCTGATTTTATGATGAATTTGGCTTCTCAGCTAAGCTTATTAGGTGTCATGCTGCAAAAATATTGATCTTAGTTCTACAAATTTAACGTATTAGAGCGATCTGTGCTGATAAACATTTTCAAAACTCTTTCACATAATGTACATTTTCTTCAGTTGAAGAAGTTGATCAGGAAGAAGTACTTACATTTATGATAGTAAAATGATTAGAAATAATAATGTTATCCCTTTTTTTTAGACGTTAGACATTTTAACATGCAGCTCTTTGTTAGTTATTTCATAATATTATCTATCCTAATGGATATAAGTTGTTGGTATATACAGTTATTTGAACAAATAATTTATAACTCTACTTTTCATAATGATCATGTACTCTAACATACTCGATTATGCTTAGTACAGAACTTATATTTTATGTAGGAAATTTCATGTATAGAGATTTCAGTGTGTGTTGTATACATTTTGATAAGTACAATTGAGTATTAATTTAACCTTTTAAATTTAATACTAAATAATAGGGTTTTTTTTAGTTATAGTTATCTCTAATTTATTTTTCTCACTGTCTGTATAGATGAAAAAGTTAAAAGGACGAAATCCAAAACTGTGTTATATGGTTCCACAATGATGAAGAAATTAGAAGAAAAATCGATGCAGGAAAGAGACACTAAAGGTAAAGTACCCTAAAAGAAATTTTTTGTAGGAAGTCAGATTTTGCACTTCCTGCACAAGAATAATAATAATATAAAAATTAGCTGATTAGAAATACATGTACAAGCTGGGGATGCTACAGACTATTATGCTAATACCTATTTCCTATGATATATTATTATTAAGTTTACTTAAGCTGTTAGTTTTTCCATAATATTTGAACAAAATTTAAACATATTTCAGTATTAATTCATTAGAGTATGCAAAGAATTTTTTAATAATCTCAATGCTTTAACTTTGCTGTAGGTATAAAAATTTGAAATCAGTTCAGTTAAACTTTATTTTAAATTCTAAGACC
>CM063502.1:112933111-112963111 GCA_032207245.1 Pardosa pseudoannulata | reverse complement strand
AAAAATTTTGACTTCTGTGCCTGTGAAATACAATGATTTCTCACTTATACACACTCTCTTTTGTTCATGTTTTTATTGAACCTAATGTAATAACCGTTATTTTATCTGATATGTTTCTGATAAGAGGTGCTTAAAAAGTTTGAAGGGTGCTTAATTTTTTCCATTAAAACAGTGTACGAACCATGTTATGTCATTAAGATAATTGAATAGTAATTTCACCTTAGTTTTTTAATACTAAATCATAGTTAAGTTTTTTGAGTTTAGAAACATGTACTAAGCTTTTTAATGAAATGTTATTATTTTCCCAGGTGAGTTGTTATAAAGGTTTGATTATTTTAATAGTTATAGTTATCTGTAATTCTTTTTTATATCTCTCTCTGTAGATGAAAAAGTTAGAAGGACAAAATCAGATTCTTTTCGATATAATTCCACAACGATGAAGATAGCAAAGAAACTTACAATGGAGAAAGAAGAAACAAAAGGTAAAGTACAGTAAAAGTAATTTTTATTATTCTTAATAAATATAATTTTTGTGTTTCTGCAAGAAAATAATATTTTTCAAAAAGGAATATTATGTTGCATATACATTCCTGATTATATGTTTCAAAAGCTCTTTGACATTTTTCTTCAGTTGAAGAAGTCGATTAGGTATAAATTTTTACGTTTGTCAAATTCTTTGTATTTATTGTAAACATTCTGAACTGTAGGTAGCTTTACTTAACATTCATTTCTAAGAAGCATTCATTTTTAAAGCCTGTCTATCAATTTTAAAAGTTTTTGCTTTTTTTGTGTAGAGTCAAACACAAATCTATAGCACAAATCTTTCTGAGAGTATGCACTGCCATTTAATTCTTTCAAGAGATGAAACAGATGATAATGATATCTTCTGGTTTTATTTTGGTTATGTTATACATTTGAGCATGCAGTTGCTTAGTAGTTATTTATTAATATTATCTCTCCTGATGGATATAAATGTTTTGTATATACAGTTGCTTGAACATATAATATATGAGTCTGTTTATCACAATGACCATGTACTCTATTGCACTTTGATATATTTAGTACAGAATTTATATTTTATGTAGGAATTTTCATGTATAGAGATTTGAGTGTATGTTCTTTACTTTTTGATTAGCACCATGGAATATTAATTCCACCTCAGTTATTTAATACTTTATAATAGTTTCTTTTAGTTATACTAAGCTTTATAATGAAATGATATTATTTTCCTAGGTTTGGTGTTATATAGTTATGATTATTTGTATGTGTATGGTCTTCTGTAACTGATTTTTATCTCTGTCTGTCTAGATGAAAAAGTTAAAAGGATGAAATCAAAAACTGTTCTATATGGTTCTACTACAATGAAGATACTAGGTGAAAAATCCAAGGAGAAAAGAGACACTAAAGGTAATGGACGTTAAAAGAATTTTTTTTTTTTTTATTCCTTGGAAGCCAGAGTTGTGTAAACTCTAGTTTCCAAAGAATAAAAAAAAATTCCTGCAAGAAAATAATATTAATATAAAAATTAGCGGACTAGAAATGCATATACAGTTTAGAGATGCTACAGACTTTATTATCCTTATATCCTTTTCCTATAATTTATTGTTATTAAGTTGCATTCTTTTAGACTTTCCAAAAAATTTGAGCAAAATTTAAACACATTTCAGTGTTAATTCAGTAGAGAATGCAAAATTTATTTTAGCAATTTAATGTGTTAATGTTGCTTTAGGTAAAAAATAACAGTTATTTAAACTTAATTTTGAAATCTAAGACCTCTCTAATATACAGTTTATTTCTTTAATTCACATGAAGCTTTATTAAAATTTATCATGTGTTGGGGATTATATGTATTTTTTTTGTTTTTAAGATTATTTTGATGTCTCCACTAAGATCATTATCCCTGGTATTGCAAAACAATATATAGTAATATTCAAAATGGAATGAAACAAAACTTTTTGTGCTGATAAGTTTTTCCAAAAAGGAATATTGTGTTGCATAGACATTCCTGAGTGTTTGATTTGAAATAATCTATCCCACATGGTATATTTTCTTTAGTTGTAGAATTTGATAAGTCTGCAGTACTTATTGTGAAGTTATTTATGTTTACTGTAAACATATTGAATATTCTGTTGATTTTTTTGTATGAAACATTTTTTTTAATAGCCTGTTTAACTATTTCAAAAGTTTCTGCTATTTTTTGCAGAGTTAAACACAAAAGTATATCACAAACTATTCTGATAGTATGTGCTACTATATAATTTTTTCTATAGATGAAATAGATGATAATGATATTATTTACCTTTTTTGAGATCTTAAACATTTCACCACGTAACTGCTTGATAGTTATCTCAACATATTAACTCTCCTAATGGATTTAAGTTGCTGCTATATACAGTTACTGCATATTACATGACTTTACTTTTTACAGTGACCTTGTTCTGTAACATACTCGAATATGCTTAGTACAGAATTTTTATGTTATATAGGAATTTTCATGTATAGAGATGTCGATATTTCATTAACACAATGGGAAATTAATTTCATATTAGTTTTTCAATACCAAAGAATAATTAACTTTTTTTATTTTTTGATTCTTATTCTAAGCTATTGAATAAAATATTATTATTTTCCCAGATTAGTTGCTATAAAAGTTTGATTGTTTTAATAGTTATTGTCATCAGTATTTCATTTTTATGTCTGTTTCTGTAGATGAAAGTGTTAAAAGGAAAAATTCAGATTCTCTTGCATATAGAACAACAACGATGAAGATATCAGAGGAAATTACAATGAAGGAAAAAGAAACAAAAGGTAATGTACACTATAAGGAATTTTTATTATTCTTAGAAAATGAATTTTTAACCTTCTGCAAGAAAAAAATTTAAAAATTATCTGATTAAAATTACATGCACAATTTAAAGATATTATAGATCTTCTTATAATAATATATATTTCCTATTATATATTATTATCAGGTTGTATTCCTTTAGTGTTTCTATAAAATGAGATTAATTTAAACACATTTCAGTGTTAATTCAGTAGTGTGTTCAAAGCTTTTTTTTATAAATTACAATGCTTTATTTTCACTTTAGTTATAAAAATTAGAAATAAGTTGAGTTAAGTTTCTTTTAAAAATCTAGGACTATTGTAGTTTCCAGTTTTATTTTTATGTATTATTTTTCTGATTTTTTGATGATTTTAGCTTCTCAGCTAAGTTTATAAGCCCTCATATTACAGAATAATAGATCTTAGAGCTCCAAATAGAAACCATTAGAACTTCCTGTGCTGTTAAGCTTTTTCAAAAAGGAATATTATGTTGCATGTACATTCCTGGATATATGTTTCAGAAGCTCATTCACATAATATACATTTTCTTCAGTTGAAGAAGATGATTAGGAAGAAACTTTATCAAGTTCTTTGTATTTACCATAAACATTTTGAACATTCAGTAGTTTTACTCTTGTAAGAAACATTCATCTTTAAAACCTGTTTAACTATTTTAAATGTTTTTACCATTTTTTTTTTTTTTTTTTTTTTTTTTTTTTTTTTTGTGCAAAGTTTATCTCAAAACTATATCATAAATCTTTCTGAGAGACTGCACTACAATGTAATTGTTTCAAGAGGTGAAACACATGGTAATTATATCTTGTCTTTTTTTGGTGAGGGATGTTAGACACTTCATGCAGCTGCTTGGTAGTTATTTCATAATATTATCTATCCTAATAAATATAAGTTATTGATATATACAGTTACTTGAACATAAAATATATGACTCTTCTTTGCACAATGACCATATACTCTAACATACTTACATATGCTTTTTTCATAATTTATATTTTATGTAGGAATTTTCATGTATAGATATTCAAGTGTTTCTTCTATATGTTTGATTAGCATAATGGAGTATTAATTTCAGGTTAATTATTTAATACTAAATAATAGTTATTTATTTTTCTAAAATTTATACTAAGCTTTTTAATAAAATAATATTATTGTCCTAGGTTAGTTGTTATATATTTACGAGAATTTGTTTAAATATTCATTTTTATCTCTGTCTCTGTAGATGAAAAAGTTAAAAGGATGAAATCAAAAACTGTTCTATATGGTTCTACAACAATGAAGATATTAGGTGAAAAATCCAAGCAGAAAAGTGACAATAAATGTAGAGTACATTAACCTTTTAAGCGGCTGCATCTTATCGAAATTTTCTCTCTTAAAATGCCGTGAGTGTTAGAACTCGTTCTCTTGTAAAGCGGCTGGTATCCAAGACGTGACTTTTCTTTCCCCCCTGCTTTGATGGGAAAGGTGACAGTTGTACCTCCTACTTTTCCTCATTGTCCATCCCTCGTAAAGTTGCCTTTTGTTACTCTTCCGCTTTGAGTTGATAAGCACAAAATCTGTTCTATTCTTGCTCGTAGGATTTTTCTCGTAAGAGTTTGCAATAGCATTTTGACTTCTAGCATTTCCACATAATTTCTTATTCTAATATAACTTTAACATTTTGGAATATTTATTTCCAATATACATCTAAAGTGACAGTGGGAGTGCAAAATATCAAAATTTGATTAAAAATATGATATTTCCCACTAATAAAGACATGCTAAGCTTTTCCTTCAAAATAAAATCAAGTGTTTCCAATGTAATGATTTTTTCACTAAAATCTGCCTCTTACCCTACATCTTTATTTTAAAACTAAATTTAATTATATTATACAGCCTTGTGTTTTTGGTTTTATTTTACAAATTATCGGCTTTAAAATTATTCAGATTCATGCATTTTTTCGCATACTTCCTCAAATTTTGTATTGTCTATTAATGCATTTTTCATAAAAATGAGTAAGCCTTTAAAACGCAAAGTGGTTTATGGAGTTACAAAGTGTTTAACCTCTCGAAACAACTAAATAATTCACTATACTCATTTATAATTTAATACTTGATTTTATATAAATTACATTTAACGTAAATAAAAATCGATACCCAATTTTTTCTTCACATAGTGTGAAAACGTATAAAAAATTACAATAAACTGCAGTGCCCAAGGAACGTTTCTATAAATGTGGGGCTGAACTTTTATGAAAATATTTTATTGAGTTAAAACTTTTTCCTGATGGATATTAGTGCCTTATATGACTTATATAAGGGCATCCTTTATGCTAATTTTCGGAACCCAGTTAAATCTTGAATGCTTTAAAAACTAAGTTTCAAAGTCGCTTGCCTTCCTTAAAACTTTTCTTGATTTAAAAAGAAATTTTTTTAGTATTAAACCTTCAAACTTATAATTATTTACAGCTATCTACGCACAACATTGCCCAGTTTTTTTAAAATACAGTTTATTAGTTTAAGTTAAAGATATATATTGTGTCTTAAAAATTAGTTACCACGAGGTGAATATTATGTCTCCGCTGAAAAAAAAGACCTTTTTAAGATCATTTAAAAAAAAATACCTGATAATATAAGATATAATTAACTTGTTTTCTCTCAGAAATATCACGATAACCAATAACATTTTATTGCTTCCATTTGTATTAATTATTGTGTTTATTATTAAAAATGTTCAATGTTTTAAACCACGAAGTATTTCTATCAAATCATTAAAATCTGCTTTTATTTCAAATCACTTATTATTATTATGTAATCAAAGAAATATAAATTATGTAATAAAATTTTCTTTTTCTATATAAATTTAGTTTATAAATTATAGAATAAAGAAAATAAAGTTAATTTTGACGACTTTTGCAGTAGTTAAACGATGCCAGTTCCTTTAATAAATCTTGAAACAGCTTTTTTAAAATGGAAAAAGCTTCGAAGGTGTAAGAACTGTATTGATTCACTTAAGATTTACACATTAAGTCAGATAGAAACAAACGTTCGAAGGGTTTTAAAGTACTCTGTTTATTTGCGGCAAAACTGGGGGGGGGAGTATCTATTAAAATTTAAAACATATTTGAAAATTTTTAAAATTCTCAAACTGCAGCTATTAAAACTACTTAACAAAAATTTTGCTTTTCAAATATTTTAATTATTAACCGCTTTTTTTTTAAATTTCAACATCTGTGTTCATCGATAGCTAAAGGTTAAATTGCTGAAGTTAGTAGAATATAATACCTTTGCCATTTTTAGTAGTATTTTTCATGATTAATGAAATAAAATGTAACATTGAAATTTGCAATTTGAATGGCATTTGTACTTGATTTTATTTTCTACCCAAAGTCATCTAAACATTTTAAGAGAAAGGATAATTTTGTTGATATTTTGCATTCTTTCGCTTTTAAATTAATACAAGTATTTCCATTTCTGTTTGTGTTTGTGTTTACATATCTGTTTTATGTTTACTTAAATTCTAATTCAATAAATAGTTTTATGCTTATAAATAATGAAAAAATAGAAACAATATTTAAAACCTGTTTCTAATTTAATGTTAAAGTTTTTATTTGAATATGAATATCCTATTATCAATTTTTTTTTAAGAATGAGGCACAATAATTTAGGTTGTGCCCTGGTCACAAAAGCATCTTAGTCGGTACGTGCTGAAATGTTGCACTTATTTTCTTCCATGCCTGATTGGAATACTAGTTAAAGAGGAAATTCGATGTTATTATTTTAGTTTAGAGTTCTTGGCTTGCAATTAAGTGCATTTATAAAATACTTTAATTATTTATACAGTTTCATTTAGTAAAAATTAGTAAATAGAAATATTTGTCTAATCTGGAATTTGTTAAGATATAGATTTAAACAAAAATGCCATTTATTACTTGGTTACATTTAAAAAATCCTTAATACAAATTACGATTGCTTTTTAACTAGTTTCTTTTATGGCCGATTTACAGTAAAATAATTTCACCTAAAATTTTTATTTATTTATATTTTATTAAAGGAAAAGATTTAAATATTTAAAAATAGTAAGAGTTTTTCGACCAACGTAAGTATTTTGTATTTTTTGTGATTTCAGAAAGTTTGTCTCTTTTATTAAGTAAATGACTATTCAATTGTACATACGAATAAGACTGTTTTTTTTTAAGGTTCATCTTGCCTTTATTAAAATCTATATCATCACTCTTCCGAAACAATTGAATTAATGCTAAATTAAAATTTTTTTAAACTATATATATAAATGCATACATGGTTTTTGGTATGGAGCGATACGGTCTACTGTTTTGCTGATGAGGGCTAATGAGGCCGGGACCTACTGCTTAAAGCGGATTCTGAACGGCTACAAGCATCCATGCCAGCAGTGGGATTCAAATCCATGAACTCCGGTACCCAAAAAAAAAACTGAACCATTCAACCACCGTTTGGCTTAAAAGCATACATTCACCTACAAGTGTGTATATATATAATGTAAATATAATGTATATTGATATTGATAAACAGTCTAACCGCGCTATAGTACTACTATCAGTTCCAATACCAGTTGGCGTCATAACGAGTTTGTAGTAGTAGTAGCGGTAAATCAACTTGCATTCATATATCTATTGTTAAAATTAGATAAAGACAGAGTTATCTCTTCATATCAGTAAAATGTTAGGTAAGTACAAGCATTACACCTGTACATACTTCAGCATTTTAATACAATTTAGTTGTTTTTTCTTCAGTTAGAAATACAGTAAAGTACTTGTGATTTTTTTATTGCAATAATTTCTGTAATGCTTTATCAACATCACTAAGAATCTATTTATTATTCTTTTATCTTTTTTTTTTCATAAACGTACATAGTTATTTTAAGACAAACCTTTAATTCTCCTGACTTTATGTTTATTTCATCCCTAGAATTTAGTAATTCTTATCCGCACATTCGTATCATGCACGGCAAACCATATGCTTAGAGTAAGCAATCTGATAACGAAGAAAATTCAGAATTCATCAACGAGTGAAAGTAAACACGACAAAGAAGTGATTGAAGCTAGAGCCTTTTCCCATGCATTAGGACAGATGAAATACAATTTCTCTTTAATGATAGCACAGAAAAACAGGAAGTTTTAAATCCATTAACTTGCCGCAAAGCACTACTTCCGTCAATTCGAATATGATACAATTATGTTTACAAATGCTTAAGAGCATAAAGGTAAAAAAATAGTACACACTTCCAATACAAGAAATATTTCAAGTGGGAAAAGTAAAATTACAGAGAGATAAAAGAATATCTCAAATTTTCAAACTCTTCATTCCTGGCGGAAAATAATTAGTCTGTGGTTTAACGGATTTTTAGCATTGTAGGTCTTAAAGGAAAGATTTGTTCACACACTTATGTAATGCTATAACGGGGTTGGAGGTATGTCAGGAAGGTGCTGACTAGGAGTTTTAGTAGAATATATGTATGCATTCATACACACCCATATAGACGTGCATCTATATCTTTATCTCTCTCTCTCTCTCTCTCTCTCTCTATATATATATATATATATATATATATATATATATATATATATATATATATATATATATATATATATATATATATTAATTTTTTTATATTATAAAATACGTTGATGTTGACTCATGATTGTGGAATCGATAATTAAAGCATATGTCTTTTATTTCCGGTTTGAATATTAAGTTTGAGAAACTATTGTACTGGTATGATTGCAACTTCTAATAAGATATTCTAAGAAAAGTTAAGATTGCATAAGTCTATGAAACAAAAATATACGTTGGAGATTCAATATACATGCGCAAACTGTACGGCAAGTAGTTTTATAAAGTTTAAAGAAACAGGAAGGAAAATATTCCTAATTTAACAGTATCATAAACAAAACTTTAAATTTAAACATCTAAGACATGCTTATCTTAGTTGAAATCTCTATTAAAGACAGGATTGTGCTAAAAGGCATGGAAATCCCTGTGGAACTAAAAAAATACAAACAAATTATTCTGCAAATGCGATGAATATAGTTTGTTTTATCAAATGCAGATGGTAACAGAGGCAAATATATCTTTATGCCAACACATGTCTGCAAAGCTGTTACCCATTTAGCACCACCCGAGGAGCACGTGTAGCTTAGGGAATGCTACGGACACGAGTAACATTACTTCCACTGGGTCTCCGTAATTTAGAACCAAACAGAAGACCCCCTAAGGTATCATTTGAGAACTTGGAGAACATTGAATTTAGTTATAGATTCTAAATAATCACAGTTCAGAGTTGCCCGAGGCCATCAATAATTTTCCCTTGGACCATAGCTAATTAAAAATTTCCTCTTCTTTATTGTATTTATTGATAGCCAAGATCAATACTATACATACAAAATTTTGGGGATTCAGTAGGAAGGTTATTGTTTTAATGTTAAGATTAAGTAGGAATTCCCTGTACAGGTATAATGAGCCGTTTTGGTCAATACAAGAAACTTATTTTGAACTATCTGCAGGTTATGAATGTATCAGTCGTTGATCAACATCCACAGCTGCATAGAGAAAAACGTTTCTTCATGGTTTTATTTAACATCAATTTATTACAGTTTCTTATACTTCTGAAGAAGAAATAAACGATATCCTAGATAGCTTTATAGATTTTTTAAAAATACATATTATCCATATTTTTTCCTGTGTAGAGTAATACGAAAGATAGGGGTAGTTAATCTTTCTCTCATATTAAAAAATTTGACCACGTACAGTGACTGAGGTGTGGACACAAAACATTGAAATGTATAAATTATAATAAATATGTAGTAATGTAAAAAATATAAGTGATGTATATCATGCTTAATTAACAGCAGTAAATAAATAAATAAATAGTTATTTGTCCCAAAAACAGCCTCGACTACACATAATCTTATAGAATACTACAAAGAAAAATACTTCTATTAATACCTGAGGCTTTGTAGCTAATACCTCTGTAAGAATTTTTGTTTGTTTAGGAAATTTCACTGTTTAAAGTTAAACATTTCGAGGAAAGGCGAAAAAAAGTCCTAAGACCACTTAGAAGATGAGAAGAAATTGTAATGAAGTTTTAGAAACTTTGTAATCATCGCTCCCTTGAAGTGAAAAATTATAAAATCTATTTGATTTCTCATTTAATAATGAAAACTAATACAACTTAAAAATTAAATAAATGTTTTCTAACTCATTAAGAACAATTAAATGGATGAATTTTTATTTTATTCTTTAAAATACAGTCTAAGTTTTTAATAAAATTGAGGACTATAGTTCTGAACACTCTTAAAGGGGTTATTTATTTACCCGAATATCCAGTGTGTACTTTGATATTCATCCCAAAATAAGTAGCTTATTATTGAGAATTAATTCATTTCTGTATGAAATTATAGTATTTTAACTAATTCGATAATATTTAACAAATTATGTAGTTTACTAATTTTCTTCCATTGGGGATAATATAATGTTAGATAAATTCTATATATTTGCTATACCTAAAAAATTAAAAACATTATGTTTTCTGCTTTGAAGATTTTAATTCAAATGTAAAACGAAATCTAAATTAAATTTACAGTAGTAAAACTATTAATATTCCCTCATCTTATTATATTGAAAATGTGATTTAGCTACCATGTTAAATAAATTTAACTATAAACCAATATAATTTTGTTGAAATTATTTTTCCACAACTGTTATATAAGGGCAACTCAAGAAATTCTTCCAAAATGCACCCCAGCGTTAGACTGTGTCCAGAAAAGGTTCTCCAAGGTCACGGCCAGGCAGTGTCAATGTACAAATTAGTGAGACCCCCCAAAACTCAAATGATCGGAACTGCTTAGTGAATATATCCAGTGAAAGCCCTGGGAAGGAGAAGGGACATTCATTCTATTTTCACCCTGTAACCCTCCGGGCTTTGAAACAGATGGTTCCATTAGCAGGGAGAGGTAGGGGGGGCTCTTTCCAAGAAAATGTAATTTCAGTGTCCACGTGAATTTAGTGCGAGACAGCCGTGGATTAAAAAATTATGGTCAGTTGACTGAAATTTTTATAAATATATATTATAAATTGTTACATTAGTTATAAACATTTGATTCATATTCAAAAACTTTTATACAATACCAAAAATAAATAACAAACATACACTCAAATACATGCACACACAAAGAAAATTGAAAAAACGAAACGATCAGAAGAGGAACAGAACTGTAAACTACGAACAAATTATTACATCTAAGTTCATAAAACAAGTAATTTGTTAATGCTAGCCACTTTTAATGTATTTAAAATAGGTTATCATAGTTTTTTTTTTTTTTTTTATTGTAATATTTGTTTAGCTCTGATATTGAATATGAAAGAGACTGAAATTATTGCCTCAATTTTAGTGATTTATGAAACTAATTGAAGCTTTATAAATTTCCAATTAGCTATTTTTCATAAATTTAGAAATCTTTCATAAAATGCAACAACATATCCTTGGGTAGTGCCTCATGCGAGAATTTTAATTTATGTTAAAAATAAAATCTCCTGATAAGAGAGAGTGTCCATATTTTAACAAAACATAGTATATGCAATTTCATAATAATCACTTACTGCTTTTAACTTCTGTTAAATTATTTTACCATTCAGACACATTATTAAATGTAATCAAATGCTAAAAATATTTTAAATTCCATTTATATCAAATGTTAAGGTTATTATGTGGATTAAAAGGAAATTCTTTAAATTTAATTTTTAAAACGATTATATTAAACAATTAAAAAACTTATATATATATATATATATATATATATATATATATATATCTGTGTGTGTGAGAGAGAGAGAGAGATTGAAGACAGATGTTTTATTATTATTCTTTTTTTTATATAAGACACAGTGTTCTTGAAAATATAAATAAAAATAAAAACGAAGTCACGGGAAGGGATGCGGGGAAGGATTACATGGGCTCGTGCCCCTTCCGAATACGCTATTCTGAATTTTTCTGAATTTTAACATTAAAATAATAGTATATTTCGAAATATATATATTTTTAAACTGGATAATTAAGATTTTATTTTCATATAAATATTCAATTTAAATTATTCTATTGTTTTACTAGCAATAAATTTGTTTGATATAGTTTTATCATTTACTAAAAATATTGCACAATTGTGCATATATATATATATATATATATATATATATATATATATATATATATATATATATATATATATATATACATATATATACATATATATACATATACATATATATACATATATATACATATACATATATATATACATATATATACATATACATATACATATATATATATATATATATATATATATATATATAAATTTTCTGTACTTTTTACTTTACACACTATTAATTTATTTCAATACTAACGTTAAATATTAATTTTAAATTTATATAATTTTGCAATAAATTCCTCGGGTTTTTTAGTTAATATATAGTAGTAAAAATGTTCCTTAGTCGAACTTGAGTCTTCCCTCCCACTCACTCCTAAATTTAAACGGAAACAAACTAAATAATCTACCATTCTTCAAATTGCATTAAAAAAAACGGATAAAACTCTAAAGACAAAAATTTTAACACAGACATTTGGATAGAAATAAAATAATCTTTCAGACTAAAGGTATTATTAACAAGATATAATGTACTACCGAAATGCACCAGTTGCAATCTCCTCCTTCTCAACCGCAGAACCTCCCCCTTGTCAATCAAGGAAATAAACGAGGGGGAAGGAAGAAGCAGAAAAAGCCGGCTCAGCCCCTTTATGAGCGAAAATCGAGGTCCAAAAAAAGCCGGCTCAGCCGCTTTGAGAGCGGTTTCGGGGATACAGAAAAAGCCGGCTCAGACGCTTATAGGGTTAAAGGAAATTTTTATTATTCTTTGGAAACCTGATTTTACAATTCCTGTGAGAAAATAATAATAATAATAATATTAAAATTAGCTGATTAGAAATGAATGTACATTTTAGAGATGCTACAGACTTTATTTTCCTAATATCCATTTCCTATGATATATTATTATTAAGTTGTATTCCTTTAGTCTTTCTATAAAATGTGAGCACAATTTAAACACATTTCAATATTAATTCATTAGGGTATGGAAAGAATTTTTTGTAATCTCAATGCTTTAATTTTGCTGTATCTATAAAAATTTGGAATCAGTTTATATAAATTTGATTTTTAAATCTAAGACCTCTGTAATATGCAGTTTATTTCTTTCATTCCTGCAATGTAGCATAATGCAAAACAATATATAGTAATGTTCCAAATGGAATGAAACAGAACTTCTTGTATGGATAAGCTTTTTTAAAAAAGAATATTATGCTATATGGGCATTCCTGAGTGTTTGATTGTGAAAAATCTTTCTCATGAGGTATATTTTCATTAGTTGTAGAATTTGATAAGTGTCCTGTACTTATCTTTATCAACTTCTTTATATGTTTACTGTAAGCATATTGAATATTATGTAGTTTTCATTTTGTAAGAAACACTCATTTTTTAAAGCCTGTATAACTATTTCAAAAGTTTCTGCTTTTTTTTTTTTTTTTTTTAGACTTAAACACAAATGTATATCACAAATTTTTCTGAGAGTATGCACTACTATGTAACTTTTTCAAGATTTGAAACAGATGATAAAGCTATTATTTACCCTTTTCTTGAGATCTTACACACTTCATTATGCATCTGCCTGGTAGTTATCTCATAATATTATCTATCCTTAAGGATTTAAGTTGTTACTACATACAGTTATCTTACTATATATGATTATGCTTTTCACAATGCCCATGTACTCTGACGTACTGGAACATGCTTAATATGGAATTATTTTATATACGAATTTTCAAGTATAGAGATTTGAGTATGTGTTCTATACAATGTCATTAACACAGTAGAATATTAATTTCATATTACTTTCCTAATATTAAAGAATAGTTAAGTTGTTTTGTTTTTTTATAGTTATACTAAGCTTTTTAATGAAATGTTATTACTTTCCAAGGTATGTTGTTACAAAAGTTTAATTATTGGAATAGTCATAATCATCATAATTCATTTTTACATTTATCTCTGTAGATGAAAGTGTTAAAAGGAGGAAATCAGATTCTCTACCATATAGCACCACAACGATGAAGATATCAGAGGAAATTAAAATGCAGAAAGAAGAAACCAAAGGTAAAGTATAGTAGAAGGAATTTTTATTATTCTTAAAAAATGTGATTTTTCCCTTTCTGCAAGAAAATAATAATAATATAAAAATTAGCTGATTAAGTTTGGACGTACAATTTAAAGATGGTATAGGTATTATTATTGTATTATAAATTTCTTTTGATATATTATTATCAGATTGTAATCCTTTAGTCTTTCCATAAAATATCAGCAAAATTTAAACAGAGTTCAGTGTTAATTCAGTAGAGTATGCAAAATATAATTTACAAATTATGATGCTTTATTTTTGATTTAGTTATAAAAATTAGAAATAATTTGAGTTAAATTTGTTTTTAAAATTTGTACTATTCTAGTTTGTAGTTTATTTTCTTAATTCCTGAAGTGAAGTATAATTTAAAGATGCCATATGCAGTGGTTCATATCGATTATTATTCTGATTTTATGATGAATTTGGCTTCTCAGCTAAGCTTATTAGGTGTCATGCTGCAAAAATATTGATCTTAGTTCTACAAATTTAACGTATTAGAGCTATCTGTGCTGATAAACATTTTCAAAACTCTTTCACATAATGTACATTTTCTTCAGTTGAAGAAGTTGATCAGGAAGAAGTACTTACATTTATGATAGTAAAATGATTAGAAATAATAATGTTATCCCTTTTTTTAGATGTTAGACATTTTAACATGCAGCTCTTTGTTAGTTATTTCATAATATTATCTATCCTAATGGATATAAGTTGTTGGTATATACAGTTATTTGAACAAATAATTTATAACTCTACTTTTCATAATGATCATGTACTCTAACATACTCGATTATGCTTAGTACAGAACTTATATTTTATGTAGGAAATTTCATGTATAGAGATTTCAGTGTGTGTTGTATACATTTTGATAAGTACAATTGAGTATTAATTTAACCTTTTAAATTTAATACTAAATAATAGGGGTTTTTTTTAGTTATAGTTATCTCTAATTTATTTTTCTCTCTGTCTGTATAGATGAAAAAGTTAAAATGATGAAATCCAAAACTGTGTTACATGGTTCCACAATGATGAAGAAATTAGAAGAAAAATCGATGCAGGAAAGAGACACTAAAGGTAAAGTACCCTAAAAGAAATTTTTTGTAGGAAGTCAGATTTTGCACTTCCTGCAAGAGAATAATAATAATATAAAAATTAGCTGATTAGAAATACATGTACAAGCTGGGGATGCTACAGACTATTATGCCAATACCTATTTCCTATGATATATTATTATTAAGTTGTACTTAAGCTGTTAGTTTTTCCATAATATTTGAACAAAATTTAAACATATTTCAGTATTAATTCATTAGAGTATGCAAAGAATTTTTTAATAATCTCAATGCTTTAACTTTGCTGTAGGTATAAAAATTTGAAATCAGTTCAGTTAAACTTTATTTTAAATCCTAAGACCTCTCTAATATGCAGTTTACTTCTTTAATTCCTTAAATGTAACATAATTAAAATAGATCATGTATAGTGGATCATATGTATATTTTCTGTTTTTATGATAATTTTGACTTTTCAGATTAGATCATTAGCTCTCGTGTTGTAAAACAATATATAGTCATTTTCCAAATGGAATGAAACAGGACTTTTTATGCTGATAAGCTTTTCGTAAGAGGAGTATTATATTCTATAGACATTCCATAGTGTTTGATTGCATAAATCTTTTACATAAGATATGTTTTCTTTAGTTGTAGAATTTGATAAGTGTGCAGGTCTTATCTTTATAAAGTTCTCATATTGACTATTCAATAGTTTTGTATTTTTATGAAACATTCATTTTTAAAGCCGGTTTAGCTATTTCAATAGTTTCTGCTGTTTTTTTACTGTGTTAATCACAAAACTATATCACAAATTGTTCTGAAGGTATGCACTATCATGTTACTTTAACAAGATATGAAACAGATCATAATGATATATTCTACTTTTTATGGAAATGTTTGACACTTCAGCATACAGCTGCTTGGTACTTGCCTGATAATCTGATCTGTCCAGTGGACTTAAATTGTTATTATTTACAGTTACTTAATAATATAATATATGACTTTACTTTTCATAATTACTGCTTACTCTAACATACTGGAATATATTGTATACAGAATTTTAATTTTTATATGAGTTTATTTTATATAGAGATTTGTGTGCATGTTCTATACTTTTTGATTAATGCAATGGGATATTAAATTTCAAATTATTTTTCATACTTAAAAATAAGTTTTTTTTTTAAATTTATACCAAACTTTTCAGTAAAATATTATTTTCCCAGGTAAGTTGTTATATAGGTTTAATTAGAGTATATATAAACATCTGCAATTCCTTTTTTCTCTGTCTCTGTAGATGAAAACGTTAAAGGAACAAAATCAAAAGCTCTTCCACATGATTCTACAACAATGAAGATGCTATATGAAAAATCCATGCAGAAAACTGAAACTAAAGGTAAAGTACACTTAAAGAATTTTTTTTTATTCTTAGAAAATCAGATTTTTCATTTCCTTCCAGAAAATAATAATAATATAAATATTAGCTGATTAGAAATGCATATGCAGTTTAGAGTTCTACAGACGTTATTAGAATATACATTTCCTATGATATATTACTATAAGTTTATATTCCTTTAGTCTTTCCATAAAATTTGAGCATAATTTAAATTTATTTCAGTATTAATTGAGTAGAGTATACAAAGAAATTTTAAGTTATTAGAATGCTTCAATTTCCCTTTTGTTATAAAAATTTAGAATCAGTTCAGTCAAACTTGTTTTTAAAATTTAGGACTGCTCTGTTATCCAGTTTATTTTCTTAATTCCTGAAATGAATTATATTTAAAATAGATCATGTGCAATAGTCCATATATATTATTATTCAGACTTTATAAGGATTTTGTCTT
Source organism: Pardosa pseudoannulata (assembly GCA_032207245.1). NCBI lineage: Eukaryota > Metazoa > Arthropoda > Arachnida > Araneae > Lycosidae > Pardosa > Pardosa pseudoannulata. The sequence continues at coordinate 112,946,152 of CM063502.1, read as the reverse complement.
AGCTAATTTAATTAACCCTCATGTTGAAAAACAATAGATATTAGTGCTCTAACTGGAATGTAACAGAACTTGTTGTGCTGGTAAGATTTTTTAAAAAGGAATATGATGTTGCATATGCAATCTTGATTATATGTTTTAAAAGCTCTTTCACATAAAGTACATTTTCTTCAGTTGAAGAAATTGATTAAGAATAAGTACTTACATTTATCAAATTCTTTGTATTTATTGTAAACATTTTGAAGTTTAAATAGCTTTGTTTTGGTAAGAAACATTCATTTTTAAAGCCTGTTTAAATCTTTTAAAAGTTTTTTTCAGAGATAAACAAATAACTATATCACAAATGTTTAAGAGTGTGTGTTACCGTGTATTTCTTTTAAAAGATGAAACAGAGGATAAGGATATTACTCTTTTTTTGATAGTTTAGACAGTTCAGTATGCAGCTGCTTGGTAGTTATCTCTTAATATTATCTACCTTAATGGATTTAATTTTTGCTATATACAGTTACTTCAAAATGTAATATATGATTTTACATTCCATAAAGGCCTAGTACTCTAACATACTGGAATAGGTTTTGTACTGAATGTGTATTTTATATAAGAATTTTTACATTTAGATATTTGAGTGCATTTTCTATACTTTTTGATTAACACAACGGAATATTAAATTTAAACATAGTTTTTCATTCTAAAGAATAGTTAATTTTTTTAAACCTATACTGAGCTTTTCAAGGAAAGGATATTGTGTTCCCTGGTTAGTAGTTGTATAGGTTTGATTTTTTCCATAGTTATAATCATTTGTAATTAATTTTTATCACTTTCTCTATAGTTGAAGAAATTAAAACTTTATAATACTAATATCCATTTCTTATGATATATTATTAGGTTGTATTCCTTTAGTGTTTCCATAAAATTTGAGGGCAAATTAAACACATTTCAGTGTTAATTCAGTAGAAAATAGAAAGATACTTTTAGTAGTTAGATGCTTTAATTTTGATATAGTTATAAAAATTTGGAAACAGTTCAAGTAAACTTGTTTTAAAAATCTAGGACAACTCTAGTATGTTGTTTATTTTCTTAATTTCTGAAATGAAACATAATTAGTGTAGATCATTGGCAGTAGTTCATATTATTATTATTCTAATTTTATGAGGTTGACTTCTCATGTAAGCTCATTCTCCCTCGTGTTGTAAAACAGTAGATCTTAGGATTTCAAATACATTGTAAAAACATTATGCTCATAAGCTTTTTCAAAAAATAACATTATGTTGCATGTACATTTCTGATTATATGTTTCAAAATCTCTTTCTCATAAGATCCATTTTCTTCAGTTTAATAAATGGATAAGAAGTAAGTACTTACTTTTTATCAAGTTCTTTGTATTTACTGTAAATATTTTGAACATTCAGTAGTTTTGTTTGTGTAAGAAATATTTAAAAAAAATCTGTTTTTATATTTAAAAAATTTTTGCTTTTATTATTTATTTATTTTTTATTATTTGCAGAGTTAAATACAAAATTTTATTTTAAATCTTTCAGTGAGTATGCAATACCATACATTTTTTTCAGGAGATGAAACATGATTATGATATTCTCTTTTTTTTTCCTTTGAAATTGTAGACACTTCAGTATGCAGCTGCTTAGTAGTTACATTATAAAATGATCTATCAGGTGGATTTCAGTTCTGTTATGCACAGTTACTTCACAATATAATACATTACTTTACCTTCCACAAAGACCATGTTCTCTAACATACTGGAATTTGTTTAGTACAGAATTTATATTTTTTATCGAAATTTTCATGTATAAAGATTTGAGTTTATGTTTTATATTATGTGATTAACATAATGGAATATTAATTTCCCCTTAGTTTTTTAATACTAAAGAAGTTAAAATATTTGTTTTTTGAAAATTGTGCTAAACTTTTCAATGCAAAGATATTATTTTCTCAGCTAAATTATTAAATATTTATGATTATTATTATTATATATATAGTCATCTGTAAATCATTTTCATCTATGTCTCTGTAGATGACAAAGTTAAAAGCATGAAATCAAAAACTCTTCCACATGGTTCAACAGGGATGAAGATATTAGATGAAAAATCCGTCCAGAGAAGAGAAACTAAAGGTAAAACACACTAAAAGTAATTTTTGTTATTCTTAGAGAATTTAAGAAATTAAAGTGTTTGCTTCTTTGGTAAGCTCATTAGCCCTCATGTTGCAGAACAACAGATCTTAGTTGTCCAAGCACAAACACAAGAAAACAAAACTTCCTGGAAGATAAGTTTTTTCAGAAAGAAATATTATGTTGCATATGCATTCCTGATTATATGTTTCATATCTCTTTCACATAAGGTACATTTTCTTGAGTTGAAGAAGTTGATAAGGGTGAAGTACTTAACTTTATCAAGTTAATATATTATTATTAGGATGTATTCTTTCAGTCTTTCCATAAAATTTGGGAATACAATTTTAACATATTGCAGTGATAATTCTTTAGACTATGCAAAGAAATTTTTAGTAATTTGAATTCTTAACTTTTTCTTTAGTTATAAAAAAATTTGGAATCATTTCACTTAAACTTGGTTTTAAAATTTATGACTACTCTAGTATGTAGTTTATTTCCTTAATTCCTGAAATGAATCATAATTAAAATTGATTATGTACAGATTTTAATATGCATTATTATTTTGTTTTTATGATGTGTTTGCTTCTCAGGTAAGCTCATTAGCTCTCATATGGCAGAACACTTAGTTAAATCTTAGTTCTTCAAACACAATGTAACAGAACTTCTTGTGCAGATAAGTTTTTTAAAAGGAGTATTGTGTTGCATATGCATTCCTGATTATATGTTTCAAAATCTGTTTAACATAAGCAGGGTCAGATTATCAAGATTTTAGGTTCAGGGCAGAGAGTATGTTTTGGGCCCTTGTAGATTATTACATTTTATTAATGTATAGTTGAAAGATTTGCATTGATGACTGTGTACATAGAATTTACTAATATTACTAGGATATAAACTATCATTTACCCAAAGCAAGTATTTGTTTTTCTAGACCCCCCCCCCTCTGATATTTATCCCCATACATCTTTAATCTTCATTTGGTACCCTGGATACATGCCCCTCCTCTAGTTTTTGCCTTGAGCCCAGTGGCAGAAAATTTTGTAGCTGTCTGAAACAAGCTATTAGAATTTTATACCCTGTCCACAAAATTTACATACAATTTTAATGAATAAATTTGGTATTAAACTAGTAATGTTTAATCATTTTATTTGAAACATGCTATTTCTCATTATTCTTATTATTCTTTTCATTATTAAGTTTTTCAGACAGTTCTATGACAAATAAAATTAGTATTTTTAAAAAAAAACGATTTATTTTAATAAAGTAGTTATAATTTACAAAAATGTAACAGAGTTTGAAGCTACAAAATCTCTAGCCTCCCTTCCTCCCTAAAAATAAGACTCATCATATGTATATGAGTGTTCTCCCTGTCAAAAATTTGGCTAAAGCTTCCAAAAACAAAAAGTTTGAAAACTGAGGAGAAAATTTTCAAATTGGGCAGACAAAAGTGGTTTACAAAAGGTCTTCATTGTCAGTGATAATGTCGCCATGTTGCAGTGTTTCTGCCACTTGGGCATTGATTACTAAGCTGGACAAACACTTCATTTGCACTTGTATTTATCATTTGTGATGCATGAATAATTAAAAGAAATATTTCTAAAAATGCTAAAAGCAAATACTTATCTGAATATATCAATAGTTTGAGATTAAATGAAATAAAAAATTTAAACATTCAATCATGTCATTTCTATAAAATTAAGTTCTGAATCTATTCAGATTTATTATTTAAAATTTATATTCAGATTTATTGTCTAAAATTTATTCTAATAGTTTAATATATGAGATTTTTTAGAGAGGTAAGGGTTGCGAGTATCAGGAAAGCAAGTTAACTAACTACAGAACAAATTCAATTTCCTCAGGGGAAAATTTCCCTTTTCCTTGACTTTTGCAGGCTTTCAGACAAGAATTGCATCTCTTTTTTAATAATTATTATTTTCACAAAGTTTTCTTGAAGTGAAGGAACACTCATTTATTCAATTAATGAATTTAAATTTTAAAAGAAATATTAACACAAAGAATTAGGATCGGTTTGATTTTGCTTTAAGATAACTTAAATTTTTAGATAAAGAAAGTAAGAGACTTCTAAAAACTGTCTAAAAGGATAGTTATAAATTAAGTTGACAATAAAAATAGAATTAAGGTTCTGTAGGCATGATTAAAGCAAATAGATAAAAAATGCAAATTTTAATTTAAAAATATTGTAGTATTACCTGAATAAACTTAATTTCACAAAGTGAAAGTTTATATAAAGTATGATACTTATAAGCATGAAAATATAATTTGATACTAACAGGTGTATAAATATTAAACATTTAATCATGCCTTTGTTATATTTCTATTTTAAATAAAAAGCTTTAAAATATTTATTCTAACAGTTCAAAATTTATCCTCAAAAATATATTTCAATAGTTTAAATGAAAAAGTTGCATACATGGAAAACTAAAAACATTACAAAATATATATAGTGTACTTGTAGGATTAAAGATGTATTAAATTTTAAAATAGGATTTTAATCTTAATATGAGAAACTTGAATTTTTTAATGCAGAAAAACTTTTTAAAATTTACCTCAAAGTATGAAAACTAGGAAATTGTTTTTTTTTTTCCTAATTTTTTGGCTTGCTAACTCATTAATTATATCAGTATAATCTAAATTAGATGTAATATCATTTTCAAAACAAAGAATTGCTAATGCATTGAGTTTGTCCTCACTGAGGGTTGATCTTAATGAAGATTTTAGCCTTTTCAGAAGTGAGAAACTTTGTTCACCAGTACAGTTACTAATTGGTAAAGTTAAAAATAATTTTAAAACTAAATCTACATTTTGAAATGTTGCCCTCATGTTAAGTTTATGCAAATTTTGCAACATATCAAGAATACTCTCATCTTTCTACTTAATTGGCAGAAATTGCATGTATTAATTTGGAAAACCATCATCCAAATCAGCCTTATAATGCTGCTGGAATAAGCATGCTTAAAGACTTCATTGCTATCAGAAAATTCAGAATCATTAAAGACTTCATTGCTATCAGAATTCAGTAGAAAAGAAAATTTTTCTAGGACACATTCATATGAAACTTTTCTTGATGATAACTCAATATTAAAGAATCACACAAATCATAAAGACAAGTCACTATAAAATTATCTCTGGGAGAGAGATCTACAGAAGAAGTATCACTATCACCTAGAAATCTACTTTTTAGTACATTTTTTTCCTTCTACTAATGACATAATTTGAATTTTCAATAGTTAATTTAGCTTCTTCTTAAATATCAAAGTTTTTCTAACATATTGAAGGAAAGAGATCAATGAGTTAAATAGCATTAAAACACTTGCTAGATTTTCTGAATTACTTTGCAGTTGTTTGCTACTTTTATTAAGCCACTGCTGAATTGTATCCCAGACAATAACACTTACAGTTTTGTCGAAGTTTTGTAATTTGGAAGAGAGTTAAGAAGCTTTCTCTCTTGTTAGTGCAGATTCATCTAAACTGTCATATAATACACCCAATACATTAATAATCTGAGCATAATTTTTCGCAAAGATTTTGTTGTTTTTGCATTTGGATACCCTAGTTGTTGAATGATTTTTTAAGATAGGACATGAACTATTTTTACAGCATATAGCTTTTTAAATATTCTACCAATGATATGCAGAAAAAAAATTATACAAATTTTGTAATAAAGAAAAAAAATGGCATAACTTGAGTACAACTTTCAATGCTGCATTTTGTCACTAAATTCAATGTGGGAGCTGAACAGCCTATATATTCCTCAAGAGTATTAATTGCCTTAATCCTACCTTGCAAACCAGAATATTTGCCTGACATGTTACTTGCATTGCCATAGCTTTGTCCTTTAATATTCATAATATCCAAATTAAAATTATTTAAAATGTAGAAAAAACTAATTTTTCTAAGTGTTCTGAACCATGGCTTTGGATAGGAATAAGTAATAAAAACTTTCCACAGGTTTTAAAGATGAATCTACATATCTTACAACAAATGATAGTTGGTCAATTTGGGATAATATCAGGAATGGAATCTACTATAATTGCAAAATATTTCGACTCCTGTATTTCTTTTATAATTGTTCTGGTTACTTTTCCTGACATTAGTGAAATAAATTCACTTACTATAGAGGAGGACAAGTAATGTACATGCTTTTTTCTTGGATTTCCGTAATCTTTTAAGTGTTTAACTAAGAATGTGTCAAACTGTGATATTAATTGCAGAGATCTCAAGAAATGATATTGTAAGGTGAACCTAAAGTCTCGTTATCACCAAAAAAGGACAAACCTTGTTTTCCTAAATACTTAACAACACCAACAACTCTAGTAAATGCTGATTTCCAGTACTTGCATTCAGATTCCTGCTGGAGATCTAGTTGTGAATCAATTCTCTAAGTAGCTTTCAAACTCGATGCCAATGCACACACAGCTTTCCTATCAAAAATTGAGTTCTCATGCTCTGACAATTGTTCTGACACATGTTTGCAATCATTAAATCTTATAATTGCTAGTGCAGAATTACAATTTGAAAATAACTTGCAAACATAACAATAAACTGAATAGTTTGATGGGGATAAAAAAAGCCATTCTCCTTTTACCTTTTCTCCATTTTTCATAATTCAATATAAATTATTTTCATTAAGGAATCTTTTCCCATTTTCAATTATTTTTTCTGTTAAATTAATCTTTTCAATATTTTGTCTAGGTGGGTGGATTACAAATTGTTCTTTTAACACATCAGAAATATTAGTCCAAACAGCAGGATCTTCATTAAGTATGAAATCAATATAATTTTCTTTTAAATAGAAATACCATTTGAGTCTGTTTGTGTGATAATGGAAGGAAATACATTCCCATCTGAACATGTTTCATTTTTGCTGTCAAGGACATTTGAAGTTGTAGCTACATCTAATCCATCAGTATTATTATCAATGCTGTACCATCCAAATTATTTGTTAACTGAAACAGAGTTTCTGTACAGGCAGAAAAGCATAATTGTTCTATACTACCTTGCAGCTTTTTCTCTTGCTGATCTTTTTTATTTATTTTTTTTTCAGACATTTTGAAGGTCCAGAAGGATACTTATAAGAACATTTCATTTTATTGGTAAAAACATACCAATAAATATATTAATTCAAATTTTCAAACCATGCAGCTCTTCAGACCCTGTCAGAGAAACAGCAGCAAATGCAACAAGCATTTTTTTTTATTTGATCATGGGGTTGAAAAGAAATGCTATTATGCAGATTATATTCCAAACATTTCACAAATGGAATCCACTAATCAGAAAGCTCAATTTTGTGATTAGAACATTTTTTAGAAAAGTTCTCAAAATCTAGCCATCTGATTGGTGGATTGCATTTGCAAATTGACCTGCATTCTTGCCTTTAGTGTTTAAGTGCAAACCCATGACAAATCTGTGGGTATTTATACTTACATTTATACTTATTTTTATACTTACTCTGTGAAATAATGAAAAACTTAGAAAATTTTAGCTCACATAATTTGTATATAGAATAAAAGCATTTAATTTTTAAATCTACAAAATTTATTTGTTTCAAAATTACCTCTGAATCTAAAAAATTTTTAATTTCCTGAAATTAGTGGGCCCTAATCACATGCCCTGTGTGCCCTGCCGATAATATGGTGCTGAACATAAGGTACACTTCTTTGTGTTAAACAAGTTGGTAAGGGTGAAGTTGAACAAGTTGGTAAGGGAACAACTTGAGAAACAAGTTGGTAAGGGTGTAACTTTATCAAGTCCTTTGTATTTACCAGAAACAATGAATATTGGATAGTTTTGCTTTCATAAGAAACATTCATTTTTAAAGCCTGTTTAACTATTTCAAAAGTTTCTGCTGCTTTTCTTGTAGAGTTACATACAAAACTGTATCACAAATCTTTCGGAGAGTATACTCTACTGTATTACTTTTACAAGGGATGAAATAGGTCATAATAATATAAACTACTATTTTAGTAGTTCTTAGACACTTCAGCATGCAGCTGCTTAGTAGTTATCTGATAAAATATTGTACCACAATGGATTTAAGTTGTTATATATAGTCAATTCGCAATATTATATATAACTTTACTCTCCAAAAACACTGTATACTCTAACATACTTGAATATGTTTTGTAAAGAATTTATATTTATATAGGAATTTTTATGTATAGAGATTATAGAACATATTCTATACTGTTTGATTAACACAATGGAATATTAAATTTGACCCTAGTTTTCTCATACTTTAGAATAGTTTAGTTTTTTGTTTTTTAAATGTTATACTATGCTTCTCAATGAAATATTATTTTTCCACTGTTGATGTTATATATGTTTGTTTATTCTTGTATACATAGTTATCTGTAATTTCTTTTATTTCACCTTCTCATTAGATGAAAAAATTAAAAGAATAAAATAAAAAACTCTTCCACATGGTTCTACCACGATGCAGATATTAAGCGAAAAATCCATGCAGAAAAGTGAAACTAAAAGTAATATACACTAAAAAAAAATATTTATTCTTCTTAAAAAAAACCAAGCTTTTTACTTCCTTCAAAAAAATAATAATAGTATAAATTGTTGCTGATTTAAAATATATAAACAATTTAGAGATGCTATAGATTTATAGATATATGTAGGATATCTATTTCTTATGATATATTATCATAAGCTTGTATTCCATATTGTTATCTCATAATATTATCTATCCTAGTGGATTTTAGTTTTTGCTATATACAGTTACTTCATAATATAATATATGACTTTATTATCCACAATGACCATGTACTCTAACACACTCTAATATGTTAATTTATATTTTATATAAGAATTTTCATGTATAGAAGTTGAGTGTTTGTTCTATACTATTTGATTAATACAATGGAATATTAACTTTCACCTTAGTTTTAATACTAAAGAAAAGTTTTGTTTTGTTTTGTTTTTAGATTCTTATACTAATCTTTTCATTGAAATGATATTATTCCCCCAGGTTAGTTGTTATATAGTCATGATAATTGGTATATATATATATATATATATATATATATATATATATATATATATATATATATATATATATATATAGTCATCTGTAATTCATTTTTATCTCTGTCTCTGCAGATGAAAAAGTTAAAAGGATGAAATCAGAAACTCTTACACGTGGTTCTGAAATGATGAAGATATTAAATGAAAAATCCATGCAGAAAAGAGAAACTAAAAGTAAAGTACAGTAAACTTTTTTAGCGTTCTTTGAAAACCAAATTTTACACTTGCTTCAAGAAAATAATAATAATATAAAAATTAACTTATAGAAATGCATGTGTAATTTAGAGATGCTGCAGTCTTTATTGCTAGAATATCTAGTTCTTATGAAGCATAATTATTAGTTTGTATTTATTCTTTTAGTCTTTCCATAAAATATGACACAATGTAAACACATTTCAGTATAAATTAAATAGAGCATGCAATAGAATTTTTAATTATTTGAATACTTATATTTTGCTGTAGATAAAAAATTTTGGTATCAGCTCAGTTAAAATTTATTTAAAATCTTGGATTATTGTAATAGACAGTGCATTTCTTTTATCCCCGGAGTAAAGTATAATTAAAACTAGTCCATATTTCAGTGGATTCCTTATATCATTAAGCAGATATTAGAATGATCTAAGCTTTTCAGGAATGCTGAAATTCTTTTCAGACACTTGGTTTGTCAAAATTTATAGCTTATTTGTATTATATTCATCCAGACTGAGATTACTGTCATTATTATGTTTGCTAATTCTTTATATCTTGTAAGGTTATATGAAAACTTCAACAAATTCATTTTCTATAAAACTTTATTTTAAAGAATATAAGTTTAAAAAAAACAACAATTCACATAAAAATATCTTGAAACACTTTCAGTTAAATATATATAATTTTAGTAACCATTACCAGCTTGCCAATTACATTGAGAGGTGAGCTCTGAACAGAAATTTTACTTAAATATTAAATAGCTTGATTATGCTTTAATAAAACAGTAGAAATAAGTGTTTATTACTTTCATAAATAAATATACTTAATATTTTACATTGAAATATAATAATAGTTTGTAATAATAACATAAAAATAATGCTATTATTTAAAAAAAAACTTAACCCTGCAGTGTTCAGTTGAAATGAAGCAACAAATTTAAAGTGGCTGAAAAAAGTTTATATGTATTTCCAGCAACAAAAACTAACAGTGATAATAAGGTTACAAAGAATTGAATAATATTTATAAGAACTTAGTTGTTAGGTAATATTGCACTCAGGCACTTGTGTTTAAAAAATATCTAAATAATTCATTCAGGAGTATAATAAATTTATTCTCATTCTATGCAGGATTGCAGGATATTCAGTATTCTATGCTTATTCTAAACAGGATTATTCCTAAATTACTAGTAAAAATATTTTAAATATATATTTTTTATATTTGCATTAGTTTTTATCAAGAGCTTACAATGTTATTATTTGTATTTAATTAATTTGATAAAACTTTTGTGCTTTCATATGTTGAAATCCATTCATTATCTATACAGTAAGGATATTTTATTGGTGCACCCATGAATAAATTTTTAAAATTTAAATTTTTTACTGCATTATATCAAAGAAATTTCATAATATAGTTGGTCTATCTGATAAATAGTTTGAAATAATATAAAAATGTTACATATGCAAACTTTCCTATATGACACTGACTTGATGATTCCAGAAAGGGATGTCAACAACTTTATTGGTATTAAAAACACTCATTTTCATAATAATAAAAAGATTACTATATTGAATTTTTTCAAAATAAAAATATTCTTCTGTACTTATACGCTTTTTAAAAAAAGGATTATGAAGCTGCAAAAATATTCCTGATTATATGGTTGCAAAAATTCTTTCACATAAGTACATTTTCTTGAATTGAAAGAGTTGATAAGTTTACAGTACTGATTTTTATCAAATTCTTTGTTTTTTTTTTACCATAAACACATCGAACCATCAGTAGTCTTGCTTTTATGAGAAACATTCATTCTTAAAGCCTGCTTAATTATTTGAAAAGTTTCTGCTGTTTATTTGCAGAGTTTAACACAAAACTATAGCAAAAATCTTCCATACAGTTAACAGTACATTGTGACCTGTAGAGATCATATTTATGTCATCTGTTTCATCTCTTGTATAAGATATGATACAGAGAATCTTTTGTGCAAGATCTTTATTTACAAGAGTTTTTCTGGGTTAAGAATTTTATGCAAGCAACTGCTTGCTAGGTAACTCAAAATATGATTATCCCAGTGAATCTAAGATATTATTTTGTACAATTGCTTCACAATGAAATATATGGCTTTACTTTCTAAAGAGACCATGTACTATTTTAAACTCTTATATGTTTCTTACAATATTTGTATTTTATATATCAGCTTTTTTTACATATAAATTTGTGTGCATGTTATTGTCCATGTGATTATCATATTGTAAAATTAATTGTTTTCACTTTTTATATTTAACACATGCTTTTGCATTTTGAATAAATATTTATTCATTTGCTTTAATACCTTTAGCTAAGTTTTTCAATGAAGACACATTTCTTGACTAGATATGTATTATGCTTTGCTTATTAATTTATAAATAATCTTCTGTAATCCTTATTTTATTTCATTTATTTTAGATCAAAACGACTAATTCTTGAAGAAAAAATATAATTCAAATGATATGCCTCTATTTATAACTTACTATTAAAGTTATAAAACTCAAGCATGTGAAATGTAATTTTATTTCTTCTAATAAATGTCTGTTAAAAAAACACAATTTATCTCTTAAATTGCATAAAAACACTTTCCATTGTCAATAGTGTCTTGCTTGTTTTGTTACAATCACTTCTTTGATGATGCATTTACACATCATACATAACATTTTTGATACAAAAACATATGTTTAGAAGAATGTAAAAATTGATTTTAAGTGTTAAACCAGAGTGATTTATTATACTCTATATGTTTTAATTTCTGCTTAAATGAAACAATTCTTATAAAACACATTAGGAGGTATGGAAAGCGTGTGCAAAATAAGAGTGCGAAAATTTGACAATCGTTTCGAAGAACTTCTGGCTAATTAAACATTCTGGACTACCCGAAAGCTGATCAACCATTGTCCAGTTCTCCGAAATGATCAAGGATCAAGCGTCGTTTTTGCCTCAAGCAAAATTTTTAAATAATTATATTTCCGAATCATGGCTGAATCGGTATGAATGCTCGTAGTCGTTCGAAATCTATTTCAAACAGAAAATACTGGTCTCATTAGCCAATAATAAGGCAGCAAAGCAGTAAATTGTAGCGCTCCAAAACAAACCAAAAATTGACATAATAAAACCCCCACGAAAATCTTTTATTTTCAGTTAAGTTATGTTGGCATTATTACAGTTCCTCTCAAACAAAACTTTTCCGTTTCTTAGTCCCAATTGTTGACACAGTCTCTGGAATTGTAACCGTCCCAAAGGTTTAGTCAGGATGTCAGCAATTTGATTCTGACTGTCCACATGTTCAATACTGAACTTACCCTCTTGGAATTTTTCCCTAATGAAGTGAAACTTTACATCAATATGCTTAGATCTCTTGTGATAGTCTGGATTTTTCACAAGTTTCAGAATACTTGCATTATCCACGTACAACACAGGCAGATCATTTGATGCACCAATTTCACTTAGTAGTCTACTGAGCCAAATACATTCTTTTGAGCCTTCACATGCTGCTACATATTCAGCTTCAGTAGTAGAGAGAACAACACTTTTTTGTTTTTTACTTGTCCAAGATATAGTACCGTTGGCAAATTTACTGACCATGCCAGTTCTTGAGCGTCTTGTTTTGCTGTCACCCGCATAGTCAGTATCAGTGTAAATTTTCAGTTGTC
>CM063502.1:112807198-112933011 GCA_032207245.1 Pardosa pseudoannulata | reverse complement strand
AAATTCGAGTATTTTTTAATATATGGTTAAAATCGTCTAATCGGGGAATGGGGTAGCGATCTGGCACTGTTTGTGCATTTAAACGCCTATAATCGCCACATGGTCGGAATAACCATCTTTTTTAGGAACCATATGAAGCGGACTAGCCCATTGTGATTTTGATGGACGAATAATGTCATTTTGTAACATATACTGAAATTCCTGTTTTGCTATTTGCAATCGTTTGGAATCCAGTTGTCTAGCCTTTGTATACACAGGTTGTCCTGTTGTATTAATATAATGTTCTACATTGTGCTTAAAATTACATGCCGATAGATTAGGTTGAGTTAAATTGGGATATTCAAGCAACAAATTATAATATTTTGAATTTTTATCAAGTGTACTAATAGAATTATCAAAAAACACTGTCGTTATATCACTTTTAACAGACAGGTTAGTTACCCCATCAATTAGTCGTTTATTAGAAATATCTATTGAAAGTTTAAACTTATTTAAAAAATCAGCACCTATTATAGCTTTTTCAACTTTGGCTAAAATAAAAGGAAATTGAAATTCTCTTCTAAGCCCTAAATTTAAGGTTAAAATCTTTATTCCGTATGAAGGAATTTCGGTTCCATTTGCTGCATATAATTTAAAGTCACTTACGTTTGTTTTAGAATGAGTCGCCGGAATGAGACTGACATCCGCGCCAGAATCCACTAAAAACCGAAGTCCTCTACTTTTGTCCTTCACAAATAAACGAAACTTGCGGCTCTCATCAATATCAGCAACAGTAGTAGCCGCTAATCCTGCTGCGTCATGGAGTTTTCCGCCTTCTTTTCCCAAGCACACGGTAAATAACACTTTTCGGGTCGACAACGATCTCCGAATTTGAAGTGATAAAAACAAAATTTTCCGTTAGGATTAAATCGTTTGTTCGTACGGCTACGACTGCGTGATGAATTTCGGTTTTGATATCTACATCTCGATCTGGAGCGATCCTGTATATGAAGAGCATCGATTTTTTGTTCTAATGCAGCTATTCGTGCAAGTAAAGCATCACTGGAATTTACGTTTGGCGAAACACTACAAATTTTGTTTTCAGATTTCATATCAAATATCTTGTCAGCCATTGAGGCTAATTTGTCCAAATCTTCTTCACACACAAGGAGAATATTTTTTATAAAATCAGGTATCTATTGTCATAGTACTACCGGTTTCCGTAGTCATCATAAATAACGAAGTCGAACGAATCCCAGGTCACCAGTGTTGGTTTTCAGCTTTTTTAGGAGAGGATATAATATAACTCGGTTAAAAAATACTCAGATAAAATATAGAATAAGCTCATAAAAATCTTTCTTACATGTTTTATTTTCACTTTCTCTAACCATGCTCTAGTTTAGTTTTTAAACTTCTGACAACACTGGCAAATGTTGCCAAAATACAAAAAGGAAAAGTTTTAGAAACAAAATAATAATTTACAAAAATAATATTTACAGTTAAGAATTAATTCTAAATTAAATATACCGTTACAGGCCCTCCCACCATCTGATTTTCATTAGGTAAGTAGCTTTACAACCTCTAGAAGGTAAATCTGCTGGATTCTCTTCTCCAGAAATATGTCCCCAAGATGAAGGATCACTGAGTTTTCTTATTTCATCAACTCTATTCTTCACAAAAACAGACCAGTTTTCATCCTGCTTTATCCAACTAAGAACTGTAGTTGAATCACTCCAATAGTATCTTTGAATCAATTTCCAACGAAGTGCTTTAATTACCGAATATGCTAATCTTGCTCCCATTAGGGCAGCTAGAAGCTCTAACCTTGGTATCGTAGCTACTTTTAATGGTGCTATGCGAGATTTTGAAGACAAAAGAAATACTTCGTTATATTCACCTAAATGAACGAGGAACAAAACAGCTGCATAAGCATCTTTGTTTGCATCGCAAAATATGTGGAGGGCACAGTTTTCGAACACATCAAAATTGATCTTGATCCACCTGGGAATGGAAACTTGTTTCAAAGCATCAAGATCTTCGAACCATTGTACGAATTCTTCAGGTAGAGTTCCTTTTATCTCATCATCCCAGCCTAAAGACTTTTTCCAAGTTTTCTGCAGCATTAACTTAGGACAAAGCATTACAGGAGAAGCAAACCCGTACGGATCAAACACTTTATGTGCTACCGACATCATAGTTCGCTTCGTAATGTTTTCAAGACGTATTTCTTGTAACCAATCCAGATTGAACATAAGTACATCTAAATGCGCGTTCCACTTAATTCCTAATAATTCAGAAACTTCCGTGTGGTTCATTTCAGTTGAAGAGGATACCCAATCTCTCAGTTCAAATCCACCTCTCTTAAGTAGATCATTTGCACCTGCAAAAATTCGTTTGCAATCTTGTTCATCATCCTCACTGGCGATAAGATTATCAACATAAAAACTATTTGAAAGGCATGATACTACTAAAGGACCAAACTCAGAGAATCTATTAATATGGTGCTTCAACACAGCTTTCAACAAAAAAGGACTACTACTGACTCCAAACACAACTCTCGTATGTCGAAACATTCTGAGTTCTTGACAGTCTCTATTTTTCCACCAAAGAAAACTCAAGAAATTTCTGTCTTCTTTGCAAATGGTAATTTGCAAGAAATCCTTTCTTATATCGGCTATCATACCAATTATATTTTCTCTAAATCTTAGCAAAATATCTGGAATCAGTTCAATTTGATTGGGGCCAGTTTGTAAGCATTAATTCAATGATGGTTGGTTTTTCATTTCAGCCGAACCATCGAAAACTGGACGGATAGGTGTTGTACTGCTGCTCATCTTGATAACTGGTCTATGAGGAAGATAATTTCCCGACAACCCAATTTCTGACACTTGAACATCTTCAATAATTCCTTCTTCGAGCCATTGCAGAAGGACCTTTTCATAATCTTCAAACAAATTGTCTGAAAGTAATTTTTTCGTTGTGGAATTTAATCTTCTCTTGGCTAATTCCAAATTGTCTGGCAAGGGGACGCAATCTTCCTTCCAAGGAAACTGAACTTCATAACGTCCGTCTATATATTTAACCGTCTTACGGAAATGCTCGATAGTTAGCCGTTCTTGTTCTTCTTTCGATATTTTTTCTATTGGATCTTTTATTCCAATTAAATCCAATTCCCAGAGGTCTGAAATATTTGCTTCTTTTACAAAAAGTGAGGTTACTAGCATAGCTGAACTAGAATCACCTTTTTCTTGTGGTACTTTACCAAGCAAAGTTCAACCTAAAAATGTTTCGATGGCCACTAATCTACTAGACAGAACCTTTTGTTGACCGGTCATCAACCGTATCAAGACATCAGCTCCAATGAGTATATGAATTGGCTCAGAAGTGCTACCTACATCTGTTAATTTAATTTTCAGTTTTCGAAGTTCTTCTAACCATGGTCCTGTATTAACAGGAATGATACTTTCATAAATAACTGGCTGATCCATGGCTTCAAAATTACATACGTAAGTTTTATTAAGATTGCCTAATCTTATCTTGTAACATTTATGTTTACACTCTTCAGAGTCGATACCACCAAATAAGGAATGTGTTAGTCTCTTCACGTGTTGAAATGTATCCCATTTCTCTTGCCATATTACTTAAAATATATGATCTCTGAGACCCAGAATCAAGGATTGTACAAGCTTCTGTCTCTTTATCATCGGATATTAACTTTACCTTCAATGTTTGAAGAAAAACTTTGGGATTCTTATTGAAGTTAGATAGCGTAGCTTCACTTTCTGTTGACTTTGGTTCATTCTTTTCCTGTTCTGTCTTATTTAGAGAGTCTAGATTTTCACACATCATAGAAACGTGTTTTTTCCCACAAATTATACACTTCAGAAAAACACGACTAAATTTTGCCCAGTGACCTGAAGTGAAACAACAAAAGCAGCACCCTTTTCCTTTTAAAATATTTTTTCTCTCAGCCAAAGTCATTTTTTGCGCTAAAAAACATTCAGAACTGTGATGCTTACCTTCACAAAATGCACAAGGTTTCTTATCTTCATGTACTGAAGTTGTTAATAGTCCAGCTGCCGTAGGTATTTTGTTCTTATAAATTGCTAAGTTGGTTTTCTTTACTTTGAAATTTATCTTTTCTTCGTTTTTCGTTGAACCAAAACCTGACGTTACCAAAGATATTCTCTCTTCCCCCTCAACTTCACCTTCGAGGAACTCGAGCAATGTATCTAAGTCACTCTTGTCACTCTTCTCTACAACGGTTTGTACATCTTCATCTAAATCTCTAGTTCTACGGCGAGCTGCTCGGAAACGCTCCCACGCTCTCAAAGTTTCGTCTGGTAATGCTGATTCCACGAGAGGGAGTAACATCGCAGTATATTTTTCTCGTGTCACTCCAAGAACTTCGAGAGCACGGAGTTTAGTTTCGATTTGATCATATAATGTTCTTAAAGGTTTCCTCGCCATATTTCGTTTTTGTTAAGCCAGCCTTAATAACTCTCTTACATATACTTGGATAAGCATCTCTTCTTTACCAAAACGATTCTGTAAATGTTTTAACGCTCTCTCGTAACTATCGCCAGTTGGCGGAAAACTTTTGAATAGCTCTTCAGCAATGCTCCCTTTTTCCATGGACTGAGATAAATAGGCAAATTTATCATGGAGATCCAGATTAATATCCTTATCAATTTTTTTGAATTGGCTCCAAAACCGTAGCCAATTTCTTACATCTCCATCAAACGAAGGGAGTTGTATTTTTGGATAGCGCAATACCGAATTTTGGCGTGATACACTACCGCTCTCAACAGAACTTACATCATCCGACAAGGATATTTCTAAAGATTTTAATTTTAATTGCAATGAACGCCATCGATCTATATACACTTCGGATTCATCTATTTCTGACTCAAGCGATTGTTCGTCCATATCTCTAGTGTAAAAACATTTGTTTAAACTTTTCTTCACAATCAATCATAATTAAAGCCTTTTCTTCAACTAACTTTAATTTTGCTATTTTAGCAGAAACATCTAATTTACCTTCCTCGCTATTAAAATCATTATAAGATTTTGTAAATAATCTACGATTCTGCGTTCTAGCTTTCTTTAAAGCTAAAAAGTTTTTATCATCTTCCATACTCGATATAAAAATAAACACAATATGCAGTGAATTCAAAGCGAAACAAAATATTCACTTACTCAGCAAAAGCATGTAGCCGAGTCCTGTCGCGGACGCCAAATGTTGGAAAATATCCCGTACTTTCGGTTTCGTCTATCAACGGAATTCTTCGTAAAGAAAATAACTTCAATACACTCGTGAAAGATTCCGTATTATAACCGATCACTAAGGAATTCTGATACGAATAACTTCAATAAATAAATACGCCAAAATAAAAACACATCTATTGTCATAGCGTACTTCATTCTTTATTCTAAACATTTTTTCCCTCGCAATGTTACACTGTTGCCACTACTCCTATCCTTTTTGGAAAAGAAAAAAATATCTAAAACCATGGAGGTTACAGTAATGCTTTTTTAAATTTTATGCTCTTTAGCTAGTTTTTGTTTTGTTTTTAATGTTTATTTTGTACTATTATTTAATACCATTTTATACTCTTTTATTGTCCATTTATGAACACTGACATGTGATAATGTAATTTAAGAACACTGTGATTGATTTTATTAATTATATTTCATGTTTTTTACCTGATAATTAACCATAAGTAGTATTAGAATTTTTCAATAAGAAGGAAAAATTACTTCAAAACTTATATATGATCATTCAACAAATATTGATACTAGTTCAAATTACCTCTTTGGTAATTTCTAAGATTATAGTGACATGTTTGCTGAATCTATCATTTTTATTACTAGAATTTTTTTACTTTTTAATTTGTATGATAAAACTTTTTTGAAGGCATTACTTGCCTATTTCAGATTGATCTATATTGCTAATTAGAGAAATGATAATTATTCAGATCTAAAGACTCTAACCTAAAACTGTTTTCTAACTCTTATGAATCATTTTAATAATTAGCAAATACAATTTTATTATAATTTGCATAAAACACTCAATTTTTATATTGGCAGCTGAATATGTGAGTTCTCAAAGCAAATATTCCTTTACATTGTATGGACAATTACTCATATTGGTGGAAACGCAGTTATTGCATTTGTTTTGTCATGTAAAAGATGATAATTAAAACCTCTCATCTCCTTTAAAACAATATTCTGTATATGTTATCTGTAAAGAAAATATATTTTTTAAAAATTCAATATGGACTTTAGCAAGATTTAATTTTAGGAATTAAAGTGATGAGAGTTGTATATTGAGAGTTATACAAGAGTTATTTTGCTGTACTGTACTGAATTGCAATATTTGCATATTGATAAATATGATTTAGTGTTTTTAGTAGCATAACATATGGATATTTTTCCATGTTTGTTGGGCTGTGCAGACTTTTCTAACTCTTATCTAATGACTGTTTAGTATTATATCACATGTGTCCTTTTTAAATTATTTGATTGTATATTTATATAAAACATATACTAATTAGATTCATTATGTTTGTAAAAAGATTATGTAGATATAATAATTAACTTCACAATTTAAATGGCTTTATTACATGTGTCCATATTTCATATAAACCATGTTGAATTCCTGGGAAATATAATTTGGTTTATGTAATTTTAACATTGGTTTATTTCAGGGAAGTTTTATTTATTTATTTTTTAAACATTTATCTGATATGGATGAATTATTTCTCTTCAGCATTTCTGAAATGTTGAAATGAAGTATTTAAGTATGTTCAAAACAGTTTCATTACTTAAAAAATTCCTTTTCTTTCAGAATATTGTTTTAGGATATTTAAATTCATTAATATATTATATATTTTAACACATATGTTTTGTACTTTATTTAGAATCAAATTCAGGACCAATATTGAATCTTATAATTAAAAATATTTGCTTTATAGTGTTTTACAATGTGTATTATTTAAATCTCCCTTTGTCTGTAAGTACAGTTTTCTACTGTTTCTACATCAGAATTGTGTAAAAATTTTTAACAGTATTAAAAACATGAAAATTTAATTAATTATTAGAACCACAAAGGCTGCTAACAAAATTCTTTTATATGAATCATTTAATAAAGACTTCTGTGCCTTTGCTCTTATGTGTACATTAAGTTGAATAAATTTAATTTAACATTTATGAAAAATCAAAAACCAGTATGATTAAAGGTTATTTCTATTTGGGTTGACTACATTGTGGTACTTAAATTAATATATCTGTGAATTATAGGTTGCATTTTTAGTTATGATGTATATGATTATAAAGTGTTATTACCAATCCAAAGTTTTAATATCTAAAATTGCTTAATTTTCTTTATAATCTGAAAATTGAGAAATTTCTTTAAAACATTAAGGATAAAGATCTGACTTATTTTACATCTTACACTTTTACTTAAAGGAAATTAATACTTAAAAGTAAAAATACTTAACAGCTTTTAGCGTATATTTGTAAAACCTTTCACTAATTTTCCCCCTTGAATAATGTGGTTTAGTTTAATGGATTCTAGAGTTAGTTTTTCACATAACTTGAAATACAAGGAAGAATTATCTTTGGATCTACATTCTGATTTATATTTCACATCTATATGCTGTAGAAAAGGGGAATTACTAAACAAAGAGAGGGAAAAAATAAAATGTGTCACATCCCTATATTTTAATTAGTTTATAAAGCTGTTTGAATAAATATTTTTTAACATATTTTATATTTTAATTAGCTAAACATAAAGAAGGTCAATTGTTATGTACGATATTCTGCATTGTTTTAAAACTAAAACAATGCAGAACAAAACAATATAAGGGCAGATGCCTCTTCTATAGATTGGAATTGTATTATAGTGTATTGTAGGTATTGAAATATGCCTGTAGGTAGGACTAGTGGAATGAAAATAGTGTCCTGTCAGGGACTTTTGTTAAAATAAATATATTGTTTATACATGTTATACCAGAAAAAGTAGGACAAACATACCTCTGAAAGGTTTGATGTTCTAACTCACACACACACAAAAAAGTTAATAAGTTTTGTAAAAATTGATTTGTGTTCAGATTATTTCTAAATTGGAAATTCAGAGCTAATTTTTTTTTTTGTTACAAAACAGATTTATAAAGCTTTTTTTTTTCTTTTAAGACTGATCCTCTTGTAAAGTTATGTTGTAGTGAGATATCCTTAGCTACTCTTATGTTTGCACAACCCAATTATAAATTCTTATTGTATATTATAAGTGTATGGACTCCATGGAAAATGTTCATCCATATTAATTTAAATGGTTTATTATGTAAAGCAAAGTATCTATTTAAAACTGTATTTATTTTCTGTTGGATGAAAATTGTTGAAGTTCAGCGGCAACCCCGTGAAGCGTCAATATATCGCCAAATCTGTAAACTCTCTAATCCTTCTCTCTCTATTTTTTCAGATGTAGTTTTGTTCCGTCCCATGCTGTTAGCTGGTTTCATGTGATGTAAATTTGTAACTTTTACGTTTAGTAATTAAATGTTTTTATACAGCATAATTTAAATAGTTTCATAGTACCGATCACATGCTTATTAGCTTACAACAAGTTCCCGATGTTTCTCAAGAGATCGAAAACCGGAATCTACAATAAAAGGTAAGTGAACAATTTTCACTACCTTGATTTTCTGCCTACCGATATACATAAATATAACAGATTATGAGAATGAATTGCTGTTAAAACAATTTGCTAAATGAGTACTGAAACTATAATTTCCTAATCCATTTACTAATGTATATATATTGAAATACATCTTCTTGAATAGGAATTTAAAACCAGAAACGAAAGTAAACATGTTACATTCAAGTCAAACACAAATAGTTAAACTGAATTCCAGTAACTATTCGACATGGAAATTTAAAATGGAAATATTACTGATTAAGGAAGATCTATTTGATGTCATTGAAAATGACCCTCCAGATCCCTTAACCGAAAAATGGAACAAACGTGACAGACAGTGTCGCGCTATGATTAATTTGTTCATTGAAGATAATCAAATTATTCATATAAAATATGAAACCACAGCCAAAGGGACTTGGGATAAATTAAAACAGGTGCACGAGAGATCGAACCTGTCTAGTAAACTTTTTCTACTACGAAAACTCTACGGACTAAAATTAGAAGAAAACGGGGATATGCAGACTCATATAAACAAACTGTTAGAATTGGTAGATAAACTGAAAGCAATCGGCGAGAACATTAAAGACGATCACATTTCAGCTCTCTTGCTATGCTCAGTACTCAGTTCTTACGATACGTTAATCACAGCCCTAGAAGCGAGACCCGAAGGTGAATTGACCCCGGAATTCATAAAATGGAAATTGATCGACGAATTCAACAGAAGAATCGAGACTAACTCGACAGAATCAAAGGCTTTTAAAGCCTCATTCAAAAATAAACCCAGAAAAGATAAATTCTGTACTTATTGTCATCGTAATAATCATTTTAAATCCGAGTGTTTCTATATAAAATCCGCATCAAAACAAATGAAAGTCATCGCCAATCGTTTAATAAAGTTCCTCAAAATCGCCAAAATAAAAACTCATGTAACCTAGCCGCCACCGAAGCGCCGAAAAGGGGGGACGCAGTGCAAACCAACACATGTGAAAAATCAAAGCAGTACATCGCGCTTCTGAGTAATAACAAAATAAATAAAACAACTAACTTCATCATCGACAACGGCGCCAGTAACCACTTAGTAAATGATATACAGTTATTTTCGGAATTCCAGCCGCAAAATCCTACAAATGTTATAATTGCGAACGGCTCTAAAATAAACACCTGTGGAACGGGAACTGTTAAATTTAAGATGATGGATGCTAATCGAAAAGTAAACAACATTACTTTATGTAATGCACTGTATGTGCCGGAATTAGAATCAAATTTGATATCAGTTAAGAAAATGACTGAAAAGGGAATTTCAGTTTTATTTAAAGGAAATAAATGCACAATTTCACAGAACGGCGACATTCTATTAGAATGTAGCGCAATTGGTAATTTGTATCAAATTGAACCACTCGCTCAGCATGAAGAGCACTCTGCTCACATAGCAACTGAATGCAAAAACAAAAATTGTATTCATATTTGGCACAGACGTCTAGGACATAGAAATTACGACTCGATTAAGACCGTGATAAACAATAAAATGGCAGAAGGTATCACGCTAGATAAATGACACAGCTTGCGCAGCGTGTATGAAATCGAAACTAAGTGAAACACCATACCCCAAAGAATCTAGCTTTAGAGCATCTAAACCACTCGAGCTAGTGCACACTGATGTGTGTGGTCCCATGCAGACACCTTCCGTAAGCGGAAATCGATATTTCGTCACATTCGTGGATGACTATAGCAGATTCACCATGATTTATCTAATGAAAACAAAAGGTGAAGTCCTTTCGAAACTAAAACTGTATATTGCACTAACAAATAACAAATTTCAGAGAAAAGTAACTAACCTTCGAAATGACAACGGAGGTGAGTATACGAGCGCAGAACTCGAACAGTACCTAGCAAAGCATGGTATTCACCATGAATTAACCGTCCCTTAGGGCCATATTCTCCACGATTTTAGCACTCGGATCTAACCGCGGATCAGCATTTTCGTATTCCTCAACGAGAATCCGCGGCTTTCAGCTCGTTTTAATCCCTCATTTCTGATCCCTCGAATTTGGAGGATTAATTGCCTAATCCACGGATACTACATTTTACGCATGCGCACTGCGTTGAAAACAAACATGGCGGATAAGTTATCCGATTTGAAAAAATCTTGAATATTTAAGAATTTCGAACAAAACGGCAAAGATATGTGCATTTACATAGAACAAATGATTTGGAATTTTTACTTCTATGAACAAATTATTTCGACTGTATGATATTTCGGTTGCGTTGTCTTTAAATAAAAGTACAGTACAGCTGTTTGCTACAAACTTGACTAGAATGACGAAAGGTATGTTGACTTAATTATATACTATCCTTTGAAAATTATATTGATCTTTTTGCCTATTCCATATTTCCCCTATGGATCATTTTAGATATCGGTGGCTCATCTAAGCCCGTTAATTGTGTGCATCAACATCTCTTTCATATATTAACATGCTGACTGTTGGTTTGTTTATTTTAAATTATTTACCTTTCTTTGGTTTTATACATGAAAATATTTGATGTTTGAACATTATATTAAATTTGAAGCCAATTTTACTCTTATATTTATTTATTATGAAATTTTAGAATTAAGTATAATCTGTAATTGTAAATATTATCTGTATTTTGCTATGAATGTATATATATATATATATATATATATATATATATATATATATATATATATATATATATATATATATATATATATATATATATATATATATATATATATATATATATATATATATATACTTAAAAATAAAATGCTTTCATTTATATACTTTTATTACATGTTAATGTAATGCTTAACACATACCAATGAATCCAACTTTGAGAAAATATACTTTATATACATTAATATTCTTATTAAATTCTTCCAGGTCAGTTAGAAAATTCCTCTGATGTTTGTAAGATTTTTTTTCATCATATACCCAGCAACTTTATTTACATGATACAGTTGTTAGTTTACAGAATATACATTTACAAATTACTGTACTTTGATAATTCAAAATTAACAGCCATGTCTCATAATTAATATTTTAACTGTGTACATAAATAAAAACATGTTATTTCATATTCATTATAATTGTTCATTCACAATATATTTTTGATTTTCGAATATTCTTAAATCTAACAGGTAATTATGACTAAAAAATTTACATGAAATTTGTGTACATTTATATGCCTAAGGTGTGTGTGTAAATATATATATATATATATATATATATATACATATACATACACACATTAAGAAAGGGTAAAACCTAGAAAATAACAGATTTCAGTTGTTATAGATGTTAGCTCTAACAATTTTTTTTAAATCAACCTAAATTAATGTATTACACAGGCCTGCGAAATTGAAATTTTTGAAAAATACAAGATAAGTTTTTTCTTATTTTTAAGTTATTTGGTATGCTGATTTCGAAAATGACCTCCATTTTTTTCCATCACGTCAGGATTTTTTGTAAAATTGATGTACATATTACTGGTAATATCCTATATGGAAAAATGCTCTCGAACTGTTAGCTTGTACTGACTGGCAACAGTGGGTTTTATCTATTCATGTGAGTTTATTTAATCTGTTTACGATTAGGCATATTAATTTTTAAACAACAATTAAAATTAAAAATGTATACATTTTGTATATAAAGAATGAAAACCATAGCAACCAGAAGGCATGAGCTGCACCAGGGCGAAACAAAAAGTTCCCTCGTTATTAAATTTTTTACATTAATTTTTATAAGAAAAACCCTCCTAGAAAAACCCCAACGACCTGTTTTTACGTTTTATTAAGGTTTATATATATAATAAATGTAAGTTTGAAATATATTTGAAACTCAATACGAAACAAAGACATTTAAATTTAGTTACGTACATTTTCCCGCTAAAATTTCTTTTTGAAGTTCTTCTTTTACGTTCAATCTTAGTTTCATCTCTTGCTAACATCCAACAATAGTCGGCAAGCATATTCTTATTCCACCTACCTTAATATTTTCTCTCCATATCCTTCATGTCTTGGTGTAACCTTCTCCCTGTTCTTCGCTGACGGATCCTAAATTTTCGGGAAAAAAGTCCAAATGCGATTGGAGGAAATGCAATTTTATACTCATGGAGCAGCCCAACACTTGAAATTTGTCTAGCATATTGCCAACAATTGTTTTTAAATTTGGGATCTTTGTGATTGCCCAGAAATTTTTCCACCACATCTTTGAAGGCAACCCAAGCTTCTCTTTCCTTTAATGTCATAGTTGTCTCAAATTTGTTATTCCTAATAAGTTTTCGGATGTCTGGTCTTACGAAGACTCCCTCTTTCAATTTGGCTTCAGAAAATCCAGGAAACTTTTTACACATATATTTTAAGCAATCACCATGTTTTGGAAGAGCCTTAACAAACTGCTTCATAACACCTAATTTTATGTGCAGGGGGGGTAGTAATATTTTTTTTTCTTTTGATCAACCAAGCTTTCTCGAATTACATTTTTGGTGTCACAAGATTCTGCCTTTTGAACCAATCTTTTCTGACCCAATATTTTTTTTTGTCACAGCTGTCTCACTCACAAATAAAACATGGAAATTTTGTATACCTGTTTTGTTGATCGAGAAGCATGGTGATGATCTTTAAATCACCGCAAATGATCCAGTCGTGGTTGTCATATTTTATTTTGTTGAGAGTGAGAGTTAGGTTTTCATACCTTTCTTTTAAATGCACTGAGTATTCAACTGGCACAGACGCCCATTGGTTTCCTTGATGAATTAGGACAGCTTTAAGGTTTCTTTTTGACGAATCTATGAAAAGCCTCCATTCATCTTTATTGTAGGGAATCTTAAATTTTCTGATCAATCCAGGAACATCTGAGCAATAAATGAGGTTCTCGTCTTCGTCAAAATTCTGAATAAATTCCTTTTCACGATTCCTGTACCAATAAAAAGTGGTTCCTTTGGCCAATAAGTTTATTTCTTTCAATCTGGAGCCTAATAATTGAGTTGCCTATTTCACAGACTAAGTACTGGTGCTTACATGAGGTCACTGATAAGGATTCGAGCGTCGCTATAGGTTAACAATGATTGCGACGGGAGGGAGGGATGATGAAGAGGTACATTGCGCGTTCCTAAGGTCTTCCCAGGCTCGCGCGCTTCCAGGAATCTGTCTAATTGGTGATCTGGATCAACATTGAAGCTTTAAAAGCCCTAAAATACTAACTGTGCTGTTGTAGTTTACCACAGAAGGGTAATTTTGAGGGTTTCATCACGGTAAAATGTCAAAACACGAAGGAAAGTATGAAAGCAAAATACGTGAGAAATATTCATAAAAAACCACATAAAATTCAATTTTTCAAAAAAATGTGACGTGATAGACATTTTTGATGATTCTTTTCAAAATCAGTACTAAAAAATACGTTAAGTTTAGATGTCACATCCCTTGTATTTTTTTCATCGCAGGCCTGTGTTATTGATAATTTTCATTTTGTTTCATTAAAGAAATATAATAGTGCACATAAATGTAAACAGATATTTTATTTTTGGTATATGGGCATATGAGGAAACAATTCATAAGTCCTTCGACCTCCTTCTCAATTAAGAAATCAGCTCCATGTTGCTAGGAAGTTGCATTAGCATCAGAGTTACACATTTATGTAAAATTTCAACTCAATCGACTTATAGAAAGTGAGTTTACAAGATTTGACAACTATATAGCTGTGAAACTAAATAAAAATTATTTTATGAGTTATTCTTGTAAAAACTTTTAGCAAAAATTATTTCTGACAGAAATATTTGTAAGTCGTTCACTTTTGCTAAAGCTCGTTGTTAATCATATTAAGAGACACAATAAAAGGCAGCTTTTAACAATGTGACAGTTGTACTTGTTCAAACCTTACATGATATAGTTTGCATTCATTTCATGTTTTATCTAAATATTTTCTCTCCTTCCTTTCTTATTAATTTAATTAACCTTAAAAATTTAAAACTTTTTTATTGTAGGCATTTCATTTCAGGAAAAAAAAATCATATACCTTAATTCTTTCTATAACTATCCATCAAGATACTTTTTTCTTCTGAACAAATGCAGCACACCTTCAAATTTGTATTTTTGCAAATGTCCTATTAATATAGTACTCAATTTAGAAGAGTTACTTGTGTAATAATATCAGATATTCCATTTTTCAAGGTTCGGTTGTTAATCTATTTTATAAAATTTTATTATTATACTGTAAAGGAGATGATTTTTTGTTACAACATTATTATAACAGTATATGTGTATATTTTTTAAGAAATAAAATAACTCTTCTAATGGAAAAGAAATATAAGCATTGTTTATGCTGTGAATTTTACAACTTTTGAGGGACAGTAGTTGCTTGTAAGTTCTTTCTTGCAAACAAAAAATTGTTTTATCTAAACACAATGTGATAAGATTTATTGTTTTGTACAAAATTAAATGCTTCTAATAGTGCATAGAAGCATATGCATAGTTTGTTCTTGTCACAAAAAATATTTATATAAACATGGCTTGAACATTTTATTTTAGTTCATAAAATGTTTTGACAATGGAAAGCTAGATGAATACTTGATGAATGCTGCTATAAAGAATTTAAGCAGTATTTATTTGAGTGTTTTTTTGGCTATAATGAGTTAAAGCAGCATGTCTATATTACTTTATACATTTCTTTATATATTTACTTTATATATTTTCAATTAAAGTGAAATATGTATCACTTTAATTAAAATCTACCATTTTGTTGATTTTTTAAAATAAAAACAAACAAGACATGATTTAAACTGTTAAAATGTTAATATACATATAGACATATAAATATTGTAACATATTAAATGCTTAACACATATAGATGAGCCCAACTTTGAGTAAATATTCCTTATTTGCATAATATTCTTATAAAATTCTTCAAGGTAAATCAGAAAATCCTCCTATGTTTGCAAGTTTTGTTAATATATGGCCAGCACGTTCATTTACATAATACATTAGTCATTTTACAAATTATGTATTATTTACAAGTTAATGTAGTTCAATAATTAAAAATTAACAGTTATCTCTCAAAATTATCATATTAAGATTTGAACTCTGTAGAGAAATAAAAGAAATGTTATTTCAGTTTTTGAATATTCTAAAACATAACAGATAATTATATAGATAACACATAACTATAAAAAATTATATGAAATTTATTTGTGTACCTTGTATTCCTATTAGACTCAAGCGGTTAGTGGGAAATGAGTAAACATTGAATACTACAAGATTTGACTTTTACATTGCTGTGAAACTAAATAAATTCATTTAATCAGTTAATCTTGTAAAAATTTTCATCAAAAATTACTTTGAATGAGAATATTTATAAGTCATTCACTTTTGCTAGATGTGTTTATTAATCTTATTGAGCAACACAATAAAAAGGCAGCTTTTAACAATATGACAATCTCATTTGCCCAAACTTTGTATGATGCAGCTTGCATTCAGTTCATGCTTCATCTAAATATTTTCTCACCTTCCTGTTTCAAATTTTTATATCAAAATATGTATAATCATTTTTTATATTATACATATTTTTATCAAAATATGTATAATCATTAAACACATTCTAAAAAATTTAAAACTGTTTTGATTAACCTCAAAGAATGATGAATAGAAGAGGTCATAAATTAAATAGGATATAAGTAGAAATTTTTATTAGTATTCATGACCTTAAAGGTGAAAAATAAAAGGAATATATTTGAACAGAGTTTCATCAAGGAAAGCAGGAAAGAAAATATACTAAAAGTTGGACATTTGATTTTCCATTAATGCTAAAGAATATCAAAATAAGTTCATAGTCTTAAAGAAGTGTTGACAACTTTCACTTAAAAAGTATAACTTTCAGTACTTTATTAATGTAATATATGTAATGTAAAATTAAAAAAAAAAAAATCAAACCATGCCAAATCAATGAGTAAGATTTAGCTGCTTTGCTGAACTAAAATTTGGATAAAACAAGATGTGAAGTTTCATAATGCCTTTTCAAGTCATTAAAAATGTAAAAAAATAATAATAAATAAAAGTAATTAGCTAATAAAAGTAATGCTAATAAAAGTAAAGATGTGTATAAGAGTAAGAGAATAATATTGGCAAGGTTTCTTTATAAATTTATGTGTAGAAAAAAATTAATTAAAAAGGTGATCAACAAAACAAATTTTGATTTAAAAAGCAGTTGAAAATTTTGTAAAGCACAATTGTAAAAAAATTATATTAAATTAATGTCAATTGTAAAATCATTAAATTCTTATCAAAATAAATCTTAAATATAATATAACATTTTAATCTGAGCTAAATATGCTATGCTTTGAATTATTTTTGGCTAACTAGAACGATTTGGAAAAATAATATATTAACTTTAGCATAAGTAAAATTAATAATATTGCGCCGAATACTATAAACTAAAGACTTGAGATTTTCGCCATATAAATAACACGATGCGTACGCAACCGGGTGAGAATTTCGGTCACCGACCAATCAAAACATAGCTTACAAAATTTTTGCCAGTTGATCGGTAGATCGGGGAATCCACTCTTGGAGCATATGACACCAGTTAAGTCACAGTTAACGGCGTGTTATCGCTGATCTACAGATTCCCTGATCCGTCATTTGATCCTGGATACCCCGATTTTGGTGAATATGGCCCCTAATGTCTAACCGAGATTAATCTCTGTTTAAACGGAAAATTGCATTCCATCATTGGTTGGTGCAGGAGTTAATCCCGATTAGCCGTCAAACGACTTTGGTGAAACTGGCCCTAAGTAAAACCTATCCTTTCACGTCAGGCGCCGCAAGCAGTACTGGACTTCCCCTCCAGTCCTTATCTCTCAGTCTCACACGTAAAGCATAATCGTGTTCATCGGCGCGGCTTTTGGCGGGCAACAACAGAGAGCTCAACCATTCGTCAGGCAGGGTCCTCAGTGCAGTTAGATAAATCTGAAAAATAAAACAAAAGAAGGAGAGACAGAGTATTTACAATTCCAAATATGTGATCACATTAGTTAGTCCATGGTTTTAATAGACCAGACAAAGTTTTGGTCGAATTCGGTCTTTCATATTCTCCAAGTTTTCTAGCTTCATATCTGTTGTAATGTATCCGGCTCCTGTTTCAGGTGACACAATGAAGAAGCAGGTGCTTCTTGATTAAATGGTTTATTTACACCTTGCAGCTATATACACATTTTTCCGAATTCCCCTTTGCTCTTTCAAGGCGCTTCTCGTTATTTGGAAATTTCGAATGGGTTGGTTTTCGGATCTTTCTAACAGTTTTGAAACTGTCTAGTTTTTCTCCTAATTCTGCAGGATCCTTAATTTCACCCCAAATATCTAGGAAATGTTCTTTCATCTTTGGGGTAGCCCGCCTTTTTAACTGATCTGCTACCAAAAGTTCTTTTAAGGTGTCAAAATTAACTACCTCCATTCCTTCTAACCAATGATTTAAGTATGTTCACAGGTCAAATACTAAATCTTTCCAGGTAGTGGTTTTCTGTAGGGACGTGAATTTAATCCGGCATGCCTCCGGTTTCATCTTAAATCGGCTTAACAGTACCTTTTTTATATACTGATAATCGCTCATTCTGTCCTCTGGTTCCTTAATTAAATTTAGAGAAATTTCAAGAGGTAACAGCGCAATTAACTAGAAAACCCATTCCTCTTCCTCAATTCCCGCTACACTGGCTTGTCTTTCGAACTAAACTCAGATATAGCAAAATTTCGGCATGCTCAAGGTGAAAAGGGCGCATCAAAATTTTTAACTCCCGTTTGGATCGATAAGTCTCTGATCTGGACGATCCTAAACTCGTTTCTGCCACGTTTATAAGACGCAATCGCTCAAGCTCGTATGCTGTCTCTGCCTCTTTTTCAGCCCTAGATTCTGCAACCTCTCGTTCGGCCCTAGTTTCTTCCCTTTCTGATTTTAATTGCTCCAAACAAGCCCTAAAAATCTCCTCGTCATAGTTAGGAGCACTTTTAATTTTGTCACATATATCCGCGATCCTATCTCTTGAACTAGTTTCCACATTCATCTCATAAGCTAGAGCCAACAAATCAATCTTTTTAAATCTTACAAGGTATGTCATATCTTAAAATTCTAATACAAACACAAAATTAAAAAAAAAAATACTACACGACCCTCACAACACGATACAATCAACACAGTACTAACTAACCAATACACAGAATACAATGATCAATTTAGAAATATTTATAATGCTTAAAATGATATTCAGATAATACACACAACGAAATAATAATAAAAATGGTTGCAATTACACAATGCAAAAAAAATGAATTTAAAATTAAGATTTTAAATCGATTAAATTTTACACAAGTTACACAAGCACAACGGTATCAAATGTTTACTACAAAAATATATAAGAAACCTATGAATTTTGAACTCTCTTGCATTTATTATAACCACTGAACAGTCTTAGTCGTAACCGTGGAGTGTAAATTGTAAATTCCAACATTAAAATTTTACTTTTATAACACAATCAAATCAAATGTACCAGTATTTACGCAATTTAACAGTATAACTCAGCACAGATTCTTTACATTAACTTAAATAATCATAACTATATAAAAAAAAATTTAACTTATTTTTACACAAAATTCTTTGCACAAGATTCTGAACTCTAAAATGATTTACTATACATTTTTCAATTTAGTAAAAAAAAATTCTTTAAGCATTTTCCAATTAAATATTTTGTTCACACAAACATAAAAATAACGACCTCAAGCGGAAATTATAGATTGACTTACCCATTTGACGTTTGGTTGAACTACCGTTGCTGCACACGAAATCACTCTTCCGGGAAAGCTGAGCGCCGAACACAAAAGACGTCGCTCCTCTGCACAATAGACTGTAGGCGCTGGACACAATACCGCTCTTCTCTGCACAATAAACTCGAAGCGCAGACGGGTTTAAGATAATATTCCAAATCCTACTACACGAGAAAAATTTTCCTAATCCGCAAGAATTTTCTTAAATTTTTTTTTTTTTTTTTTTTTTTTTTTTTTTTTAAATTTCGGCAGGAGGATCTGAAATCCAACTAGCTGCCACCAGTGGTATGAAATGGATATATATATATATATATATATATATATATATATATATATATATATATATATATAGCTGTATTCAACGGGACAAATTTCAGTTTTGTCATCACACTACAGGCTAACTTCATTAACAAATACTAAGTAAAACGCAATTTATTTCACGTCACTCTGTAAACAGAATTGGACTTAACCTTCTCGTACCATGGCCTCCGGTGGTCACCCCTCCACACACATGTATATATATACATGTGTGTGAGTATTTATTTATAGGTCAGCTATAACGAAGATTTCATGAACTTGTATGTCATCTTAACCTGAACATTTAGAAACTAACCCAAATTTGCTTTGCATGGGCTGGACTCAGCAAAGTCTTAATTGCCCTCGCTTCATATTATTTCTCTTCAACTTCCAGAAGAAGAGTGTAGTAGACCTAATGCGTTTAACACATCATCTTATAACGCTAAAACTTCTAAACTCGGAATACATTCAGCAAACCTCTATTTACTACAATAGATGACAGCAAAACGACAAAAATTTGGCAACTCTAGAGCAAAACAGGCATACTTTACCAGACAAATTCGTACATTCAGCAATTCTGTTTTCTGTTAACAGGCCAGACGGTTGCCCAAAATTGCTAAGTCAGCACTAAAAAATCGACTGAATCGTGCGTACCTATGAGATGCCACATGGTCAAAGGAGTAAACGATAATGAATTAAAATTGAGGAAAATGTTTTAGTTGTGTTTATACTAAATTTTCAATATTTTACATATATAGCTCTATGTGTGTTACACGATTAAACATATTTAAACCAAACTAGATTAATCATTTCGCTCCCACAATAGCCCTCTATTGCCATGACCTCCGAGTCCCAGAATAGCCAAAGCCATCAGAGAAAATCTCCTTCCCCTAATAGAGGTGTGACCGCTTGCACCCTTATGTCACTATATAAGGGAATGTAAAAACTTTGTGCGGCAGAGCGCCAAAGAAAAATTCTCTCGATAACTTAACGTTACACATAGGTTACAGATAGGTTTTAGTGAGAAAAGGTACACTTTTATTGTATATTCATGAAGGAAAATCTGGTTACTTACCACATTAAAAGTTGCACTGTGGACGGGTTAGTTTTAATTCGGTGGAATCTGGAATCTTTTCCCTCTAAGTATTACGACCTGAAGGTGAGCCTCAAATCACTAGCTTAAGACTTTTCATTCTTAAATGTTAAAGGGCCTGGGAACGAACTGGTCGACTTTAGGTGTAACTCGAGATTTACTTTTATTGTCTAATTCAAAGAACAATGTCCACACGGAAATAATTGCGCTCTTGTTTTCAGGTCCTTTTCTTCACAACGGTATGGAATTAAATTTAAGAAACTCAAGAAAGTTGATTGCCTTGATATGTGACAACAAATCAGCCGGGATACATTACCTACAGTTTTGACAAATCTGATGTCCGTGTTAATTGACTAAATAGCTCATGTCTAGAAGAATATTCGTCGAACTTTTTGTTCAACGCAGAGATCAAAGTCTTGTGATCTGTAATGTAAAGACGGTGAAAGTAAGCTCTTTTAATATATGATTGACATATTTGATCATCGAATAAACTGAGTAAGGCTCATTGTCTTTGATAAAGAGCTTTACGTCTATCCTACGTTTTCTTTTAGTTATCACCTCTATCGATACCATTTCTATTGTGATTGGCTCAATTTTGCTGAGAACATAAAAGTTTTAGTTACTGTCTATATTTCCCTAATGTAACCAAAAGGTATAACGATAGCCCTATCACTGGCATCAGCGAAAACCACTAGTTTTGTATGGGAAATGGGGTATTTTATGACAAAAGCTTCTGCTAGCTACAATGCATCCTTTTCTAGTGGTGACCACTTGATTGGTGCACTTTTGTGCTTTCAACGACTAATACCTGTAGGAATGCCAGTAAGAGGTATTTGAATTTGCGCGACATGAGAAACTGTTCACCGTTAATAATTAAGTAGGTCAAAAAATGGTCTAACCTTGTTTGACGTTTGGGGTTTGGCGAAATTTAGGATGGGCTAGACTTTTTAAAGCATGGGTTTTATATCCCACGTAGGTTGGTTTACCCAAAAATTGTAGTTAACTCCTAGCACGCATTTGAAAGCATCGATAATAATGCCATATACTGCAAATCTGTGGAAAACTGTCACCAAATGTTGAAGATGTTCATTTTCAGATTTACTAGCCACTAAAATATCGTCAAGATAAGCAGAACAAATTTCTGCCAGCAAAAAACTTCATCAATGAACCGCTGAAAAGTTTGTATGGCTCTAGATAATCAAAATGGTAAATGTAAAAATTCGAATAAAATAAAAGGGGTTGTTATCTTATTTACAAAGTGGTTGTACCGGAATCTGATTGTATTGTATAATCAAATTCATTTTCGAAAAAATTACCTTACATATAATTCACTAGCAAAATCTAAAAGATGGGGTACAGGATGTCGGTCAAGGACGGTTATCTTGCTTAAAGCGCAATAGACTTGACTAATTTTGTTTGCTTGGACGACAAATGCTACGGTTGAGCATATGTTAGAATTCTCGTTGCGTTATTATCAGCTGTTCAGGGTATAGTCTTCGTGTCTACAATATACCTGTGGTTTATAAGTCGACCTGTGGTTTGTATTCACCAGAGAGTATTATGTCATATCTGTTGGTTGTATGAGTACGGTATAAACACTTCAGGATATTTATTAAAATTTGTTTGGTTTTGGCTACCAGCGTAACTGAAGTATTACGACTGGAAATCGATCATTATTCAGTAATCCAAGAACTTTTTGGGTCTCGTAAACATCCTATCTTTAAGTAAACGAGAAGGCCTTAATGGCTGAGGAAATAGGCTCCTACTATGGGTTTGTTTACTTTTGCCAAGATAAAAAGTCATCTGAATGCTGGTTGTAAATTTAGGTCTAAACTAACAAAGTGAGTTCCGCAGGCATGAATTTATGATCCGTTGGCAGAAAATAGTTGTATCTCTGAAAAGGTTTCCACAGGTGACTTAGGTTTGTACAGTAGGATGCAAATGGCAATTCCTCAGCAGATGAGATAAACTTCTTTATTTTATTTATTTATTTTGAGGGGGGAGGGGGAGTCTAATGATGAATCGTCTAAATTTTACTACTCTTAAATTGCAGTTGATCGAACAATGGGAGTTCATTAAAAGTTTTCCTGAATTGTAAATTCACAAGGAGCTTTTCACTTGAAGTCTGTTCTCCAAATTTGGAGTGATACAAATATCCTCCCATTCACTGTGCAATTTCTATTCCTCCAATGCACTCTACTAATAGAAGAGCTATCTAAACCATTCTCTTAATCTTAACCGACGTAAATGTTTCATTAGCCTCAGTGAGCTTTGTTATTTCTTGCCTGATTTCACTTCTCTCGTAGAGAAGCCACAATAATACTCAAATTGTATCGAAAGATTCGCTTATGTTACCTGCCTTGATGGCAAGTTCTTCTAATTATATAGCTGACAAAGTAAGTATTATTTGCGGTTGTGGTATAAGAAGCCAGTGTTTTCAGAATTCATCGTTTATTTGATCCCCTGATTCTTGGTGCATTTTCCTTATTAATGAAGATGGAATTTCAATCTTTCAGAACAGTCATCTACCAATGACAATTCTGCCAAATTCGGCCTTGAGTGAAAGATGAGAAAAAATGTTATAACACACATTATATTGTTTAATTAGTATTTATAATAAAAGAAATTTTAAAATAAAAGATGAGATAAAGAGATAAGGTGATTTACAAGAGGTAATAGAAAATTTACGACTGATTCCTGAGTGTAAAACGTATATACATACTTATTCATATACATGCATTACAAGGCTGTCTGAACAAGTAGATAAGAATAATGGCACTCGGGGAAAGAAAACAAACGGCTTACCATGACGCTGAGTTGAATGTTCAGTAATCCAGAAAAAAAATATATATATCCACATTAATAAGAAATGATTATAACACAGAGTGCTAAAATAGCTGTTTCCAAAAATCAGACATAATTTCCTAAATAACTGCACTGAGAGCTTGTCCAAAGAGTATATGATGGAACTTCACAGCATTTGTTTTATCCTTAATAACATTTGAATTGCACAATGATTTTGTTAGACATAGCACATGATAAAATCCATCCACCAATTTGATGTTCACTTCAAACTAGCTGGTATCCTATTCCAAAGAATTTAACACGTGTAAAATCTACATTTATTCTAAATGAGGAATGTTAGAACTATTAACAAAACATATTTAATAAAACTGAACAAACTCTGGAAATAGAGCAGTATTACAAATGGAAGCTCATTTACAAATGGAATTACAACCACAGCATAGTCAGATTAGCATGAGAGTGATAGTCTTATAATTCAATGTTAGGTGCCTCCTTTTGGTAGTTACACTTACCTTGTAATTAGTTATGCTGCTGATTACAGATAAGTATATGAAAGATGTGTGTACATTGCTATGTTATAGTATATGAATTTTTAAAAAATAAACCTTTATTTAAAAACAGATTCAATATTCTAAAAACAAGAATTTTGTCCTTTTAAATGCCCTATATCTGAACAACAAAAAGTATCTGAAAAATTAATCTTGAAAATGGCTTGCACAATATATTACCCCTTTCTTTTATTTGTCTCACAAATCTTATTTTATATTGCATCTTTTACAAATTTGTTTCTTGATAATTTAAATAACTTGTTATTACTTGTTAAACATTTTTGTACATAGAATCTTAAATTTCCTATAAATCTTTGTGTGATTCTGTTATATTGTGTTATTTGCCTTTATTGATATTGCACACAGCTTCCACCACACAACACTTTACACATTCTTTAAAAATAGCACTTTCTTTCACACTTGTATATTATACTATGTAAACTTTCACAGTTCACATCTGTGTTGCTCATTTCAACTCTTACCAGAGAAAGTATTTTACTAAATATACCTCTAAATTACTAACAACAAGCCACTATTTAATTATAAGTCTAATTAGTAAAATATTTTCTCTTGTAGACTGTAATTCCTTTTTATTTTGGTCGCAAAACATATACTGTAATAGAATAGATAGAACATTTCAAGAATACCTTTACAAGGCTTTAATCAGTTAGAATTCACATCTTAATTGTGAACAACTGCATGCATACAAAGTAAGCAGCAATGTGCTGTTTCCAAACTAAAAACAATGATTAAGTGTTACTAGAAAAAAAAATAGTTATATTAAATATGACATTCATCCCCATTAATTTAAAGTTCAGTCACTGAATCTAAAGTCAGCAACATAGCCATTGAGCTATGCAGCTGGATATCTCAGTCTAACAGATGAGGAAGTGCTTGGGGCAGATGACTTAATAGCATCCTCAGGAGAAAATTCAGAATTCACTAACACAAAACAGGAATTTGGTCTTTGTTTTTAGAAGATGCTCCTTTCTCAGCAGTAAGTTTAAAGTACCATTGGGTGGAACCATTCCTTAATTTAAAAATGGATTATGCAGGGACTTCTTATTTGCTAAGTCTTCTCTGGGAGCCAAATGTTCAACAGACTCACTTGACTCACATTCATCTGGTAATCTCACAAATGTATAATCAGGATTGACTTTGATCGATTCCCCTCCAGTACAATTAGGTCATATTTATTATTCTGCATGTAATTCTCCTTAATACAGGACCAGGTTTGGTTAACTACGTAGGTAAAGAATAGCCATTAAATGATTGCCTTAGATGAGTGAACATATGTTCATGAACAATAGCATTAGTTGCAATGCACAGCAATGATCTAATAGAATGAATGGCTGGCTGAAATAATTCTTCACACTGCTCAATTCCAAGTTCATTAGTTTTCATAGCTGAGAGTACAGTCTTCCATATCATTCTATTATATGTTTCAACCTGGCCATTTCCTTGAGGGTTGTTTACTATGGTTCTACTAGTTAGTAGCTATACCACATGAAGTGAGAAAAGATTTTTGTTCATGTGCTATAAAAGAAGCTCTTCTATCTGAATGGATATATGCTGGTGTTCCAAAAAGAGAAAACACATTGCCCAAAACTTCTATAATGGTTGAAGCAAAAATATCCATATAGGGAAAAGCAAAAATCAGTTACACTCAAAAGGAAGTGATTTTTGGTTGATTGAAAAAGACAAAAATCCTTTAAAATCTAAGTTTAATCTTTCAAAGTTGCCTTTATCAACTGTCCCTCACTCCTGCAAAAAGTGAGGTGTTGCCTCATTAACTCATTACAGCAGAGACAGGCATTGATAACTCTCTTAATATCATCTAAATTGAAGAGCAAGTTCTTAGCCCTAATCCAGTGATGCATTTAGGTTATACCAGGGTGACATAAGGAACCATATAATTCTTTAAGATTGATCCCTTCGTAAGTGGTTGCAGTAATTCTAGACATAGTGTCTGCTGTTGTATCTCTATTTCCTGAATGATAAATTATATCATTCAGGATATATCATTCATATTATTATATTTTAAGTTAGCTAGCTCAAGCAACCATCTCATTCTTTGTTTTACTTCAGTGATGCTGGTCAAACATGAAGGCTACAGATCTTTGGTCTATAAGGATCTCAATGTGTTTTCTGATAATTCAATGTCTCCAGTTTTACAGGCATTCAACAATAGCATAATCATCTTTCCCAACAGTTGAATGACTTTGCTCAGCAGCATTAAGTGTTTTTGAGAAGAAAATTATTGGACATTTAGCTTAAAGACTTCAATAGCAATCTCAGAAGCCCCCGTTTCTACTCTAGAGGGAGTATTACAGAGAATGATGCTTGTGCTTCATGGGTCTTGAGCAACTTTAATGCTTTCACAGACTCTTCAGAAAGTGGGAATATTTCTTTTAATAGAAGAGAGTGTAATTTGTCAGAAAACTTTGTAAAACAACAGCAATAATGAGAAAACATACATAGAGTTCTTTGTACGCTAAGCTGTATCTTTTGAAATAGGCAGGGATGTTGCGCCCCTTCAAGCATTTTGTAGCAGCAAAACTTTAAATTTGTAGCAGGAAAAAGCATTTTTGTAGCAGCCAAACTTTAAATTTGGAGCAAGAGAAAGCATTTTTGTAGCAGTCAAAATCTTGATTTGGAGCAAGATATAGTGTTTTTGTAGGAGTTAAAGTAACAATTTAAAAATAAACTTATGTTTTTGAGGAGTCTGCCAAATAATTTAAAATGATTGGTTAATAGCATTCGGAACGGCCAAAAATTCAATAATTGCTGATATGGTTTATTGGTTTTGTGTATGCAATAAACATATATATGTTTGTAATTGATTAGTATAATCATATAAAAGATTATAACAAAGTATTAGCAGTAAAAACCAAAGCTGGAGAATTGCTAGTAAGCTTCATTATTACAGCTCCAGTACAAATTTATTAACAAGAAAGCATTCTTTAGAGAATGATGCTTAAAAAGTTGCGACACATGATTACAAGCAATATTAGTAGGATATTTACTTTTCATTCACAAAATCACATGAAATAGCACTAAAAAAAGGACCAGATAGGACAGGAAAGCCATCTTTTCCTCTTCAATGTAATGTAAAAGATATATCAAGTGTTTTTTTGGTCAAGATCAGAAAGAATGTACTTAGTGGTAAAGATAATTTTATCTTTCAATGTGTTGGCCAAGTTCTGAACATGGATTAGTTCACAGAGGAGAATAATTCACAAGGGAAGATGCAGATGAACATCACTACTGCATGACAAAAGATAGTACTTACAGATGAAGATACAAATGCCCTTTAAAGATTAAGAGGTATAAAAAGAAGATAAAATGAACAGCAAAAAATAGATGAAGTTTTGTGCATTGCTGCTCCAGCCTTTAAAAGTTATTTTGATGAGTTTTGTCTCTCCATTTATTGCAAAACAATTAATGAGCCTAAAAGCCACAATTCAAAGTAAAAAAAAATTAATTTTACTTATAAATAAAATAAAATATTTTACATGAACACCTTTAGCAAAGTGATACATAAGACTTCTCCCCCTAATGCTCTTTCAAGAATAGGTTACCCAGGGTGGTCACAAAAAATACACTCCAATATTCCCTCATTTCTAAATTATTTTTGTGAAATAATTGCATTTAAACAACTTTACTTTAAATTAACTAAATATATATAATTAAAAACTGAAAAATGAGACAAAATGAAGCTTTCAATGCTGATATGAATAATTTTAGGCATCCAATTACATCTGTTACTTTAAATAATTAGCTATTCAAATATTTAAGGTATCCGTCTACATTCGGAGAACTTTTTTCTTTACACATAGAAACTAGTTCATGTTTCTACATTTTTAGATTTATTTTCTATATTATCATAGAGAATTGCAATTAAAAAATTATTCCTAGAGAAGTTTTTATAAAATTTCTAATAAACAAAATTTAATAAAAAAATCGTTTTTTTTCAAAAGGTCAAATTTTTTAATAAATTAAATTATTTCAATATTTTTTGATGCAAAACATTTCTTATACACTGGACTAGTGAATCACCTAAAATCTTTGCTTAATTTACATTTGGCAAAAAATTTTGGTTCTTCAAAATCA
The DNA here is from genome assembly GCA_032207245.1 of Pardosa pseudoannulata. NCBI lineage: Eukaryota > Metazoa > Arthropoda > Arachnida > Araneae > Lycosidae > Pardosa > Pardosa pseudoannulata. The sequence continues at coordinate 112,904,653 of CM063502.1, read as the reverse complement.
AACATATTAAATTTTTAACAAATTTTCATTACCATAATATCTAACTATGAGTGTAACATCATTAAAAATTATCCAAATTTAAAGCTTTTAGGTCATTCACTAGTAAATGCTATCAAAAGCGTTCATAATAATTTTCAACAAAATATTTTAAGAACATTTTGAGAAATCACATTTCAAGTTTCAACATTTTATTAAAAATACCATTCTGAGAAAAACGCCTTTGAAGTTTATGAAAGCAACATGTTCAACTATTAAAAAATTAAAATATATGTTTAAAATTCCCCACAATTTCTTGTTTCAAAACCTTTTAATTGCCAAGTTGCTAATTATTAAAAATACTAGAAAAATGTTTAAACTAATCTTCATGAAAATTTAAAAAGTTTTGTCCAAAAAATGCTCTGTAAAAGGCTTTAAATTCACAACTTCCGGTTCCGAAGTCGCTACTTCCTTTTGTTTTGACAGCTGTCACTGATGTTTAAACAGCTGTAACGTTTCTTTAAAATGCCACAGAGACAAAACAAAAACAGATTTAGAAGACTAAAAGTTGTAATTTTACAATAGAGAAAAATAAAATTGTGATTTTTGGCAAAAAATGATGTTTTCAACGTAGACGGATACCTTAAAGTTATTAAAAATTATTATTATTTTAATTATTTATTTTAATTTCGCTGTATTTTTTTAATTAGTCAGCATCCTTTTATATCCTTTACGAGATCCTATACTAGATTTGCATTACACTACAGTATGCATTAAGACGGGGCGATGTATCGATATATCGTGAAATATCGATAAAGAGTACTCCACCGCGACACTGATTTCCAAACTTTGAGTTCAGATCAAGATGTGAACGAACTCCTATATAGCTAAACCGATCGGCGAACTCTGATGTGAAATCGTCTTTCCAATCTCATGACAGTATTAGAGTATACGAGGTATAGTGTTCCTAAAAGTCACGTTCCGACATATAAACATAATCTTTCCGATTTTACAACTTCTAGTCACATAGCGCATGCGCAATAAAACGTCCTTTTATATAAACACTAAACGATAGCTGAATGGATAAAGCGTTGCTATTCGGTAATGGAATTCGCGGGTTCGAATCCCACTAGTGGAATGGATATTCGTAGTCATTCGAATCGGTTTTAAGCAGAAGGCCACGGTCTCATTAGCCCTTGTATAGTGGAACAGTAGACCGTAGCACTCTAACTAACTGATATTTGAACATCATCTGTCTGATTTTGCGACATTAAGAGATCGGTATATCAGGGAACGGCAATTTATCTACATCGCGAAATCGTTATTTCGTCCTTAATTGAAGAATCCTGATAAACAATGGAAATAAATAAAAGAGAGAGACGCACGGAAATGATGAAAACCTCGACGATTCACAAATACGGAACTTCAAGTTCAACCGCGAGAGGCTGGGTGGGGTCTGCGTCAAGATATTTTTGTGACACGTTTGTATGGAAAAGTTATATTAAGATCCGCCTTCGACCAGTGCAGGAAATTCTTGTTGTGACATGTTTGTGCAGGCTCGTTTCAAACCAATTTTTTCCCGGTGGTAAAGCGCGCGGAAAATTATAAATTGGCTTTACAAAAAATAAAATAAAATAAATGAGAAAAATAAATAAATCTGAATATTCTAGTTGTTGAATTTCCATATTTTCCCGATCTGATTACTATTTTTAATAGACTGCAAACATTACGTTTCGGAAGAGTATTGGTACCCCAGAGGATGAAAATCTCATATCAAGTGATGATAGTCTCACCAATACGCAAATTTCTTTCCCATTTCGAAAAATTTAGAAATGGTAAAGAAATTTAAAAAAAAAAAAAAAAAAAAAAAAAAAAAAAAAAAAAAAGAAAGAAAGAAAGAATTTTCTAAAAGAATTGGAAATTCCCATTGGCGCACTAAAATTTCCAAAAAAAAAAGAGCAGAAACTGACGGAGGAACAGAAATCGGGTGCAGAAATCAAGAAATAGAACTCCACCAAAAAGCGGAAAATTTCTATCACTGTACATGCTATAAACGTATATCTTTTCGTTGGGCACAATTTTAATTTTTAATTTTTAATTTATAATTTTTTTTTTTTATCTTGAGACTGTAGTACGAAAGAGAGTAGCAGCATGTCTGAAGAATGAAATTCTTTCTTCTTATTTCATGTACTTTTACCTGACAAAGTAGGAAAAATAAATATGACATATTCACTCTAAAGTCTAGTATTCACTGACGTTCGGCGGGTAAAATTCGTCTTAGATTCGTAGAACTAACGTAATTACTAAACGTGCAAAAACTGCAAAAATTTGTAAAATGGCGCAGTTTCGGCGCAATTTCTGTTAAAATACCGGTTTTGGAGCAGCTGGGCGCAGATATCGGAAATTGGAGCAGCCGCAACATCCCTGAATAGGTAAGTTCATCAGTGATGCCAGCCTATCAGGATCAGGTTTAACCACTTTACCTTCAATCAGATATCCTTAGATTTTCACTGATTTTGCTGAGTATGAACATTTATCAGAGTCGAGTGTCAGATTATACTTCTGACAGTTATCAAGAATCTCTGAATTTCTACCATGTTCTTCATGGTCCTGATCATATTCAATAACATCATTCAAGTATGGAAAAGTGCCTTCAAATTTTTCCTCAATTATTTTATCAATGCTCCTCTGGAAAGCAAAAACTCCATTAATGACCCCAAAAGGGAATCGTTTAAATTAAAACAGTTTTCATACAGCTTCAAAAGCAGTGTACTGCTTATTAGACTCTAAGATAGATACCTGGTGGCAAACACTCTTGAGGTCAATGGTGATAAAAACCTTGCACTGAGACTCCTTCTGAATTAGCTCTTCAATTTGGGGGAGAGGGCAAGCAACAGATATGAATAGTCTACAACCATTCTGGCCCTGTGATTTTCTCTGTTTATCAGAAAAGCTTGAGATCACTGAGATGAGTTACTATTGACTTCTGAATTCTGTTGTTAAAACTTATATTGCATGTATTGGCAATAGGTAATATCTGTTATAGATGTTGGCAACAGATTGTATCTGTTAGTCAGTCAGAGATGTGTTCTCAGCATGTGTCACATTACCGTTTACTGTAACTTAACTTTTTATTAACTTAATAAACTGTTTAACCTAGAAAGTCTCGCAGTTACTGGCCTCTATCACTCCTTTCACAAGAAATTTCTCCCCTTCAGCAGCTATGGATTGTTTGTCTATTTTTGTCTGATGTCTTGATTTGGTGATGGCTGGTTTGCAATCTAGTGTTAAATTGGTAAATAGAGACACTGGAATGTCTTTGGTAGTTGGTGCTCTTAAAATTTGTTCTTTTGATAAAGAACAAATTCTAAAAGGTGATTTGAGACCATTAAATTGTATTTCTACAGGGAATAACTTTATGAGGTTGTGTCTAATCAAAAAGTTTGAACAGAAAATTTTCATAATCAGCACTTTAATAATAAGATATGTGTAGGAGTGCATTTTTAGAATTAGAGTACCAAAGCCAGTACCATCTGAACTCAAGGAAGAAATACTGGTCAGTTATTTTTTCACAGTATGAGTTCCCAAAAATCTTTAAAAGTAACAATCATAAATAAGAGCTACCTGTATAAATTAAGTCAATCAGTTCCCCTCTATTCACTAGTACTTTGGTAATGAAATTTTGGAGGCATAATGGTAAGCTGGAGTAGAAGCCAATACCAGTGTAGTTGCTGTTGCAATTGAAGAGGGAGGTAGATTTTGATTTACATGCTCGTTAGTAAAGCCCTGCCATCCTACCGATAACTTCCGTGGGTGTTCAAGAATTACTCGGGTAGCATTCGTTTCCATAGAAAAAACATTTACCAGAGTGTATGGAGGCCGCTGCAATTGAAGGAGTTTCATTTGTGTTAGAATCAGTGTGCTCTAATGCAACAACTGGGGTTGATTTTGCAGTGCTTAAATACGATGCAGAGTACAGTTCTGCAAATTCAAGTGACCTAGTCTGGTCGAATGCCTTTTCCAGCGTGATGGTGACATTTTCCAACAGATGTTCCTGTATACAAAAGCTCTAAAGGCCTCTGAAGAAAGCATCCCGTATATATTTATCTTTTACTGATCTGCTGTAACCGCCTTAAATTAACGAATCTAGTACCTATGTGGCGTCAGAATAGCTTTTTGAGTTACTGATATATCGACACACATTGACAGAGACGACTGACAGTTCCTTTTCAATGCTTCCATTTCGATTCCGTACTCGTACATGTGAGCTCCTCGTCGAATCTGTCAGGTTTCAGTATCTGTTCCATGCCGCTTAAACGATAAAGATCGTGCAGAAAATAACTGATATGTCGTAATAGAATAGATTGAAGATCATTTCAAGAATCCTTTACAAGGCTGTAATCAGTTAGAATTGCACATGTCAATTGTAAATTATTATTATTATTATTATTAGAGTATTTGTGAGATATATGCTACAGCCACGTGGCCGGCTTTATCGCTACAGACATAACCATAGAGGAAGAAGCATAAAAAGAAAAACGCTATACACTAGCGAGAGAAAACAGACGTAGATAACAGATATTAAGCCAAACGGCGACAAATTCCACACGGGAAGTATTCAACGAAGATAACATGAAAGAAAGAAAGATCCGTCAGGGAAACATACCAAAACGGGGACAAAAGTGAAACGCTAGACAAACTACCCCCACCCGAGGGAGCGAAACGTAAAAAACATACCAGGGCAACCAGCCCACGCCACGAGCTTGTGGCTGAATTGATCACACAGTCATACGAAGGATTACCGCATATGTTGAGTGAGTTAAATAAGATACGACGCTGCGCCTGGAACTTGACATAGTAAAGTAAAATATGATCTGGAGTGTCGTTTTCCGAGCAATGATCGCACAAGGGGGAACGAGCCATATTCAGCTTGTGCCATATGTAATTGCATTGAATTGTTTTAGTACGCCACCGAGCCACCAAGACATCAATCTGACGGTGGAAAATCCATTTACGATTAAGGAGATCAATCGCACCATATCTCTGGCGGTAGATGCTTCTGTCCCACTCATGTTCACTCGCTGTGTACATATCATTTTTAATCCTCCTGATAGAGTCTTCAGAGCTCACCACATTAAGGTGTTGAGTACTATAAGGGCCTTGTTTGCACAACTCATCAGCTTTCTCATTTGGATGAATTCCTCTATGCCCAGGGGTCCAGACCAGTCTAATAGATTTGATTTTTCCAATTACATGACTAATTTTACTTTGCAGCAGAAGGATGACCGCAGATGATTTTGGGTGGGCAGATTGAAGAGCCAAGAGGACGGAACGACTGTCAGATATAATTAAGAAATGGTCATTCTGCTGGCAAAAAGTGTCGAGAGCTAGAATGATGGCAAGGGCCTCCGCGGTAAAGATCGAGTTTATCTGGTGGGTCAGCATGGCTCTTCCAGAGTTAAGTGAATGATTGTAGGCCGCAATGGCCACTTTATCCTCATCCTTGGAGGCGTCAGTAGCAATTAGAATGGATTTAGGTTGAAAATTATTGATGAACTCCGTCCATAAGGCCACGACGGTTTCGTTTGATATATTTTTATTTTGAAAAGCAAGGCCCTCGGTAATTATCTCCACTTGAAAACAACAAAGGTTTCTGCCTGGGTCCAAAAAGTTGGTTGACCTCAGGTGATACTCTTCCAGATTCTCGTTCATGTCTTGCAGAACTTTTGGGTTATTGGTTACATTACCCAAGGTACTCTTATGGAGGTTATCATATAATAGAGATTTTGTACTTAGCGCCAGTTGTTTGATGAAAAAGCATTTAGTGAGATGACGGATACGACACATTATGCTATTTTGGTGGACTTCGGCCCGTAGCACAGGTATCGGCGTCCACCGGGGAAGACCAGTGGCTAGACGGAGACCAATAGAATAGAGAGTTTCCATAGTGTTTACATTTTTCTTCGAAGTCTCTGTATACATGAAGCTACAGTAGTCGAAAACGCTACGTATAACAGCATTAACGACGGGGAGAAGGGTCCGACTTGTAGCACCACGAGTTTTGTAAACCAATCCTTTTAGCATATTTAATCGACGGTGGGTTTTTTTCCCGCAGATGATGTATCTGAGAAGCCAGAGACATATTAAAGGTCTGAAAGCAGCCCAAAACCTTGATGCACTTACTCCATGGGATAGTGTAGCCGGCAATACGACACTCGGGACAAGGAAATCTGCCCCTAGAAAAATTAATGGCAACGCTTTTCATAGGTGAGATGCAAAGCCTCCAATAGTCACACTACATTACGATGTTATCAAGAGCGGTTTGTAGGTCCTTGCACGTTGTATTGGGGTCATCATCAATAGCATACACAAGTATGTCGTCAGCATACGTTAAGATAGTAACCCGGGCTGGGGTCGTATCGAAGATATCATGCATGTAAACAGAAAAAAGGAACGGTGACAGCACGCTGCCCTGGGGGATACCAGTTTTGACTTTGTGTGGGGGAGAGATATGACTACGCCAATTCACTTTTATCTCCCTATCATATAACCAATTTGTAATCCATAATAGTGTATTCCCTCCAATACCAATAGAGGCTAATTTGTAGATCAGTCCATCAATCCAAATGGAATCGTAAGCTTTTTCAATGTCTAAGTTTGCAAGAAAGACGTATTTCTTATTCAGACGAGCGTCCATGATGTCAAGATACAGCTTGGCCAAAACAGTTTGACAATCCCTATTAGAAAGAAAGCCCCCGAGACCAGGAGGAAAAACGTTGTTGTTAGTAGCCCAGAGAGTGAGACGGTGGAGTATAATGCGTTCGAAGATTTTACACCAAACCGAAGTAAGGGCAATACGCCTGTAAGAACTAATCAGTATACTGGGTTTCTTAGGCTTCAGAATAGGGAGAATAATGGCAGAGCACCACTGAGGCGGTACGTAGTCTTGTCCAAGGAAATCATTAAACAGGCGAACAATTTTGCACAGATTGTCATCATCAATGTGTTTAATCAGCTTAATGGAGATACCGTCTTCCCCCGGAGCAGTACATTTCGCAGTTTTGATCGCTCTCTGAAGCTCAAGGGTATCGATATCGTCGTCAAACTCAACAGCCGCATTAGTTAAGGCGTAAGGAAGGGGTGGATGGTTTGCCGTCGGGTAGAAATTCTGTCCAAATAAAGCAGCTTGGTGGCGGGGGCAGGTAATACTGATACCACTATACAGGAGAGTCCCACCATGAGCTTGTCTATTTGTCTGCTTTTTAAGAGTTCGATAAATAATTTGAATGCTGTTTTGCCGATTACAGAGATTATTCCAGTAGTTACGAATGCTGCTCTTTATGTGACGCCGAAGGATACTAGAAATCTTTTTGTACTTTATCCAGTGATCACGTGAAAAGAGATGCTTAGCTAACCGAAAGAACTTTCTTTTCTGCCCTAAGAGCCAAGAGCACATAGAGTTCCACCACTGCGGGTAAGAAGTTCCAGAGATCCTTTGATAATGTCTATTGTCCAAAATAGCCTGTTTCGACGGAAATATGAGATCGGAGTATGAGGTCAGATTATGCTGTTTCATGCACTCGTTCAAGTCACCGCCAGCCCTGGAACAGTTAGTCCAAAGACGAAATGCACCAGAAATCCGTTGAGCGTACGGACCATGAAGTTGCAGGAAGATCGGACAATGATCAGAGTCAAAATTGTCAGGGTGAACATAAAATTGGATTAATGGGAACAAATCAGGAGAGACGATCGCAAGATCGAGAACAGAGGGTAAGTTGCTAGTCATGAAACGGGTATGAATGTCCATATTTACAATGCAAAGATCATTCCTAGAGACCCAATCAAGAAACTGATTTACCGGAGCCAGGCCGTAGCTACCCCGTTTAAGGAGGTTTAAATTAAGGTCACCCATAATAATAAATGGAGGTTCAATATTATCAAGCAGAGAACTGAAGTAACCCAGATCAAAGCTGCACCTTGGGCTATAGATATTAATAATAGTAAGCGGAGTATTATTAATCCAAACTTTGACAGCGACGTGTTCATTAGTAGAATGCTGAATGGGCAGAGAGAGATATCGAGGTAAAACAGCGCTGAAAGGCGGTGAGGACGCCACCTCCACCTCCCCCCAGACGATCCTTACGATACAGAACCTTTTGGTCAAAGGAAAAATGAAGATCCGTTGTAAGAAAAGTTTCCTGAGCAAGCAGAACAGGAACAGAAGAAAAAACAGGGCATTTAAGCCAAGCGGCCCTGGCCCGAAGACCACGAACGTTCCACGACACAACAGAAAAACCCGCCATCAAAAACAAAAACAAAAACAAAAAGACCCACTCCCTAAAAGAAGGGCCCGTCTGGGCTGGCACACTCAAAAGGGGGGAAAGGGGACACGGTAGGGAAAGGGCTACCTTGGGAACTAAGATCCAGAGTATTCCATCAACCCAAAATCCCCATCAGAGGGGAATAAGGGGGAAGAAGGCAAAACATCTCGTAACATTCTTTTCTTTCTTTTTTCTCTTTTTTGAGTAGCACTCTGTGGTGCCGTAGGGAAAATCTTTTGTAATATATTAGTGAATGATGATGTCATTATTTCAATGACTTTATTGAACGCTTCAACTTGAGTGTTTAAAAAACTTTGGAGTGTTACCTCAAACTTTTCCAGTATTTTTTCTATATTCGTAGTAACTTCTTGCAAATAGTTGTCCTTTTCCCTTGGCTTGGGAGCCACCGCCTCTGCGTAGGATACTGTTTTTGTAATTTTATTATTTTGTGCGTAACGCCTCCTAGCTTCAGTAATTGTTAAGTGATTCAAACATTTGAATTTATTTATTTCTGCTTCTCGGATATAAGCGTTACAATTCTTGTTATTAGCTTCATGACTTTCGCCACAGTTACTACATTTCACATAATCAGACTGGCACTGTTGAGCCGAATGACCTTCTCCGCACTTAATGCACAGGACGGCATTTTTACATGCCCTAGTTGAGTGCGAGAATTGATAGCAGTTATTGCATTGGCGAGGTCTGTCTATAAATGGTCTTATTCTTATTTCTTCGAACCACAAAATAATTTTATCGGGAAGGTTTTGCCCGATTTTTGTCACTAGGATAGTTTTTAATGGTACACGTTTGCCCTCAGTCAGCTTTTGGAATCGACGCACTTCAGAAACTGGTACGCCGGTTGCCATAAGTTCCTTGGCCACCTCGCTACAAGTTACATTTTGTGGAACGTCATATAGAAGAAATTTGGTAGTGAGAGTGTCTGGGATTAAGCGGGGTAGGATTGGTACCGAAAGTAAATTTTTTATATATAGTAGCTGGATGGCAGTGGTGTTGTCGTCAGTCACGCAAACAATTTTCCCGTTTCTTGTAGCTTTTAAAAAGTTGAGCTTTATGTTGGGGCCCACGAGGCGTATAAGTTCATCCTTTAATTTTTTGGGGTGAAAATTGGGGATATTCCCTTCAGGGTTTTCAAGGAAGATAGTAAGAGGCCCCACTCCCTGAGCGAAAGCGTCATTCAAAAAATTAAGCGGCTGGAAATTCGCCGACCAGAAGGTGTCGACGGCGACGACACCTCCATACCGAAAAAAATAAACCCACTTACCTCATAAACGCAGGTAGAAGGGAGAAAAGTAAGAAGAAAGCACAGCAGAAAGCAAAAACCAAGGTAAACAGAGAAGAAACAAGCTAAAAAAAGATATCCAAAAGCCGTGAAAACACCAGGAAAGCACGAGAGAGATAAGCCGCCACGTGCTCTTCTACAAAAACATGTCAATTGTAAACAATAGCATGCATACAAGGTAAACAAAAGAATGCTGATGCCAAACTAAGAACAATAATTAACTGTTGCCAAAACAGAAAGAGTTATATTAAATATGACAGGTAATTTGACACATACTAGGAGTTATTCGGCTGGAAACGCAATGTAAAGTGACGTGGCTTTTGAAAAGACGAATGCTGCAAAATTTCTTTTAACTACATAATATTTACCTTGATTGGGGTGAAATGAGACATTTGCTGTAGTCAAGGATAGCGGACTAATACTTTGATCTTTTTGAAATTCTACTGAGGCCTGAATTAAAAATATAAAAAATGAGTTATTCAGTGAGTTATTTGGTTGGCTATTCGTAACACTCATTAAATCTTCGTTTGTAGTGTTTTTTATTTTATTTATTTATTTATTTATTTATTTATTTTATGAGCAAATCGATTCACTGCAATTATTCGAAATAGTACAATTCTGTTTGTATCATTCGAACATTTGGCAATCAGCGACGGTGTGTATAGTTTTTAGTGTGACAGTTGTCGCTTCTTCTGATTTAAGTCGTACGTGAACAATAACTCTGAGTCGTTTGTTTTTGTTATCTAAAAATATTTAGTACAGAAAGATTAAGATAAAAGAGAATGCATCTGGATACTTTCCAGGTAATTTTTGATCGATGGCTTTTGAAAGAGAACTGAAATAATCTAATCATTACTACGCTTCTATCACACGTAAATTTGTCCAATGTACGGTTTCGAAATAAAGTATTTACTGATAAATTAAGTGAAAGATAAAACGGTGTTATTAACTAATGAGAGATAAGAAACACGAAAAAAAATTGTATTAGGGTTAAAAGGAGAATGTTCGTATTAGAATATGGAATGAAAAATTATTAAGTATACTAGAGAGAGAAAATACATTTCAAAGGTACTGTATAGCTAATAGCTTTTAAAAATTTATCAATATTTTCTCACTGCAAGAGCTCATTCAATGTTTATTCATCAATACCGTTTCACTCACCTTTTCCTATTTTAATTGAACTTGGCTTCCATTTTTTTATAGTTTAAATTAACCATCTATTTTCTTTTTCTGTGTTAGTAAGTTTTAATTTTAAAGCTTTCCAAAATTTTGCAGTTTTGCATAATTTGTCATTCTTGGGATTTTTATCCCAAATTGCATTAATATATGAAAAAAAAAGTTTCTTAATAACTTAAATTTTTTCTAAATTTTTGACTAAAGACCATAAGTATTTTTGCAAACATATACCACTATTTTAAGCTATTATTAGTCATTTAAACTTCTTAGAAATATTGTCATATTAAAGGATTTAAGAATGTCAGTGATTTAAGTTAATTGATATTTAAATTTATAAAGTGAGATGAAACTTGATAGTGTTAGGTTATTTACTTTACTCATTAACAAGTATGTTTAAAACTATATTCAGAATGAGTTTGAATTTCTGCTATAGATTAATTCTGCTATAGATATGAGATTTTAAATATTGAGCAGTTACTTTGATAACCTTATACAACGTCAGAAAGGTTACATGGAAAAAATGGAGAAAGTTAAATATTATCCTTTTTATCATTTGTACTTTTTAATTTAAATTTTCTTCATATAAACTTTAGCAATATATGAAAATAATTATTTAATTTTGTAATAGAAATTCCTTTATTTCTGCCAAACAATTTTTTTCAAATAATGGCTGAATCAACAGGGAACTGCTCTTTGGTACTGGAGTGTGCAGGTTTGAGTTCTGCTGCTGTCATGGATGGCCCAGTTTGAATCAGCTTTAAGCAGTAGGTCCTGCAGTCATCAGCTCCCACATTGCAAAACAATAGATTGTAGTACACTAAACCTAACATTTATTTCTGGTGTTTAGTTTTTTCTTATTTTAAAATATGTATGAAACACTTTTTCTAAGTTCATAGAGCACCAGTATTTCTTGGAACATTAATTAAAATATACTGGCCTAGATATACTAAAACTTACATCTTTTTTATGCAAGACTGTCAGGATTTTTTTAGTACCTAGCAGTTTACTCTTGTCTCTCTATTCCTGATGACATTTTGGAGAAGGAAAATGGTTCTTTTTAAGTTGTCCATGTTTCCTCAATGAAAAAGAGTGATACTAATTCAGTGGTTCTACTGTATGACATTAAGATAGCTATTTTACCAAACTCCTCAAGTTATGAAATTTTTGTTAAACAGATTATTTTGTATTAATATTAAGTTTTAGTTTTACTCTTTTTCTAGAAGTAAATGGATTATTTAAAATATGTTTTACATAACCCAGTTGAGGTAAGAGTTTTAGAGTATGACCAACATCTGTATCTGGACATTAATTTCTACATATTGCTTTATTACATTTCCCAAATGTTAGTTTCTTGATTCTTCAAAAATATACACTTTATGAACCTCTGCTGAAATATATGCAAAAATCTTTCTCCCATTGGAATCACTGTCTATCTCTAAGGACAATACTTCAAAACTTATAAAATTCATTTTGTATAAAAATATTTTTGTCCTTCTTGAAATAAAGGGAAACTTAATATACTTCTTATTCCATTATAAAGTTTTATTAGCAGCAACTATATTATTCCTATTTTCATGACTATCCTTTCATAAGTTAATTCAGAGCATAAAGAATGGAATAAAGTGTTTTTAGATTTTTTTTTGTTAAGAAACAAATTTTTCATGAGGTGAAAGTTTTATAAACTACTTCAAGGGGCATCAAAAGTTCTGGGCCCAGTTACTTTCAAATTGGTAGTCTCCCATCACCATCCAAATGGTGGTCATGCCTTCAGTTAAGAAAAGAAAAATAGGTCAGATATTTTTTCCATACTTAATGATTTTCTGAAATCAGGGTTACATAAATATAAGACCATTTTTGTGTTACAGTTTAAGATTAACTGTTACTTAACATATCTGGAAAGGCTTGTTAGAAAAAAATTAGAGATTAGTAATTGAATAGTGATTTTTTTCATATAAGTAAAGTGTCCCATTGAAATGAATTATCTTAAGTAGAAGTGTGATAAATTTGGTTCAACAACAAAAAAGAAAAGTCTGCATATGAAACAAATGTTATCAATAGTTTTAAAACTGATATTTATTATACATTTAGTAAAAAAAATATTTGGAAATAGAAAATCTATGTGGCTGCAAAAAAGTTGCCATGAGATAAAAGAAGCTGGTGAAAATAAGTAAATTTTTCACCTTGCATAAAAAAAAGGCAAGTTAACTCGTAAAACAGAACAGGCTGGTAAAGTAGACCTTTATGTTACTGTGTGATGTGTTAAAAATCAAATGCTTATGTTAAATTTTGGAATCTATAATAGAAAAACCATAAATACTGAAAAGTGATATAAAATAAGTTTGAATTGCAAAGAATTCCATATCCTAGAACTTTAAATCTTTTTTTTTTTTTTTTCTTAATTATTAAATAAGATAAAGTATTAACTTGGTTCTGATGGCCATAGTTACTATTCGCATGACTTAATTGAAGAATTTTACTGTAAAAAACTGTGGGGCTGTGAGAGAGTTTTGCTGTGGTATACAGCACTTTAATAAATGCATTTCTATATATGTCACTACACAATTACATGAGATACATGATGACTTATATGTTATATTATATTTTGAGTTGACTTGTATTTTGTTGCAAGCTGAAAATTGACCTGTTTTCACCAGATTTTCACCTGATACTTTTTTTTGCAGCCTCTTTCCAGATGTGTTACAAGTAATCTTTAAAGTTAACACAAAAATTGCAGCATTACTCTTAAAACTGAAATTCCAGAAAATGATTAGGTAGGAAAGGATTATCAAGCTATCATCATTATTATTTATTTTTTTAAGCTGAATCAGCTGTAAAACATCGTATTTTTTTATATGTTCATTGAAATTTGTGGTAAGGTTTTCTTTGTTATGTCAAAATTTTGAGTGGTTTTCTGATTTTTATAACTCATTATGGCTGCTAGAATAATGTCATTGAAAAAGGCTAACACTTGAACTGAATATCTTAAACATACTAACTCTCCTTTTTATGCCAAAATTTCTCGACTTTTTTCAAATCAATATGCATTATTTTATCTAACCTTTTATAAAAGAAGAAAATTACCAAAAAACCTCTAAAGGTAACCACCAAAAGACTTTATGAAAATGGAAAATAATTTTATGTACAGAATTTTATATTTTTACACTTTCAGGTAGTTATTTTTTTTTAAATGAGTAAATATATATATATATATATATATATATATATGTGCAATATATCAAATATAATTGTCTCTAAGGTCTTTAAAGTTTTCAGAAATTTTGTTCTGTTTTTTAAATCTTAACAGAATTCTTTGAGACAGTATTCCTTTGACACTTCTCAAAATTAAAGCATGGCTTTCTTACACTTTTTCTAAACCATATACCGATTCTCCCATGAAAAACTGAAGATTCTTCCTATCTTTATCAAACCGTGTGCATCTCTTCATGATGATTGTTTAACAAGCTATAATAAAAATCATTTTTCTCTCTCTACCATGTAATTAATCACTCCGCAGAAATGACTTTTATTGCAGCAACAGATAATCAATAACTTTTGTCTATGTAAAGTATGCACAAAGTTTCTTTGACTACAAGATGATGAAAAAAGATTTTATAAAGTATTTTGCCTAGTTTTCCAGAGTCTGAGTAAGTACTTTTCTCATTATGACTGCATTGAAGTTACATTGCCAAACAAGGCCTGGCAGTTAAATGCAATTACAATGCAATTGGTAAAAAAAAAAAAAAAAAAAAAAAATGTTTACCATTTACACACAAGTATATTTATATGTTGGGGCTGATTAAGGCAAGAGACACACTTGACTTATAAACATTGTTTATTCTTTTTTATTTCAATCACATTCAACATGGTGGCCACACTTTTGGTGCTGAACCTCTGGCAATAGTTGCATAGCTGTCATTTCTGGCCATGGGCTTACCAGCTTAGTGATTCCAAATGTTCTCTGTCAATTTGCACGATCACAAGCTTTTTATTATTTGCCTTATCAGATACCTGTCTGCATTATCAAAAAGTTCCTCATTAAGATCCCAAAATAACCCCCTAAAAACCTGACTAAATTTAAAAGCCTGACATATATTTATATATAAAGAACAGCTTGTATAAAAAAGATTAGTCAAATGTTTAAAAAAAATCTAGAGGTTTCTGGGGAAATGTTTAGTAGGAATAAATGTAAATTATAGTCTTTCTGCTTTCTCATCTTGCATCACTTGATATTTGAGAATTTAAATATGCTTTATATACATATATATTTATACAATCAATAGTCCAGTTACATGCTAGAAAGAAAAACTTCAGTATGTTTGAATGTATCCAAAAATTACTGTGGAAGAATATACAATATGATGGTACAGTTCTTAAAATTTGCTTGATGATTAATTTAAAACAAAGCTTGATTAACAGTGTTATTTTCCCCTTTCTAAGAAAAGTTTTATTATACATGAATTTCAACATATGAACTCAAGCATTTTTAATATTCATTCCAAAACAGTTCAGAATTATAATTAACCCTCTTAGTGTTATACTCGTAATTTTCTCCCCAAATGGGTCTGCACATGTTATTAGGTTATATTTAGATCCAAAAGTTTTATTACAAATACAACTGTTATAACCATTTAATTAAAAGATTTTTTTACAGGGATCTAACCCCCTCATGCACACCCATTTGAAGACATCATTGGCTGGGGAGAAAATTACATGCATAACACTTAGAGGGTTAAAGCTAAAGTTTAGCAACAACTAATACCCCTGTATATGCCTTATTGATATATTATAAATAGATGCTGGTACATCTTGGGAAACATTTTTATAAGCTATTTTGCTAAGCTCAACTCGCTGAATATACATTTTTGCTGTAAAAATTGGTACTCAATAATGATCATTACTTTATATATATATATATATATATATATATATATATATATATATATTTAAGAAAAGTGCCAAATACTTAGATTTGTTTTAGAGGACTACAGTCTACTTTTATGCTATTTAAGGGCTAATTACCAGGACCTACTGCATGAAGATGATTACAAACAGCTGTAATCCATGCTAGCCTGTGGTGGTTTGATTCTTAAATAGATGCTGGTACATCTAGGGAAACATTATTTTTATAAACCTTTTTGCTAAGCTCAACTCAATGAAAAGTATAACACGTCAAATATAACATATGTAAAAAACATTTTATAATATTTTCAAAACATTATCTTCAATGTTAGTTAAGGTTAATCTGTTATCTGTTTTTAATGTAATAGTACACAATATTTTATGCACTCTGTTTTTGATATCATACAGTTTTACCACTCTTCCAGAAAATTTATTTTCAGCTTTATAAATATCATATAATTAAAACAGGAGAAGATAGAAAAGCAAATAGCATCAAAACAGGTAAAGGTTTAACCAATATCGGACATAGTGAAGTTACTCACTGTAAAGCATACATACTTAGACTTTTGTAAAACTTGTAAAGTATTATATTTTTCTTTTATTATTTTACAGGTTCCATTTGTTTTCAGTATTTATCAACAATTTGACTGACTAGACTGTGATTCAATATAGATTGCTTATAAAATATTAGCTATAAATACACTGTTAAGTAGATAGAAAATAAATTATGAAAGACATATTAGTACAACTCCAGTTGTTAACATGGATAATATATCTAATCACATTAATTCTGTAGACTGTAAAGAAAATTCATTTACTTGCGTTGTATGTGATAAAACATTCGCAACAAAAAATAATTTAATATATCATCTTCGTATTCATACTGGAGAGAAGCCTTATACTTGTCGCTTTTGTCAAAAAAGCTTTTCTCGCAGTAGCATTTTAAAACTTCATCTTCAGTCCCATACGGGAGAAAAGCCATATGTTTGCAGTGTATGTGAAAAAAGCTTTTGTACAAAAGGCAAATTGAATAATCATTTTCGTACTCATACTGGAGAAAAACCCTTTGAATGTGTATTTTGTAAAAAAACATTTTCTCAAAATACAAATTTGAAAGTTCATCTTCGTACTCACACTAAAGAAAAACCTTTTGTTTGTAATAAATGTAAGAAAGCATTTTCCCAAAAATCTAACTTGGAGACTCATCTTAGATCCCATAAAGGAGTAAAACCCTTTGTTTGCAGTGTATGTGCTAAAGCATATACTAGTAATCATGGTTTGAAACTTCATCTTCACAGCCACAGTGGCGTAAAATCATTCTCTTGCACTGTGTGTAATAAAGAATTTGCTAAATATTACTCCTTCAAACTTCATCTTCGTGCCCATGTAAGGGAAAAATCTTAATCATCTAATCCAAGAAATTGGAATTTTTCTCAAAAAGTGACTTATATGCTAAATTTCATTCTCATGAAGAAGGAAAACTGTTCATTTTCAGTGCATATACTAAAGTATATTCTCATAACTAAGGCTTGAAAATTCATCTATAGCCACAATGACAAAAACCATTCTCTTGCAGCATGTGAAATAAAACAAAAATTTCTTCTTGAAAGTTCATCTTCTTTCTCATACTGGTCAAAGATAATGTAAGAATTTTTATTCTCGAAAGAGCAGCTTATATGATCAACTTTATACTGAAATAACATCTTTTGTTTATGTGTATGTGCTTTGTTTTCAGTAATTTATTATGAATCCTGGTTTTCTTAGTCATAACTGTTCGAAAGCCATTTGTATAAATGTGTATGATGTGAAATAAAGTATGATTAAAATTTCTGTTCAACTTCATTGTGATACTGGGCAAAGATCTTAGTTTAAGAATTTTTTTTTTTTTTTTTTTCATAAAATTAGCTTATATACTCAACATTATATCAAAGTAACATCTTTTTTTTTTGTGTGTGTGTGTGTATTTGCTTTGTTTGTAAAAATAAATTTTAAACACAGGTTTTCTTTACCAACACTGTTACAAAGCTGTTTGTATTTAATACTTTTAAAGAAAATTTCACAAAATAAATTTACTTCAATTATAAATGTTTTTGCATTCTTATGTTATGTGCATTTTTTATTAGACAAATTAATATCACTTTTATTTTTTTTTTATTACAAAATGTGTGATATTCTATACCATTTTCTAACATATTGTAATCAAGTTTTAGTTATCAATATTTCTTCAGGAGTAGTAAAATTAAGAACTTTTTGCTGTCTATATAAAAAGCAAATGTAATTATCTATTATAACAAGTATGTTAGAGTTAACAACTACTGTTTAATGAGCTCACTGAAATCATTCAATATTTTTGCTATGCATATTATTCTTTTAAAACAATAACTTGCGTCATGTGCAGAAAATTTTCACAAACTTTAAATTATATCCCAAGTGAAGAGTCTTCATGCTCTTTGTACTCTTGCTGTTTAAGCTATCCATTGTACTTGAATATGAAAACTTTTTTGAAAAAATTTAAAAGCATACCAGAAATTGATTGGACTAAATTATTTTTATTGCTGTTAAATATAAGTAAAAGAGCAAAATCTCAAGTGAATATGACAATGGGAAAAACATCAAAAATAGATTTCATAATCAGTGTTGTGAAAAGTGTTAAACTGCATGCAAAACTTTTTTTAAATAGAAGTAACTTTTAAGAAAGAGGGCAGAAAATCTTGAATACCTTTATCCTTCTGACTGTAATTCTTTGGTTTTCAGATTTGAAGACGTGTAGGATAAAAAGTGTTTTTTTTTTTTTAAATGATAGTTTTCTTTGATAATATTTTAGGCTTATGACCTAAAATATTTATATGTATATTGTTACAGATTTGCTCATTTTGTGTGCAATGCAAATTATAAAATAGTTATGTTTGGAGTGCTAGGAGCAATTTTCTACTATGAGTTATAATTAAACCAGGACCTACTACTTAAAGCCAATTCTAAATATCTTCATTGGCACATTACAAATATCCTCATCTTAAATTGCTTTCAGTGTTTTAATTTTTAATTGGTTAATGGTAATTTATTTTTAAACTAAAAATTACTTATAACTCTAGCCATTTTAATAAATTTTTTCTTGTTTCCAAAATAATATTTATATATTTAGATATAATTTTCAATCATTACTTTGCTATTATTTTAACAGAAATAAGTTATACATGTTTGTAAAGAAAAATAGCATTCTTTATACCAAAGTAGTTGCATATGTAGTAGAGGAAATAATGTTGAATTACATTCGAGATGGTAAATTTCTTTTGATATGTAACCAGTACCATAGTACATCCTTCATTGGCACATAAACATTTATTAAGACAAAGTTATAACTTATATATTCAATATATTTATATTCTTAAATTTTCAAAAAGCTTGTATGTTTCATTCCAATTAAAGTCTGGATTATCATGGATATTTCATTAGCTTCAAATTTCTGTATAACTTTATGCTTAAAATTGCTTATAGTTTTGGGGGTTTCAATAGTAAACATTGTTTATAAAAGACCAATATATAGTGTTTTCTTTGGATAATAATGTATGGGTCACTTCTTGAGTGTAGCAATCCAAGATATTTCAAGAAAGTGTCAAAACACTTCCATTCTCTTCCAATGTGTTTTAAGCCATGCAAACTCCTTTTGAAGGGACAAACTAAATGTTTTTTGCCTTACTGGATGTTTATACAGTGCTTGAAAGGGATTTAAAACTCTTTCTTTTCAATGTTGAAAAAAGTTTTTTTAAAACTTTTTTTTTAATATAAAAGAATGTTTCACTTCCTTGTACAAAGTAAAAGGAAGTATTATAATCACAATATATTTCAGAGCTCAGATTTCAACAAAATTATTTATTTTGACCATGAGTGACCAAGTTTTGTCTTAGGTCTGTATGAACATACCAAAAAAAAAAAAAAAATTAATTTTGAAATTTTAAATATTAATTTTAACTATTCCTGAAGTAGTTTTAACTTGTTTTCTTTTGATGTCTGTACATACATACATACATATATATGTATCTCGCATAAATCAAAATTTATTATCCATAAAAAGTTGAAAATTTTTTGTGGGGCTGTTATAATGAATATTTGTGCACCTTCCCTTTTGCCTGTATTCCAAATTCTATGTAGCAAAAATTTTTGATATAACAAATAATTATGTTGTGGGGCTTAACTGAAAAATGGTTAGCTATAGAAAGCCAAATCTAGTATTTATGATCTTGATAAATCTAGTTTAGATCTTCCTCTTTTTATTGTCAGTTTTATATAACAAAAATTTCAATACAGCATATTGTGTGGGCATAACTAAAAAGTGATTAGCCATAAAATACAGAAAATTTGTATCCGTTCTTCAGGGTTGTACCACTAGGTTCAGATAAGCAGGGAATATAACCCCAAACTTTGATCATTGCTCTCTACCTTCATTTTAGGAGTTTAGGAAGTATCATCAAAACAGTGATCACCAAAGGGAGCTGAAACAGGGAACCTAACATGAGGCCAGTAGAAACAATTCTTTGTTATCTTTGATAGTCAAATCCACTTGCTCATAATAAAAATCGACCTCACACTCTTACCACTCAGCCATTGTTAGATCTAATAAGACTGTACTGCCACAGTCTCTTTGGCTGTGGCAGTACAGTATTATTAGATCTATTTGAAGCTTGCTTGATCAGCGTCCAAATAAAAACTTCTCCATTTTAAGGGGTATATAAAACTAACACTGTGCTGAAGTACCTAACTATCTCAGTAAAACATTACAAATATTTTACAGTGGATTCAAAGCATCTAAACCAGAATTTTTACTTTTCCTTCATCTATGGATAATTTTCTGCAACTGCGAGAAATCAAAACTGCAAATCTACTACTTAGAACAGTGCGTCTCGATCTTTTATGGACCATGCTCCACTGAGTTTCTTTTAAATACTGAATGACCCCACATGATGAACACATTTAATAATCAAAGGATAACCAATTTTGGAGTTTCCAAAATTGAAACCAGCTAAGCCACATTTATAATAATCTTCTCTCAACTTGTTACATTACACTATGCTACAGACTCTTTTAATATAAATTAAAAAAATATTTAAATAATTAAGTAGGTTTTAAATATGATAAACAGATAAACTCAGAGGTAATTCAAAAGCAGAAAGTTTTTTTTTTTAAATTCGAGTACAATAAACTGAATAAAATAATAATAATAAACTAAAAGTAGGTATCGAATGCAGTCTATTGAAATAAATCTTAAGAAAAATTATTGAAATAAATCTCAATAAAATTAGTGAGAGCCTCTAATGCTAATTGTAAAACCAAATGGGGTTAACATGGGACATACACCCCATGTTTAGAAGCACTGACTTAGAGCCTCATGCTCTAAGCATTTAGCCAAAGGACGGCATGGCATTCATTTTGGCAGTGTACTAATATTAGATCTATTTGAAGTTTGACATATTTTTACTTATATGCTTAATTTAATGATAAAAAACAATAATTCAAAATTACAATGGACATTTATTACATACATACGGTGTTACAATTATTATTTTCAACACTTAGGTCGTTCAACAGATAGTATACCAAGAATGAGATAAATTACAAATTTTTTTAATTTATATTTTTAATTTGAAAAACCTTGTTTTTATTAAACACACTAGAAACATAGAGAGCAATTGTTCCATAAATTACGCTATAAATCAGTATTAATACCATTACTCTCACTGACACAAAACTTAAAAATTAAAATTCAGAATAATCACTCAGTGTCCATTGTTGTTTCCAATGGGCTCAGACAGGGTGATGCACTGGCCTGCTTGCTTTTTAACCTTACCCTTCAAAAAATCTTTAAAGACTCTAACATTAATACTCATGGAACTATCTTTAACAAGTCTGTTCAGATTTTTGCGTTTGCTGACGATATTGACATAGTCGCACACACTCCCAAGTTACTTAAAGAGGCTTTTACATCTCTAGAGACTGCAGCCAGCAAAATGCATCTAGCAATCAACCAAAATAAACTAAGTACATGCCATGTGGTATTAATAGCAGACCCTATTTTGAAATTGGGAATGACAAATTTGAAACTGTTAGCAAATTTAAATGTTTAAGATCAGCAGTTAATACTTAATGATTTAATGACTGAGATCCATAGTAGAGTCACAGATGTGAACCGTTGTTTTTTCGGACTAAAAAAATACTTGAAGTCTAGTTTCACTAGCAGAAAAACGAAGATCCAAATTTACAAAAGCTTAATCAAACCCATTATTATTTATTCTGCTAAGACCTAGGCAATGACAGAAAATGTAAAAAATATTTCTGTTTTTGAAAGAAAAAGTTTTAGAAGTATTTTTGGTGGTATAAAACATATCTGGAGAAGAACTAACTCTGAACTCTATAAATCTTTTAAGGATCTAGATATAGTACAATATATAAGGATTCAGAGAATTAAATGGGCAGGACAGCTGTGCAGAACGGATGAAGATCGTGTAACAAAAAAGATCTTGGCCAGACCATTAGACACCCGAAAAAGAGGGAGACCTAAACTTAATCGGCTTGACTGTTTAGAATCAGACTTAGGACTTTTAAAAATTACTAACTGGATGTCCATGGCCAGGGACAGAGAGCTTGGAATTCGATTCTGAGGAAGGCAAGGGCCTATCCTGGGCTGTCTGGCCATTGAAGATGATGATCAGCATTTAATATAATAGTATTAGATATCTCTTTTTATTGCAAAAATATGTGTTTGTAAAATTTTCATTTTGGAAACTAGTGTAGTATATGGCAAGAACATACCAGACCCCTAAAGTCGGAAAAATTTAGTCCCTAAAAACATTACCAATGAGTAAGACCATACGTCCTCGAAAGTCAGAGACAGTCTCCAAATTTAGAACTTGTTTTTTATTTTATCCTTAAAAATAATTTGACTACTTGAAAATGTGAAAACATCCCAAATTTAAATATTTTTTCTTTTTTACCATTCTAATTTAATTGGAATTTAATTTTGTTTAGATTATTTATTTGAGCAAGAATTTCTGGATTAAAAATGAATCACTTGAGGAAAATTGGAGATCTAGTGATTGTATTGCTGTTGTTTTGTCTACACCTCTTGCAAAATATATTTTAAATAAAAACTGTTTTCATTTGTAATGAACTTTATATTTAGTGGTGTACTGAATAGTGCTTTAGCTGAGTACTAAGTGTTAAAAAGTTCCATTTGTAATCATACCTCTATATATATTTAAGTAGCTTTTGTTCATACATTATTGATAAAAAGTATAATAAACTTTTCATCTTATATATTCAAGTTTGAGTATGTAATAATAGGAAATATGATAAATAGGTTTTTCTTTTATATAATTAAAAATTTAATATACTGAGAACTTCAATGTATGTATTGCTAGTTTCATAACATTGAAATAAAAAGCTATTTAAGTTCATTTTAAAGTATATCAAGTCAGTAAAGTTTTAAATTACGGGTATACATTTTAATGTTTCTGAATAAGTATTTTTCTAGTGTCCCAAATTTTTCTTGAATTTGCAGACACAGCATGATTTGTCTCTAAAATACTGTTTAGAAATATTGTCACCTCACAAATGATCCAATATCTTTCTGATTTGATGAGATACCTTAGAAACTCTATGAAAACATTAGGCCTACCAAATCCCATAATTGAGATATTTTCACAGGCCAAATTCATAACTTTATCACAAATGATTCACATACTAAGTAGATCTTTAGAAGCTATGTCAAGCCACTGTGTTGAAAAAGAAGCATTGAAATTTATCAAATTTTTAGCACTCATTTTAAAAAGGGAAAATAAACATTTTGGCTTATTACATTTTTAAGATATCCTAAAGAAACAAATTTTAATAAACACAAAAATGGACTTATGAAAACCTGGGGGTTTTATTCTGCAGGTGAAACATCCCTGTAATTTATCTAATGCAAATAAATAATTATTAGATTGTATTATTGAGTATGATTATCTAAAAGGTATCATTAATTTGATACCTTTTATTAGATCCATGAGACATAGTAACTGTTGAAACCCAGACAGTCTTGGCCTAAATATCTCATATTTTCTGGAAACCTAAAACAATTTCAACTAGCCTTTTAGCCATTTCAGATGTGTTAAAAATATGGTTGTTGTATCCTCATTGCATACATATAGTTCTAAGTTGATACCTGTTCAAAAAATACATTATTTTAAACTTCCTTTCTGCTTAATCACTAAAAACAAAGTAATTGTAAAAAGTGGTCATCTAGGATTAGAATCATTTAAAGTACCAAGAAAAAATTAGCTAAATAAATATCAAAGCCAATCCAAAGTTGGAAATAGATTTGTTACTTTTATTTCCTTGAGAATTTTATAAAAACTAATTGCAAATCAATTTTAAGTTTTATCTTGTTCAGACGATTAATAAAAAGTTGTATGTTAATAATTATGTTTTGTTCAAATAAACAAGTCAATTTTATTAAAAATAGCATGCTGTAGATTCAGAATTTATAAAACTGATTATAGAATTTATGAACTGATACATATATTTATATTGCTTTTATTTCACTCTTTTGTTGTATGATGCAAATATGTAAAATAAATAAATGTATGCTTAATATCCTGTCTTTTAAGATTGCAGACATTATCTTTTGGTGGGATTATTTTCTTTTTACTTAATATATCTGCTAAACACTAAACAGCATAATAGTCCACATGGAGCCATGACCACTGTATCATTCTCACTGTTCTAGAATAAAGCCTTGGGATGCAAAGCATATGTCCTAATTAGGTGATAAAGTTTCTGCTCAATTAGATAAATAGAAAAAAAGATGTATTTTCTTATTTTAAAATTACAGTAAATACTCCTATTTTATTTTACAAATGCCAACATTAGTACCTAAACCATTAGTTTACAAGCCCTCTGGCACTTTTTAACAATATTCTCACAATCATAAAGAACAAAATTTTAAGTAAATATAACACATTTACATAACATATACATTAAAGGTGAAAATGTTTTATATTTCTCAAATTTAAAAGTAGAAACATTCAACCCACATAAGAAAAAAAGTAATGTTAATGAAATTTTACTGAAAAAATTAGCATAAAATTATATTGATGATATACTATTAAATATCTGAAAATATTTTTATTTAGTTTTTAATTTCTTCTGTCAGATTTTATTACTATAAAATAACAGCTTATATCCTTGTTTGACAGCCAGATGGTTACCAAATGATAGGGGACTGCTTTTTGGTACTGGAGTCCCCAGGTTTAAAGCCATCTTCTGGCATTTTCGTAGCCATTTGGAATCAGTTTTAAGCAGTAGATCCCGGTCTTATTTAACCCTCATCTCAGTAGAATAGCCATAATTTTTGTCTGGGAGGGGTGTAATTTTCAAACTACTTTTAGTTAAGAACTCACTTGAGAGATCATATGATTTAAATGTTTTGTACAGAAAAATAGATAAAAGAATAAAGTTCTTGATAAAGGCAATATGCTGTTCAAAAGATTGAATTTTCATTAATATTTCTATATTCAAGGAATTACCAGTTGTTGATATGCCACAAATCTCATTAGAGGGTGCCATATCTGAAATTTTATCAGCCATGATTGCCAACTTGGGTAGTTCTTTGTCACTAACAAGTATTATATTATGCACAGGATCTGGCAATTTCTCTGACCGTAAAGTTTTGACTAAATTTTCAGACATATCCAATGTTGAAACAGATTTTAATTTTTGTAATAATTGATTTGCTTCAAATTACCTATATTAATTCCTGTAAAAGGTTTTTAAATTCGTGTACTTTTACTTCCTTTAAATAAATCTAGAAGCTTTGTTTTAGATTCTGAATATTTTATAGTGGATTAACTTGTTACAATATCCCAGATTCTCTCAACATATTTGGGTTCTAATTGTAACACTAGGTAATTAAATTTGGGTTCTCTCAGAAACAATTCCACTTATCTTAAATTGCATTTCAACTTGAAAAACAAATTTCTGGGCAATCCATCCAAAATGGAAGAATTTTAACACTTTATATCATTCATGTGTAGCATGTTTACCATTTCTTTTGCCTTCAGGCATATTTACTTTAAAATAAATATCTGGTCACCAGTTGTTGTGCCTGACTCTAAATTAATCTTAATAATTAGAACTCCATTGTTTTAAATAACTTTAAACCACATTTTACTTCAGGAAAATCTTTTAGTACAGCTCTTAACAACCATACACAATTTATAGTTTTTAAACAACAGCTGAAAGAGAAATCTTTTTGTTGCCATTTCCTAACAACAAAAGAAAAGAAAATATTAACTGTTACTTTAAATTTCTGCATAAGTTCAATGAGAACAACATCATATCAATAGAAAATTAAATCTTGCTGACTGTGATTTCCTCAAACCTCCTTTTTTGTTACCTTTGGTGGACTGGACCTATGTGGCTTAAGGTCCTTCATTCCAACACTGAAATAAATCAGTATAATTGTGAAACATTATATGAAACATATCTGTACAAGAACTGTTCATTGCTCCTGTCACAGAGGTACTTAAGTTCATATGTAAATATTAATCTTTCTAAAAATTGATTTATATTACTGTATTTGTTAATAGATTTGTACATAATATTCATAACTCATTGAATAAACAAACAGGTGTTTTAACATCAGAAGATATCTGTCAAGCTACTGAATTTATTGTAAACACCACTCAAACAGCTGAATTCTAACCAGAAATTTCTACATTAAAACAAAATCAAGCAATCTGTTACAACTTAATCAATTCCTTTATTCATCTGATATCCTGAACATTGGAGGAAGGCTACAGCAGTACTTGGCATGTGATCGAAAAAACATCCCATGCTGCAAAGATCACTGTTCAGATATGTTAATAGAGTATTTTTTATTCAAAGTGTTTCCATACTGGTCATCAACTTACTTTACCTCTTTTTTTTTTTCCAAAATTTTTGGTTTACTAATGAATATTCAAAAGTAAAGCAAGTAATAAACAAATTCTTATTATGCAAAAAACTCAAAACTACCTTTTGTCAACATAACTTGGAAATCTTCCAGGTGATAGAATGAATCTAATGTATGCCTTCCAGAAACTAAGAATTGACTTTTGTGTACTAGTTATTACAAAACCTAACTTAGTTTGAAGTAAAGTCAAAATAAAAACATACATATGTATGATAGTTTGCATGTGTACTAAAGCAGTCTTCACTGACTGTATTTTGGATTTATCTATACAAACATTATTAGCCTGCCATCGATGTTTTATAAGTCAGCATAGCATTCTAATAGACATTTTCTCAGAAAATGGTAAAAACTTTGGAGGGCCCTCAAATGAACTAAAAAAATTACAAACTCTCTAAAACTGGAGATTTTGTACCTTCTCAATCAATTTGTTGACATTTCACCATGTACTCCAAATTAAGGAGACATTTGGGAATCAACAAAGATATTGCAAATTAGAGCCTGTAAATTTGCAGTTTTCAATTTTGAAGAATTGTCACTGTCTTTATGTCAAATCGAAGCTGTTTTGGACTCAAGACTACTGACTCTTATGTCCTTTGATCAGTCAGATATAAGGGCCTTGAATCAGGGCATTTTCTAATTGTTATCAAAATGTATGTTCCAGAATCATCTTCAAAATTATCATTGACATTAAGTGAGAGATTTTGACTTCTTCAAAAGATGAGATGAAAATTATGGGGCTATTGGTCTTGTGATCTCAATTAACTCCAACAGAGGCTGATATCATGTAGTTCTACTGGTCCTAATCTCCAGGTTGAACATCTTGAAGTTATTAATGAACATTCAGCACTTCCTCTGAAATGGTTTTTGGGATGAATATCTTCAAATTTTTCCAATGGCTGATAATGATGTTTGAATCACCAACACTAAACTTTGTAAGCGGAAGTAAGACCTATTTCAAAAGTAACTTTGCTATTGCAAGGCCTGGCCTGGAGAATGTTCAGTCTTGAGTGAAATAATTTTTACCATCCACTACATGGCACTCTATGGCATGTTTACTTTAATTCAGGTGTATAAAATTAAAATGTGTTCTCGTGGAATAAATCATGTGCTACTATGTAAGTAGTCAAATCTTTTTCATTGGATTATAAATTTTTTAATTCATAAGTTTTAGTGTTAATTTATCTGAAGATTGGATTCAAACAGATAAAAAAATAAGTCTGTTATTTTTTAAATTCCTCATAGTTCCTCTATATTTTTGCTTTAGTAACAAGTGATTGCTAGTTTGGTTTTTTAAAACTAAAATAATCTTACACATAGTTTTTGAATCTTATACAGGTAGTATTTCATGCCCGAAAGCTATAAAGATACTCCTTTTAATAATAGTTAATAGACTTATAGAACAGTTATTAACATGTACAGCAACTAGGAGTTTTGTGAAGTTTTTATCTCAATCAAATTTATATGAATAAGTAGATTTACAACTACAGTTAATCCACTTATTTTTATGTATAAGTTTTTAATGACATAATAAAGCTGAATATTATACAGAAAAAACTATTCTTAAAAGGATCTTTTGAAGATTAAGCATGTCTGAGACATGCTTAATTTTCTTAGATAATCTAATTTAAATAAATTAGATTACTAACTGGAAGAGAAATTAGAACTTTTCTACTTGAACTATATTATAAATTAACTTTTATAGTACAAAAATAAAGTACATGAGGAACTGAGTTAATACCTGCTCTAGGGCATTAGTAACAATAACAGAATTGAGTACCTGCAATAACACTCTAAATCTTTAGAAATTGCAATATTGCATAATTAACAGCAAAACAAAGTGATTTTGATTATTTTTAAAATTAAATGATTTTTATTGATTCTCAAAAAATTATCTCAATAATTTCTGTTCATAATCACACTTTAAGATATATCACATATTAGATTAACCACACAACTCATAAGGTTTTACAATTAAAATATTGGACAATACTGGTATTTTTACACTAAGAGTAAAAGGAGATTATATATTCCATAGAATTTATATCAGTTATAACTTTTATTAAACATAGCAAATATACAAAACTAACATTACTAATATAGGAACTGAAAACAAATTAAATGCTTTTATATATATATATATATATATATATATATATATATATATATATATATATATATATATATATATATATATATATACATAGTATACTGATTTACAATTAAAATCAGTAAATATAGATATTGTTCCAATAAGGGTCATGAATAGGATTATATATTTTATCTAATATAAAATTAGTTTTACAATTCATAAAAAAAACAATACAAATACATCAATCTTAGTATTAATGTTAATAGCTTAAATTTATTTTAAAATCATTTACTTTTATGAAAGATGTTTCAAGGTAGTATTTCATGCACTGAAATTTTCAAGATGATTCATTTAACAACAGTTAATATACTTATGGAAAGTTATAAACATGTACAGGAACTACCATTATTGTGGAGTTTTTAACTCAATCAAATTTATAGGAATTAGTAGACTTAGAAGTAAGCAAGAAGATAAGCAATATTTATTCATTTTTATATAAAAGTTTTCAATGACATACACAGCTGAATTCTATACAGGAAAAAAAAAAAAAAAAAAAAACTATTCTTAAACAGATCTTTTAATCATTAAGCATGTCGAAGACTTTAAAAATTACAATGTTTCTGTTTGAAAAAAGTTATAAATTAACTTTCATGGTACAAAAGTCAAGTACATGAGGATTTAGTTAATAAATGTGCTAGGGACAATAATAATGATAACACAATTGAGTACCTGCAATAAAACTATAAATTTTTCATTACATAATTAACAACAAAATAGGTTATTTTGATTATTTTTCAAATTGAATGACTTTTATTAATTCTCAAAATTATCTCAATTTCTGTTAGGCATTCTTCCTTCCAGTATCTGCTAGGTCTTTGTTTTTTTATTTTGATTTATATTTCTGTTTAGATTTCACAAGAGCATTACTTCTCCCACTTAAGGGCGTATCACACAGTAAGCGCGTACGCGCTGACAACCATTTCACGCGACTCTTTCAGTGAAATACAATAGATTTTGGTGTCGTTCTTCAAGTTCAACTTTTCCCACCCGGTACGGGAAAAGTCGAACTAGTTGAACTAGTAGAACAAAATCAGCCAATCAGAGACAAGAATTGGGAGGGAACAATTTTCAAGATGGCTGCTGTTTCACGTGCGATGGAGTGGTCAACAGAGATAAAAGCATTTTTCGTTCCTAAAGTTCAATAAAGAAGCAATATCTGGGATACAAGGGATTCCTTATATTCCAAGGAAGTTCTTAAAAGAGTAAACTTTGAAGAAATTACCAACAAATCAATGGAAATGTGGCCCGAAAATGCCAGTCTATTCACTGCTGGTAAGTAATTGTTTTACTTATATATTATATGTATGTATTATTTGTACCTACCTATCTCCATATTTTAGTTTTATTAAACCTAAGATTACATATATGCTTATATATTTATATGTTCTCTCTTCAGAATTGTTGTTTTTCTTTTTCTATCATTATTTAAGAAATATCGCCAAATTATCGCCAATGTTTGTTTACATTTAATAGATTAGATTGTATATGTATGAATGTTTGATGTGTAACTTATTTTAAGTTTAATATAACACTTTTCAAAACTGATTGGAGATTAACTAATAAAGAATGCTGTGTTTTGTTTAGTTATATATAAAAGGATAGTGTTTTTTTCATATTAAAGGATTTTGTTTATGTTTGTGCATCAAACCTTTACCTTGTAAAATAGTTTATTTGCTAATATATGTGTGTGTGCGTGTGTGTATGTAAGTAAATATTTACTATTTACTCGTCACATGTATACATTATTGGTTTTTTTCGTAGATGTTTATAAATACAAGTGGTAATGAGCTATAATTCCTTTATTTTAATTTTGTACTCATTTCTATTATTTTAGTTTTAATTTAATTTTTAATTGTCAGTGCATGCATACATATGACCATAATTGTTCACAGTGTTATTTCTATATTTTTTTTCAGTTATATTGCTATTGTAAGCATTATCAAATAAATATGTGTTGCCTTTATCTATTACTATCAGGATGTATAAAGGTGACTTTAAGAATTAATATTTTTTCAATTTTTAGGAACAATCTTTTTGCGAAGATATTGGAGATATGCCTCATTTATAGCGGATGCAGTGCTGTTGTTAATGCTACATTTTTAGAGACAAAATACCCTTACTTGGAAGAAAAGAAATAGACAGGCTGTAGAAGCTTTGACAAAATTTACTGCTTGTCTAAAAAATTTAAATGAAGTTTAAGAAGATGCCAAGGAGGCATTTTTGGACATTACATAGCTTTAGAGCTAAAATCCATAAAGGATAAATTAAAAAGAGATTTAGCAAAGTTAAAAATTCAAACTTTGCTGTACAGTTTTAAGCATGACACTTAATAAAATTAAAATAATATATTAAGACTTAATTTTTGCAATAAGACTTAAGACTTAATTTTTAATTTCACTAGTGTCAGGTGGGGTATATTTAAAACTTTGTTTTTACACATTAAGTTTTGATTTTTTATTGTTTTCTATTTAAATATATTTTAAGTTTGATATAGATTATATCTAGTTAGGTTTTGAAATTTTAAATAATTTTTAACTTATAATTATTTTTTTATGCTCATTGCGCATTGACTAGTAATGTATTGTTTGGAAACTTTCTTCTTTTTTAATATCCATATCTTTATATTTTGTTAAAGATTTAGTGCAGAATATACAGAAGAACAGAACAATAGTTATAATTCCTATTATGATTTTTTTTATATGTAGTGGGAAAAAATGGGGTTTGGATAAATGATATATGATACTGTCATAACTTTACCTTTGTTAACTTAATATTGGACTAGCTCTAAATATTCCCTTGGTTACAAAGCTGCAAGTGCTACCAGGTCCAAAAAAATTTTTTAAGCCTGGTGATATTCGTACAGTCGCTTTTAAGTGATTCAATGCCAAAATTTGGTACGAGTACTTCGACTGCATAGCAACCCTATAACCTGAAAAATCGGTCGAAACTGCAGGGTGAAACAGTTGTCTGTGCATTTTTAACTGTCATGTGATAGGCCCTTTACCCACCCTGCTGTGAGAGAGTAGTTGGAACCTATGTTTTTACTGTTTCCAGATTTTTGTAATAGAGTGTGTGTTCAATAAAAGATGGAGGAAAAGCCATGCAGTTTTGTCTTTATTTTATATTTTTACATTAAGGTTATAAAATAGATTATATATTTCATATAATATAAAATATTAGAATTATAATTTTTATAAAACAAAGCAAATATATGGGAATTAACACTGTTGATGCAGGAACTGTAAACAAATGAAATTGATATATATATATATATATATATATATATATATATATATATATATATATATATATATATATATATATATATATATACTATTTAGACAGATTTATAATTCAAATCAGACAATATGGATATTGTTCCAATAAGGGTCATGAAAAGGGTTATATATTTCCTCTAATATAAAACATTAATATTTTCTAACTTTTAAAAAATAAAACAATACAAATACAATAATCGCAATATTAGCATTAGAAGCTTAAATTTATTTAAAAACAATTTCCTTTCCTAACTTATGTTTTTAAGGTAGTATTTCATGAACTAAATTTTTTTAAGGTACTCCATCTAAATAACAGTTAATATATTCATTGAACAGTTATTAACATGTACAGGAACTATGATTTTTGTGGAGTTTTAACTCCATTTATAAGAATTAGTAGATTCAGAACTAAAGTTGTCATATTAATTTATTTTTATGTAAAAGTTTTCATTGATGTAATAAGGCTGAATTATATAGAAAAAAACAACAACTAATCTTCAGAAGATCTTTTATAAATCATCAGTCATCATCATCATTTCTTTTCATACCCAGACACATATAAGTCCTTCAATTTAGCTCTCCATCTCTTCCCCCCCCTTGTCTCCTGCAGCTCTCTTTTGTCTCAGCCAGCTCAACCACCCTGCTTCTTCTCTTTATTTCTTCAATCATTACCATGTTAGTCAATGACAACCATGACATTGATTGCCCTCAGATGTCCAGTTTAGGCAACATTGGGTATTACCACAGAGTCCATTCATAGGACATGGTCAATGTAAATGCCATCTTCTTAATTTGATGTATTGTTCTATGTTTTTAAGTTGGTTCTCTGCAGCAGCTCTTTAAATTTAAGCATGCCAAAGACTTATAAAAAAATTTTTTACTAACTAAAACATAAAATAGAACTTTTCTGTTTGAACTGTTTAATTGTCTTTCATAGTAAAAAATAATCAAACATATGAAGAATTGAGTTAATAGCTCTTCTATGGACATTAGTAATAACAACAGAATTAACTACCTGCTACTATAAATCTTTCAAATTTTTCATGTCATTAAACAATTAAAAATAAGAAAGGTGATTTTTATTATTTTTAAAATTAAATAATTTTTATTGATTCTTAATAATTTCTATGCATAATCATAAAACTAGCCCTTACCCCCCCCCCCAAAAAAAAAAAAATAATAACATTTATTAAAATCTGGTCACATCTGTGTGTCCATGGCTTGAACTCCTCAAAAATGGCTGAGATAGTTGTGTTGAGTTGTGTACAGGTGTTGAGATAGGTATCCACAAATTTGGAAAATTTACAGGTACCCATTTCGACCAATCTTGTCTTTGTAGAACCAAACTTAATGGCTATTAATTAAAAACTGGCTAAAATACTAATTATTTTAATCCAAATTTAATTTTATGTGCTTTTTATGCCTCATAAATAAATTATCAGTATTGTGATTTTTACCAAATATCTTTTTTTACAGGCTGGAATTAAACATCAAGACAGGTATCATTAGAATTGTAAAAAAATGCTGGAATCTATATTTGTAAATTTCATCTTCGTAGAATCATAACTGAGATATTAATTAAAAACCACCCTAAATGTGATTACATTTTCTAAGCAAATGATAAAATTTTACAATCTAAATGAAAAATAATGACATTATAAAATAGTTGTGATAACTCAATCTTTTATTACTTTTGCATTGCCTTGCAATCACACAATTGCACACCAAGGCTTATAACTTTTTGTAATTATTTGTGACATTTTTTATCGTTTGGCAACTTAATATTTGATCTAAAAATACGTTATAATTTTTACCAAAATAATAAATGGTGCTAATTTTGAAAACTTTTATTGGCATTCTCATCCAAACTGAAATAATCACATACGACTTTAAACAATTTGACTTTTCAGTAAAATTACCACTGTTTATCAAACCAAATCAAGTACAGATATATCTAGCACACTGTTTTTTTCTTGCCAATTTTCTGATCTCACCAAATAGCAATAATTGGAGCAAGAGAGTTTGTCATTGGTACATAAATTAAGATCATTTAAGTATTAGAAACCATTTAATCTGTAAATATTCCTTAAATAAATTTTCTTTAAGGCTAAAATTATTTAAAATATTACTTTTTTTTTGTGTGTGTGTGCGTGTGTATTTTCCTCTGCAAATTTTGCTAAAAATAGTTCTTTATTGTATTTTAAATAATATTAACAATGCTAGTTTTTCAGATTTTCATCTGCAAAAAATTGCTTAAAATGCTAGACTTTTTAAACTATGAATTTATGAGAAACACATAATTTTTGCCTTTTGTGACTTTGAGCTTATGAGAAACCCAAAATTTCCTCCATTTCATTATTTAATGACAAACAAAAATTGCCAAATTATTGTAATCAGAAAGAAACAATGGCAGAAGGGACTGGTATGCTAGGTACATCTAATAAAATAATAAATTTTCCTCTCCAATCAGTTTATTATGTTCAGTTCATAAATATTAATATTAAAAAATGTGGTATGGTTTAGCTAAACACATTTTTATAAGTATTACGAATAAATTAACAAGATAATTAGACAATATCCTTTAAAAATAAGTTTAAACTATAATTTATAGTTGAAAATCATACCATTACTAAAAAATATTATACACACTGAAAAAATATATTACATGAAAAAATATATACCTTGTTAAGAATTCACAGAAAAGAAAACAAAATCCGAATAACTTTTAAAGAATTTCACCGACAATGGAAGTTAAACACCTATTAATGATAGATGCAAAGAGATTTTAAATAGATTCATATTGTCCACAAATTTATGAGTATATATTTAAAGTCATAAAACAAATATGTTCATGCTGCTAACTTTTAAATAGCATTTTAATTTTTTTATAACTTTCACTAAAATTTAAAACATGTTTAATTCAAAAGCCAAATTTTGAGGAACTAAAATAAACTACTAAAAATAATTTATATGAATAAGACAAGTCATATTTTCTGTTAACTTTTAAATAAAATTCCCAGGGAAATACAGTGGAAAATATCATGAAAAAGAAACTATATTAAAGAGCAATCTGAAATTTTCATAATCCAATATTTATAACTAGACCATTATGGCCTCAGTTACGTAAGGAAAAAATTTATATTGAATAAGAAATGCTAAGTAACTCAAGGATGTGACACATATAACAGAATATATAGAAATAACTTCCCAACATTACTTATCTTAAATAACTCTGCAATAAATATACAAGCAATTCTTTTAATAAACAAACATTGCATCTAACTATACTAATGAATTACTTTACATAAGTATAACTGACAAAATTCATATACAAATGTGAATTTATAAAAGTAATTTCTTAAAAAATATAACTTCATTTATATCATTTCAAAGACAATGATGTATTCAAAATTTTCAAACCTTCTTAGCATTTTATGGGATTACATCAATTATTTATGTTTTTTCTGAAGAAACAAATACTTGAGCAACTTCATCAAAATCATACATTCTTTTCAGGAACAATTCCTTAACTTTAATACCTGATATTGTCTATAAGAGAAAAACATTTTTGTTGTAAAATGGAGTATAGATATAAAATATAGAGAATTCTAAAAAAAGAAAAGAGTACTCAATTCATTTTAAAACTTATAATTAGAAAACTATTATCTATTTCCATATATAATATAGTAGACAAATACAGAAAAGCAAAACATTTTATATATTAAAAAAAAGTTTAAAACTTCTACAGATATGCAAGATTTTCTAAGTTTGACCTTTTCCATAGTTAGACATGGAAACTTTGGTATAATATTTAAATACATGTTCATATTTGTTCATAGCCTTTGCAAATACTGTCATAAGCCCCAATAACAGTGTATTAGGCTATAAGAGGTATGTATGAATTGTTTTTAGTGCTAGACAACAAAGCTATTCTTAGAAGCCACTACTGTTTGTATAGAGGATATTTAAATATTTTTAGAATGGTTTTGGAGACATTTAATAAATGTTTAAAATGTAAAAACTACTTTTTATAAGGTGTAGTGCTTCACACATGGATTACTTTAAAGTTTTTTAATATTTTAATATTTATTTCACTGCAGATGCACTTTTTATATTAATTGATATTAAATAATATATTGCTACTAATTACACTAACTTTTTTTTTTGTCATTGGTAAAAGCGTTACCTGCTGCTAAGAATAAATTTAATGTGTGTGTAAAATTCTATTTTTAAAATATCTCTAGAATTTCAAAATGCATAATTTTCCGTAGTTTCTGCCCTAGCCCATAAACATTTTAAGTGTCTCCTACTAAAAAAATATCAAGATATTTTTACATCTTCCCCTCCCCCCCAAAAGTAAAGGTGACTGGGGCACGTAAAATATATTCATGGTCACAAAGTCCTCCAAGTTCTCAAACAATACCTCTGGGGGTAGCAGGCCAAGCCTGGAGGTCTTCTGCTTGGTGCCTGCTTCTAAATTACAAGGATCCAGTGGGGGTAATGTTACTCACATCTATAGCATACCTTAAGCTACACATGCTTGTCAAGTGGTGCTAAATGAGTAACAAGTACATAGCCCTGTTAAGGCTTTAGGATAATGTCTGTATCACCTGCTGCATTGGAAACAAAAAAGAATCAAATGCAAAGGGCATTCTTATACACATGAAGTCAGTCCATGATAAATTTTCCACACAGTCATTTCCTGCAGTAAGAAAGTATATAATCCCTGTCAAGAGTTTTCAAGGATACTTAATGCTTCTACTTTGTATGTATTTAGTCACCAACTCATGAATCAGCAAAGTTTGCTGTATATCTATGAGTTGACCTTGTGTAATAGGTGATAGTTTTTTATGAAAGAATAATCTTTTATTTATTATGGCTTTCTGCATGCCCTCAACATACTGCATGTTCCTCAATATTAGTTGTATTAAAGTTATGGTAGAACTGAGTTATTTTTTAAAAAATTTTCATTTTCTAATACCTCAACATATTGTAATTGCAAAAAAATGTCAGTTTAGACTAAATATCCATATAATGAATCTTGATGTAATCAATATTAATGCTGCAGGTCACCACCAGATTGCAATACTTCAGCTCTACCCAGAAAAAATCATCTTTGAGAAACAAAACTAACTTTGAACCTTGAAGAGAATGTGCAAATAGTAATTCTGATGGGGCAATTCACAAAATGAAAAGAATACGTATAGTTTAAAATGTTATAGGTAAGGCAAGAGGCACATGCATCAGAATTTTATTTTACATTTGCATTATAGTATTTTACAGTAATGCATTCTGTAACATTACCCAAACCCAAAACTTGAATAGAGACAGGAGAGCATTTTAAAAATTATATTTGTGTTCAGTGACACAATATTTATAAAAGATACAAGCTTTCATTTTTGCAAAAAAGAATGAAAAAGACATGGACACAGAAATCAAAATTTTGGGGAAAAAAAGGAGAAAAATACAAAAAAGAGGAAGTTAAATAACTATTAAAAATTAATGTTCTGATTTACTTAATGCAAAAACAAGTGCCTAAATATGAAAGATGGAAGTATCTAAATATTTTATCAATATAAACTATCAGTACTTAAGTTTCCTAGTAAAAAAATATTTAAAATACATTCAAATCAGACGATTCTTCAATTTGCCTGATTAAAAAAATAAATAAATAAATTCACCAATACAGTTGAACTTTATTATATTAAAATTTGGAGAACCATACTGTTTGTTGTACTTAACTTATTCTTATTCAATATAAAGAAAAAAGGTTCTTAAGGAACCTTTAAAAACCTTTTCTACCCTTTAATGTTAGATCTCAGAAAATTATAACTTGTATAAGATTTACATTAAGATTATATATAAAGATTTATAATAATATTACGTTTAATGATTTTAATTGACTAAAACCAAACAACTGAATGATTGCATGTTAGAATGACCAAAAATTAAGACAAATGCAAAACTAATTTTGTCTTTAGTTGTTGCTTACTATTTCAATACTGAATTAATTTATAATCTTCTATAGATGTGATGCCAGTTTCAAGATAATTTAAGGAATTTCTTTGTCCAATACAACAAAAAACATTTTCTTTCCTTGAGTGGGTGGACAAGATGTTATTAATTTCATGCACTTTGTTTTTAAATCTAGAAACATATTTAAATCTGTTTTCATAACTGCAAAAAAGTTTTATAAAATATGAAGAAAAAATGTAGTAAATGACTGAAAGAATAGATCTTTCTACTTCATTCCTAAGATTCACTATAAATGTATAAAATAAACATTCTCCACTTATGGATAAATTAGCCTTGCAAACAAAAGAAATATCATGAGATCAAAATTTTCATTTGTTATAAGCTGGTTTGTCAAAATAGGGATTTCAACAATACACCAATAATTAAAAAGCCATTTCAAATAGTAAAGCTTTAAAATGCACTTCTAAACAAAACTTGAAAACTTTGTAACAGTAAAATTGGTTTTTAACTAGTTTGTAAAATTCTATTAATTTTTCTAACATTAATTGATAATTAATGTTTAAAAGTATTAAATTAAATATTAATTATTAGTTATTAATTATTATATATTAATTATTTATTATAAAGTATTTAATTAAACAAATTAAATTAATTACAACAATTTTTACAATATAAGTCTTATTTTTTATAAATGGACAATTTCAAAAGGTTTTTTAAAAAATTAGCAGACTCAGAAGTTAAATATTAGAAGGAAAAAATGGGAAAAATGAAGAAGAGGGAACAACGGAAAGTAAAGAACAGTTTAAAAATAGTTATTTTACATTATGTAAAAATAAGCACAATTTAACTGCGCATTTTAGATATCAAATTTTTAGGAGACATTTCTATTAACAGATTTTTATTTTTGTGACTGTAGAAATTCTTAAATAGAAGTAAAATCTATACTTTAATAGCTTGGAAAGATACAATAATTATCATTCGATTTAATTTTAATCAATGTCTAAAAATTCATGATTTAAAGAACATATACACTGTATAAGGCTATTTTTTTTTAAGTGGACAATTAAAACTTTTTTTAAAATAGTAATATTTCAGGAAGATGATCGAATAGGACAGGATTTCTTTCGTTACCTGAGTCAGTGGGTTTGAATTCTACTTTAGACTAACAGATTTGTAACCATTTAGTTTGGTGTGAGAGCGCTAGTTTTCTTTTATGTTACCCGACGGCTAAAGGTATTGGAATTTACTACTTAATTACTACAATTCTGAATGGCTACAAACAAAGAGTGGTATTTGAACCCGTGGCCACATCCTATCGATTCAGCTATAGGGCTGATATTTATCTGGATTGCTGTTAAAAGTTATTTTTCATTAGTAAATTTTTTCATCAACTTCAATTCACATGCAAAACTTAACAATAAAAAAAAAAAAAAAAAAAAAGTGTGGATTTTTTTCCCTCTTGGGTTTAGAAACGGGTTAAACAGATTTCTCGACATTACAATCAAAAAATTCAGGGGGGGGATATCCCACAGAAAGAAAATATTAAAAAAACAAAGATGTTATCAAAATATGGGAAAAAACGATATGTGCAATCCGTTTTGCCATTACATAACTCCATAAATGTTAAGAAAGATAAAATGAATAAAAGGAATGAATAGCAAAAAGAAAAAAAAATTATAAAAGGTGGGAATAGCCAAAAAAAGGAGGAATGCCATGAAAAAAGGAGAGATTTCTAGAAAAAAAAAGCGAAAAAAAAGGAGCACTGTGGTGTCTGCATGAATTACCTGTAATCCAGGCCTCACAGGTATTGCTTCAAGGGGTATTGTTACAAATGTATTCTTTTCTAATTTATTAAGTTTCTGCCCAGATACACCTTGCCACAAAATACCATTTGAAAATGTATTATGCAATGTTAATACCAAATCCAGGGCCCTTTCACTGAAAATATATACAAAACATCAGTTAATTTAATGAAAATTCATAATTTCAAAAGTCCATAGAGAATGGACTTATTTACTTGGGATGTACAGAAATTATATACTAAATCTCAATAGCAAAACTTCCAATGAACTAGATGTTTAGAAACAATTGGAAATCATTACATAAAATAATTAAATAATCAGAACATAAATACTTTGTTATGTTCAAATTCAGAAATTAATATGAACTACACATATTTTTAAGATTTCTACTAAAAATATTTATGAAGCCTATAAACATTTAATCTTCATGAGAAAAACTGTACAATTAAAACTATTATTCAGGTTTTCATTATTTTTACACTACACAGATAATGTGATGATTCAGAGAATTTTAAGAACATACAATTATGCTTTAAAAATCTCACTAACCTATCATATTATAAACGAAAAATTAACTGTATCTTTTCATTAGAAACATTTGTATAAAATATCACAGCTATTCATCAGAAGTGAATTTTCAATATATTAATTTTTTTATAAATGTATATTAAAATTAACAGGGTTATTAAAGTTTTAAAAAATTTACATAGCTTAACCAGATCTATACAAAAGAGGCAAACAAGTAAATTTTAACAACTCATAATTTATCAGTTTAGTATGTTAATTAAACTTATTTTAGAAATTAATTGGTTGCAAATATATTGTTTCTACAACTTTTAACTTATCACCTAAATGATACGATTGAAGCAAAAAATAATACATACCATGCATTAGTAACTCTTAAAGTTACAGGAAATGGCTTTTCTAACATGACTATACTTGGTATTTCTTCAACAGACATTCGAATTTCTCCGTAACCAGGAGCCTAGAAAAAAAAAAGGGGGGGGGGCATGGAATTTATGTATAGCAAAAAATTCCCAAGATAAAATAAATAAGAATGACATAAAAATTTATAAACTTTGTAACTATTTTTGAGCAGAAAAACAAAGCTATACATTAAATAGAGTAGAGCAGTGAACTTGAAACTTTAGCTTAAAAGCCACATTGACTTCTCTCTTAAGTCTCAAGGGCTTAACCTAGTTAAATCCTCATACCACTATACTGTAGTTGTAAATTAATATGTTGCTAACAACTGTCAGTAGAAAGTTATAACTAAATTAATCTTATAAATCATAATAAAAATGTTTAATATTGTGAATAATTTACATATATAACTTAATGTAAGTTTTTAGGTTGATTCTCAAATAAGTCAAAATGTTGAATTTCATTATGTATGTCAGTTACTATATATTTAAATGGTTTGCATTATTTACTTAGATTGTAAGTTTTACAATACTAAAAAAAAATAATAAACTTTGTGGGTTGATTGATTGTGCTCACAGGCCAATGTTGGCCTATAGACTGTAATTTATAAACACCTAGTTTAAAGGTAACTTACCATTCTTTCTAGTTGTGATGTCTGCAAACGTCCTCTTTCACCCATACTAGTTCGCCATACAATGTCTAATTTCCCTATGCTTGTAATACCCTTAAATAGCTTGACATTCACTTGACTTTCAGGTTTAGGTGTTAAACAAAATAAATACTGCC
Source organism: Pardosa pseudoannulata (assembly GCA_032207245.1). Taxonomy (NCBI): domain Eukaryota; kingdom Metazoa; phylum Arthropoda; class Arachnida; order Araneae; family Lycosidae; genus Pardosa; species Pardosa pseudoannulata. The sequence continues at coordinate 112,863,079 of CM063502.1, read as the reverse complement.
TACTGTCCAAGGGATTTAAACAATTGACTTCTCCAAACACAGGATGAATGCTAAAGAATAAATTATTCTGATTAATTTATAATTTTATTGGCAGATATAAAAACCATTGCAATCCTATACACTAATAGGAATTTTAGCAAAATGACATAGGACTACAGAGGGCTATAAAGATTAACAATTAAATGTTAAAAGAATATGCATAGTGTATCTTTCCTCTAATAACAAAACTTTTTCAAATATTTACTTAAACAATAGAGATCTTGATAAAATTTCATATTATTAAGTTTGTACATTAATGTTACTTTACATTTCAGTTCACATTACAAGAAATAACATAAATAACACTTCATATTAACTTTCCATCACTTGCAAACTTCTTATTGACATGGTTAGTCCTATTATGAGACATTTCTGGGTTTTTGAAAACCAAGTGAAATTTATTTTAATTTAAATTGTTAATTGTTACCTATTTAAGATTCTTTGCAGTTATACTTATTAAACAACTTAATTAATTAGTAAAATTTATTGATCCTCTCCTGTCATCAATACATAGCAGGGAAAGGGTAAGTGTAGTAGGGATGCACCTATGAGGTACACACGACTTACATAAGGTTAAACAATCAACATTTTACTCAATACTTTAAAAATCATTAAACTACTTAATACAAGAGCAAGAAATGTGAAAAACTTAATTTTCATAAGCTCAAATTTATTTTGGTATTTTCTGATACCACAAGTATTAAAAACATTAACTAAATTTATATTTTTATGTCTAAAATTGTCAAGTAATAGAAATTAAATTAATACTTATGAAAAGCTATGAACTTAAAATCCATTTAAAAAAATACTCCCTATATGTAGAACAAGTTTTAATTCTAAGACTATATCCCAGGCTACTATTTCATTTAAAGTAAGAAAGTAATTCCATTCCAAAATACCTGTAACAGTTTTAATGTAATTCTTTTTAATAAAAATCTATACTCAATCATCTTTATATTTTTATAACAAGAATGATGCAGTGGAGAGTAGGGATGGATGGGACAGTTTAAAAAAATATTTTTACAGATTATTTTCTACTAGTGCAACATTGTAGGTTTCAGAGTAACAAACTAAAACATTTTAACATCTCTCCTCTACATGAGGGAGGGATGGGATATGTTTTTAAAAGTTAAAATACATACATAATTTTTCAAAAACATTATGAAAAATGACAAAGACTATATCACTTATGTATATAAGCTTTATTGATTATTGATAATATTTATTCTATCTAACATTATATATTAATAAGTTCACATTAAATGAAAATTTTTCCTGTGCTTGACTAGTTTCACTAACCATTTTCAGTGGAGGCAACATTACAATAAAGTCTGTTTTATGAATGATAAGACAGTCAGTTACTTGTAGTTGCATAAAGTTCATCATTCATAAATTATGGATGGATGTACAGTATGGCTCAGGGGGAAGAGATGGGACATGTCCCACCCTCCCTAAACCATACTGTCTAATCCATCCTTTTAAGCACCATTTCAATAAGACTGCTTTATTACTGGAAGTATGATAATTGTATGCTTAATTTAAGTGCTAATTTATAAAAAATATATTATTAAGTATATGAAACATCAAAAATAATTATGGTACCATCAATGAATGATTTGAAAGTTGCATTCAAAATATAGTTATTTACTTTTGGTGTTATAAAGTAGTGTTACTGTCATATAAGTTGAAAACACTGCAAGTAAAATGATTCATAGTAAAAGTATGAAGCTATGGGTGCTCCATTTTATGGAAGAGTCAGAAATTAAAAATGATATTTATATTAAGCATAATTCCAGATGCTCCATCCATCTCTATTATCCCCTATATATTTATTATAATTGATAATATATATAGTAAACAAGTTTTTTCTAAACCATGAAATATAGACATCAACATTTTCTTAATCTATGTAATAATACTAATCATAAACAATTATTAGACATTTACCTTTACATTAAATTTAAGTCTCTGATAATATTGAAGAAATAAACTTTAAAAACCTTTTTTTTTTTTTTTTTTTTTTTTTTCAAACCTTGCAAATCCATACAATACATGGCAATGACTTTTTAAATAATTATAAGAATTTTATTTATCAATAAATCAATTTACCTCTTTATTTTAATTAACTGAAGTTAAATTTTAAAGGTTTATTCATATTTACCCAGACAAAATTTTACAGCTTAAACCTTTTTTGCTGAAAACACTAAGATGGTTTGTAAAGCAAAATATTGACTAGTAGCTGAATGGACAGTAATAGTAAAAAAAATTCACTTCCTTTCCCCACCCTGGAATGGTGGGGAAATGGTGGGGTCCTAGAATGGTGTATAAGGAGCACAGTTGGTATTGTCTTCGTTCACAATAAAACATCATCTAGTCTTGGAATCCACTCAACATACAGGTGGACTTTACTAATTGGGAAATGAGCAAAGATTGAACAGATTATTTTTATTCTGTTTATACACTTCGTTTTATGGTCTTATGCGTGGCACACAGAAAAAAAAATTCTGTTGATATAGCAAAAAGCCTAACAAAATGTTTTGGTGGAAGAAGAAAAACAAGGAAGTTCCAATTATATTGGAAAGAATTCCTGAAATGTGATGAAATTGGGCCATTTTCATATTTTAAGTAACTACTGTGAACACTTATTTCATATACAAAAGATTAAAAATATATAAATTGCTAACTCCCTAATCAAAATATATTCTAAATTTGAGAATTTTGAACTCCATTTATTTAATACTACAGATATCTTTGTTAAAGTCTAAAATGTTTCTTTTGCATTAAAAGAGTAATACCATTTGACTATAGATAAATTCTCAGTGTTAGGAGAGAAACAGCTTCATACAACTTTGCTTTAAAAATGAGAAAGCCTCTTAATTGAACTGAACTTTCATTCAAATTACATCTATTTCTTTAGAATTATCACAACAAGAAAACCATTCCATGTATAATATGAATCAGATTAAAATCATATTTGGAATAATTTCAGTGGAATTGTGTGGTTTTAAACAAATTTATGCGACTCAAATACAAATGATAAATTTAAAGCACTCTCAGTTTCATACTGAGTATTTCTTAAAGCAAATATAAGTGAAGTGAAATGAAAGAAGAGGATCATAAAAAAATCTATGTCATTGTAATAATCAATATTTTACATAAATACAATAAGAAAGATTTAAAAACTAAAACACATTAAATAAGACTTAGCAAAACATGCATTTTAGATATAAGAAGTTACTATGTTTTAATGTTAAACAGAAAATTATCAGTAACCTTTCTGACAGCTTTTTTATTATATCCACAAAGTTATTACCCATTCTTATCTTCAACAGAGTTTAGCTGACGAGAAGTAAAACTTGCAGATGGTTCCAAAGCAACTTTTTCTAAACACATAGGTGCATAAGTTATATTCTGAAGAGGTGCCTCCAAATAAACTTCGTCCGACTAATGAATGAATAAGAGTAAATAAAAAGGAATAAAAGTAGATAAAAAATGAATAAAAGTAAATAGCCTTACATTAATCAAGCAGAATGTTATCACTATATAACTTCATTTAGTAAAAGTTAAAATTTTAATCTTAGTGATAAAGAGTCTATATTTATAACATTAAATAAAAGTAAAACAAGGAAAACATTCAATATTTAAAAGATATTAAAAGTTTAAACAGAAAATATATAAGTTTTAAAAGAATGAAACAACCATATTATATTAGTATGTTTTTCAAGCTCTATGAAGCTCTTATCTTTTAAGTTACTATCATAATTAATGTAAAATTTGTGTGTATGTTTTTGTACTGATAAACAGCACAAAAGTATTCTACATTTTTTTTACAATTTCAGAATACCTGACTGCTTCATTTTTGCAAAAATAAGTCAAAATATGGAAAGAACTAAAAATATGTTCTTTTATACTAATTAAATAATATAAAAGAAATCAACTCTATTAAATCAATATAATCTAAGATTAAGTGGTCTCTTTACAAAAATCAGAGTGGCAAAACTCTTAGGATAAGTAAAAGTTAAGATTCTATTTAGCCCAATAAACAGCTGTAAAAATATAAACTTTTATAAATAATACATAAATTTTTAAATAGCATAGGGGGGAAATTAATAAGTTCATAATTAGATAACTGTTTATAAGCAGTCCTACATCTTTTTCTACCATATACATTATTTCTTTCTGAGATTATAACAGATACTTTTATTTATAATGTTTAGACTTTATGGTAACATGATTTTGACCAAAGCTTTATATACAAAGGGAAGAAACATTCAAGTTTGCATAATCTACAACTATAGTCTATTCAGTAAGAAGATAATTAAACAAAGGGGTTGGTTCGCATACTCTTGCCAAACTGTACCAATTTTATACACATACTTATCTACAGGAAATTTAGTGCAAGAAGTCTGTATTTAGAAGGAAATTTGTCTCTCATTAAGATATAATTTTGATTGATTGCAAATATTTTCTTCTATACACAAATATTTTGTCATTTTTAATAAGTTAACTGTTCCTTCCTCTTCCCAGATATTTGAAATCCAATCTTTTTACAAAGATAATAAAAAGTCATTCATTCTTAAATGCTAATAATCCAAATCATCATTTACAACTTTAAGAACATTGATTGGCATTTCGTTTCGAAAGAGAAATTTATAAAATTTCTTTCTAATGGCATTTTCAAATCATCTACATTTTTAGGATTCCTTTTATACAGTTTTGTTTTCTTTGATGAATGTAACACACCTTTACATTTTTAATCCCCAAATAATTTTTTTTAAAAAAAACCAAAGCTTTATATACACCAGTAACATGAAGTGTATATTATACTAAATCTATTACTGTAGTGCCAGCATTCAAATCCAGTTCTATTTTGTAGACATTCAAATTCATTTCCTTCTCTGCCAGAATTAAAAGTGATTCCTTCTGCATTTTTTTTTTTTTTTTCATAAAGTCTGGTTGTGTTTTCACTTCATTTTCCAATTTATTGCCTCTTTTTTGTTCTATTAAATATATCTAGCAAAGAATTTTAAAGAAATGTAGAAAGGGAAAAACAGCTTTTATTAAAAAATATATGAATGTTCTTTGTTAGCTATAGGCTTACACCACTGCAGTATTAAGCTGCCAGTGGTAAAGTGAGTTTTGCTTACTTTCAGCCTCTCTTCACTGAATGAACTATATGAGTCTTGAATTTCAAATATATGGATAGAGAAAAAAGGATATTTGAACTTTAGTCATCTTTTATAATACAAGTATTATTTTCTAAAAGTCAACAATATTTTCTTATAGAATGTTTTCATTGATTTAAGTCTCTTTTTACTAAAAAAAAGAAAAGAATCAAATGTTAAATACATCCTTATTATTTTTCTCAATGTATCCAAGTTAAGGAACACATTTTTAAATAAGCACATTTGCTTAGAACATTTTTATGTAAATTACATTGTATTAAATAAGTATTGATTTTTGTATAATTTTAAATCACTGAATAGTTTAGCATTTGACTAAAACAAAAAAATAAAATTTAACAACAAAACAAAACTGAGTATCATAATTACCTATGAATCATTCAATTATGAAAATGGTGTGATACTTTACAAATTTAAGATAAATGCTATCCAAAATAATGTGATAATTTAAATAAAAGTGGCAAAACAATTTTTAAATGCAGCAAGCAAACTATTCTATGAGTACAACTTACAACATAATCCTGAAACATGCAATGCAGGTGTAGACTCAGAAACATGCAAAAACAAAGATGAGATTGTTAGTAAAACCCGAAACTGTAATAATGATCTCCAACTGCAAACCAAGCAAATAAAAAAGATAGATAATAAATTAAGCAAAAGTAAGGTATATTAGTAAAAAAAATTAAATATTAGTATTTTCATAATAAAGGTAATAAAGGGGAGACATTCAAAAGAAGTGTCTCTTATTATGAGAGCTAAATAAAATTTAATTAAACTTTAAACAAGGTTATACTAAAATTACAGGCAGACATAATAGTAGATTATATCAGTTATTTGTGCTTTTGCAGGTAAACAAAATGTTGTATCAAAGATACAATTTGTACAAAGGTTATATAATGAAATGTACATATATTTATACAAAAAAAATACTTCAGAAACATTTCTTTGATTGTTTATTTACAAATAAACAAAGAAAGTGTATATTTTCATTTTTATATTACCAATATATACTTTAAATATAAGTGTTATAACCTTTAAATACAACATCTTTATAAATTTGTTAACAAATATTCTTAGCATTACAATTAATAAATACCTAAGAATAAATATACTGAAGTTGGCAATACTCCTTTTATCACACTAACCCTGAACTGTTACACCTCATTACAATAAGATATATTCATTATGTACATTACAAGTCAACAGGTGGATATATATACCAACTCTATGATGGAATATGGTACAGAAATTTGGAAGTTCATATTTTTGCTATAATTTTAACTCTTTTGTGGGCTATTTATTTCTCACACAATGTTTTCAAACTTTCAATACAAAAGTGCTAATTATATTCAATTGATCAAACAATAGATGACAGTGCAAAACTGAAGTGGGAATTAGTATTCCCATCATTATCATAGCAATGCCAATATATTATAATGGGTTTTGCACTTCCCACAGGTGTAATTTATAAGATCGTGTAGGTGGGAAGTAATTTTCCTAAAGCTTTCAAAAGGATTAAGCTAATATTTAAATATAAAAAAGCTAGTTAAATACATAAAGTAGCATAAAAGTATCTCATATTATTATTAAGTACATAATTCTATGTATATGCTAAGCATAAAAACCTATTTAACATATAAAAAATAATTTTGTGTTCACATTTTATAAATCTTTAAATGATAAAGAATCTATTAGATTCTATAAAGATTCTATTAGTTTAAATCAAAAACTATGATCTATAAGGAAAAAAAATATTAAAAATTTTCAGAATTTTTAAAAGTTGATTATAGATATAGGTATAGAGGTCATATAAAATTAAAAATATATGTAAATTTCCTTATACTAATAAACAGAATGGCTAGTATTTTTGTCATTTGGTTTTCACTGACCTTATTAGTTTTTATAAAAAAATTCTTTGATTTTTCTCACATTACAGAAATTTTTTTCTTTGTGCTGAGTTTTTGATTTGGATAATTAATTTTCTGAAATGTCAGGTTATATTTACAGAGAATGTTCATACATTTTCGTAATGATTTTGAATTTCTTTCTAAGAACTAAATTTAAATGTCATGCATGACTGGTATCAAATTGGAATTGGGTTTATAAATAGTGCCTGAAGCATTAAATATACTTTGTGATTTGAAAAGTTACTTCAAAAGAAAAAATAGATTGAAAGCTATATTTTTAAACTTTCCATAGAAAAATACTTATATTCAGTTATTAAAGAAAAAGATGTGAAAAGCATGATTTTAATATTTCTAGATAAAAAAACAAGTGGCATAATTAATAAAAAAGGAAAAACACCAGAGTATATATTTGACTGGGAAAAAGGCAAAAAATATACAGTCAACAAAGGTACATATAAATGTTAATAAATCTAAAGTCACATGTTAAAGCACTTAAAATGTTGCTTTAGAGAAAACAAGGAAAATTTTGCTACAACAGTCAAAAAAACTGTTTTGAAAAATTGTCAAAACTAATTCGATTACTATAAGTAATAGGTTTTAACACCTATTTTCAAAGAAGAATTTTCATTCATGTACCCAAACAAACTTTACTAAGTTCTATCAGGATAAGCCTACAAGCTATACCTCTAAATGAACTGCTCTATGTTTTGAACAGGCATGAAATGAAACCAGAATTGAAGCCTCTTTCTTCAAATACATCAAATTCTTTGACATGTTTTCTAAAGATTACTGTGCATTTGAGCTTTTAAAAAAAGGTCTTTAAAAGTTACATCCTGAAACATTGGATGAATTATGGATGATTATGAAGTAGCTGTGGAACAAAAACAATATTAATGTTTGATGTTTGGAAATCAAGATGTAATATGACAGTTCAACAGGACTATAGGACTCATCATATTAGAAAATAAAATTTTTAAATTTGTTCATATATATATATTTATACATATGTATGTGTGTGTGTATATATATATATATATATATATATATATACATATATATATATATATATATATATATATATATGTATATATATATGTATATATATGCATGTATATATATATATATATACATACACACACACACACACACACACATATATATATATATATATATATATATATATATATATATATATATATATATAGAGAGAGAGAGAGAGAGAGAGAGAGAGAGACGGGGGGGGATTGCAAAATCATTACAAAATGTATGAACACCCTCTCTATTTCACATATTTAAATTATTTTTCAAAATAAACAGTTGCAAAAATCAATTTTAGTTTCCAAAAATAATATATATTAATTTTTTTTCATAAACTTAAAAACACTATGTGACAAGATTTATCCTTGCACCCAGCAAATAAAAAATTATCTACTATCTTTACTAGTAACTAAAATCTCCTAGAATCATCTTTTCTCACTTCACTATTTTGTTCAGGCAGTGGTGGAACAGCAGTAACAGCATTTTGGAGCAGTAAATTTCGCATTTTGGAGCAATTGGAGCAGACATGGTTAGTGATTTTGGAGCATTTTGAGAAGAAGTAGTTAAGGCTTTTGGAGCAATTGGCGAAAAGGTGGTTAATTTTTTTAAGCATTATGCAATAAATAAAATATAAATATCAATTTGGGCTAATGAAACTTCTATCTCGTGAGGCTATTCTAATAAAAAAAGAAAAAGAAAATTTTAAATTGTATTTATTTTTCGAGCTAATATGTAAAAAATAGTATATGTAAGTTTTTAGTAGTTATATAACACTTATAAAAGATATAGTAATAATTCACCTAGCATTTAAATATTTTTTTTTGTTCCTTAAAAACATGGTGCTTTAATATAATTTTTCTACTAATAAAGATTTTAAAGTATCACATTCTTATATAATTTTTAAAAGTTATATACAATGCAGATACAGAAGTCAAAATTTTGGAAAAAAAAGAAGGAAAAAAATGAGAAAATGCAAAAAAGAGGAAGTTAAATAATGATTAAAAATTAATCTTCTGATTTATTTAATGCAGAAACAAGTGCCTAAATATGAAATATGGAAATATCTATATAACTTTTTATCAATATACAGAAGTAATCAAGTTTCCTAGTAAAAAAATATTTAAAATAGATTCAAATGAGATGCTTCTTCAATGTGCCTACTTAAAAAAATAAATAAGTTCAACAACACAGTTGAACTTTATTATATTAAACTTTGAGGAACCATATTGTTTGTTGTACTTGAGCCTTTAAGAAAAATGCTAGATCTCAGAAAATCATAACTTGTATAAGATTTACATAAGATTACATATTATCTTCTGTAAGATTTATAAAAATAGTAACTTTAATGATTTTAATTGACTAAAACCAAACAACTGAACGATTGAATATTAGAATGACCAAAAATGTAGACAAACAGAAACTAGTTTTGTTTTTAGTTATTGCTTACAATTTTAATACTGAATTAATTTATAATCTTCTACAGACGTGATCTCAGTATCAAGATATTTTAAGGAATTTCTTTGTCCAGTACAGCAAAAAACATTTTCTTTCCTTGAATGGCTGGACAAGATGTTATTAATTTCATGCACTTTACTTTTAAATCTAGAAACGTATTTAAATCTGTTTTCATAACTGCAAAAAAGTTTTATAAAAAATGAATTAATAAAAACTTAGTAAATGACTGAAAGAAAGGATCCTTCTACCTCATTCCTAAGATTCACTATAAATGTATAAAATGGAGATTCGCCATTTATTAGCATTGTAAACAAAAGGAAAATCATGATATCAAAAGTTTAATTTGTTATAAGGTGGTTTCTTAAAATAGGGATTACAACAGTACATCAATAATTTAAAAGTTGTTTCAAATAGCAAAGCTTTAAAAATGCACTTCTAAACAGAACGTGAAAACTTTGTAATAGCAAAATTTGTTATTAATTAGTTTGTAAAATTCTATTAATTTTTCTTACATTGATTTATAATTAATATTTAAAAAATACAGTATAAGTTTAATTTTTTTAAATGGACAATTTCAAAAATTTTTTTTGTAATAGTAGCAGACCCAGAAGTGAAATATTAGAGGAAAAAAGGAGAAAAATGAAGAAGGTTTGGTTTGGTTTGGTTTGGTGCGCTACGGTCTACTGTTTTGCACATGAGGGCTAATGAGACCGGGACCTACTGCTTAAAGCCGATTCCAAATGGCTATGAACATCCATGCCATAGTGGGATTCGAATCACGAACTACGGTACCGACGGTCAGCGCTCTAACCAATCGGCCAGCGTTCGGCTGAAAATGAAGAAGGAAAAACAGAAAGTAAAAAACAATTTAAAAATATTTATTTGATTTACATAATGCAAAAAAAAGTACCTAAGTATGAAATATACCAGAAGCTAAATAATTTTTACTAATATAAACAATTACTCGCGTCTATTAATAAAAAAATGTTCAAAACGCGATTCAAATAAGAAGTTTCTCAAATATCCTTTTTTTTTTTTTTTAAAGTCTAATATAAATGCGCATTTTAGATATCAAATTTTTAGAAGGCATTTCTATAAACAAATTTTTAATTTCGTGACTGTAGAATTTCTATACCTTAATAGTTTGTAAAGACAAAATAATTACCATTAGATTTAATTTTAATCAATGTCTAAAAACGCATAATTTAAATAACATATACATTGTATAACACTATTTTTTTAAGTGGACAATTAAAAAAAATTTTTTTTTTTTAAATAGCAAAATTTCAGGACGATGACCAAATAGGACGAGCTTTCTTTCGGTATCTAAGCAAGTGGTTTCGAATTCTACTTTAGACTAACAGATTTATAACCATTTAGTTTCATTTAGTTTGGTCTGAGAGCACTAGAGTTTACTTTTATGTTACCCGAAGGCTAAAGACATCGGAATTTACTACTTAATTACTACGATTCTGAAGGCTTCGAACAAAGCAGCGGGATTCGAACCTGTGGCTGCATCCTACCGATTCAGCTGTAGGGCTGACTTTTGTCAGGATTGCCGTTAAAAGTAGCGATTTTTCATTAGCAAATTTTGTCATCAACTTCAATACACATGCGAAACTTAACAAAAATAAGTTGCGGATTTTTCAACAATTAACTTCCGTGCATATCCAAAATTCCGTAAGTTATTTGCAACAGTGTCATCATCTCTCAGACATTGTCCATAGAACAAAAATTCAGTCAATAAGATGAAGTATCGTTAGAAATAACTATAGGAGGGATTGAAATTTTACTGCGATATTAAAAAAATATTGGTATATAAAACAGGATTACGATTGGTCTACACAAACATGCTTTCGGGGGTTATGTATAAAAAAAGTACATAGGTTGTTAAAACATACTTCTACCGAGAGCCCGTACTATGATCGCAGTATTATTCCATTAAAAAATGCGCATTTTCCGAAATCCAAGAAATGGTTGTTTTTCACCAAAAACTTACAATTACGGTTTAGCTGTACTATTATAAATAGAAACACACAAGTTCTATGTTTCATTTATACCGCGTCACACGGCTTTTTGACCTTGAAGCACGTGTTGTGAGAATCAACTGATAACGCTTCTCTCATGCTCTTTGTCAGAATAAAATTGTGGAAAAAATGAGAAAAGGAGAGAAATCTTTCAGATTATCGTTAAAATTTAAATATATGTGAAATAAAAAAAATCGCTTCTTCCTTTATTTTTTTTTTTAAATTTCCGAAAAAAATCTATGTTTAACAATCTGTTTTTTGAACAAACCCACAAAAATTTTCGTATTAGAATCATTCCTAAATGAGGAACTTGGTTCGTTATTTTTTGTAATTGGACCTCTAACAAATTTTGCTCCAAATTACATTTTCAAATCCGATGCACCTCACCCCCCCCTCCTGGCGTGCAGCAGCCACTTACGGTACTTATTAGTATCAGTTTCTGGAAACTCAATCAAGGTCAATTGTTGTGGACAGAAGAGCACTCCCTCCTCCTCTCCCCCCCTACAGCTATTCTTTGATGATTAGCCTACATCATCTTCGACTGCTCACCAATCAATGTCAAAGCCCCCCCCCTTCCCTTTCCTTTTCTTTAACGGGAAATTACTATAAACTGTACGCTGGTGAAAGAAAACGAAAGATAACTAACAAACGCGGGATTGTTGTAACAAATATGGAAAAATGATTTTTGGAGCAAAAAAAAAAAAATTTTGTTTTGGAGTTGTCTGGCACAATTTACCTAAAAAATGATAGTTTTGGAGCAGAATGGCGCAAAGATGTCGTTTTGGAGCAGTCTGGCACAATTGGCGCAGCTGTTCCACCTCTGTTCAGGTTATTTTACATGCAGTGTGTTGTTCTAAATAGTTCACAAAAATATTTCTCTATCTACTTAAAATTAATGCAGAATAAACATAATATATAAAAGATTCCACCTTCACTTACTAGGATTTGACTAGCTATATTATTTTTTAACATATTTGGCACATTTTGCAAACATACTAATCAATATATCCAAAACTATTGTATTTAAAAGTTTATCAGTCTTAAATAATAAATGCAAACACCTTTTGGATAAGAAAATTCAGAAATTGTGACAACAGTCACAAAAGGAACATTTTAAACAACCCCTGAAATAAGAGAAAGGATTTTTCTTTATAAGTTAAAACATACATATTATTGACTTTCCAAAGATTTTTCCTAGTCTTTCCAAAATTCCCAAGCTTGGCTAAAATATAAGATGATTTTACAAAGACAAATATAAAAGCAAATAAGTGTTTTTAAAGAATTGCTATTAGATTATTTTGTGAAGAAAAATATTTTTAAGGTTTATACTCGCAAAACACCTAGCATTAAAATTACTATGTTTTTTTGTTTAACTATTATAATATGAATTCAAATGTGTTATTAATAACAAATATGCAGATATTTTTAAAATAATTAAAATGTGTATAATATAAATATATTAATATTTTTTTTATTTAGCTTAATGTTCACTAAATATGAATTTATAAATCTAGTAACTTTTGTATGTATTGTAAAATAAAAAGATAAAAATATAACAATATAGATATAGAAATATACAATGCAAATGTCTGCAATTATTTAGAAAATGAATCAATATTAGAGAAGTATGGCAGCTACCTCATTTTATAATTTTAGGAAATTCACAAAATTTTATATTTTTAAAATAAACAAATTATTACAAAAAGTACATCATCCAAAAAGAAAACTCAAGCTCAACATATATTAATAAAAGGAAAACTACCTTTTCTACAGGTTAAATAAAAAGGAAGGGAACAAATAATCAGCTGTTTTTTAATCTATTGCACAAGAGCTGCATTATGGAATTCCTTCTGAAATTACATATAGAACAATATACTAACCTCTGCATTGTAAAATTTAGTTTTGACATCTAAAGGCTTTGACACCTAGAATTAAAAACAAATAAAAATAAGAAATATAAGTTACAAAAAGCTTCATAATAACAAAAGGTTTAAAAGAAGTTCATAACCCTGACCCTTACACATTAAAAAGATATAACTAAAAATAGTATATTTTGCGTCAGTGTTCTTTAAACTTTTAAGACCCACAATACCTTTGAAATTATATGATTTTCTGACAGAATCCTATACTTTTATCTGAAAGTATGTGTAAGATACAAATCTTAATTTCATAATATAGGAAGCAATATAAAACCGAGTTCCTGATATACCCAGAGCAATACCAAAGACTGGATCAGAAACAGCAAAAGAAAAACTGAACCCCTTTCTAGCTCATTGCTCTGAATACCCATATAATCAGATACTCAGTAGAGATTAACCTTATTACGTGAAGGAAGGTCACAATAAAACCTCAAAGTATAGGTGATACTGTACCTTAATAAGGCTAGAAAGGCAACTTAACTGTCAGAACAGATACAGATGGTTAGCTAAGAGAACCCTTTGTCTAGGCCGAGTTCTATAACACATATAGATTGCAAAGACCATATTTACCAAGCGGAGAGAAGTGCTCATGCCATCCCTAGGGTAACACACCCCAGAACCAACCTGATGATTAAGTTTAGAACCATTAGTGAACCAAACTTTACAGTTGACCTTAAGCCAACTAGGATTCTTAAGCCAATCTCATAGACAGAAGTCAAAATTTTGAGAAAAAAGAAGGAAAAAAAAGAGAAAAAAAAAGAGAAGTTAAATAACTATTAAAAATTAATTTTCTGATTTACTTAATGCATAAAATATGGAGGAATCTAAATAATGTTTTATCAATATAAACAAGTACTCAAGTTTCCAAGTAAAAAAAAAAAAAATAAAACAGATTCAAATCAGATGTTTCTTCAATGTACCTAATTAAAAAAATAAATAAACAAATAAATTCATCAATATAGTCGACTTTTATTATACTACACTTTGGGGAACCATATTGTTTGTTGTGCCTGAACCTTTAAGAAAAATGCTAGATCTCACAAAATTATAACTTGCATAAGATTTACATAAGATTACATATTATCTTATATAATATTTAAATATTTACATATACAAAATTTATAAAAATATTACCTTTAATGATTTTAATTGACTAAAACCAAACAACTGAATCATTAACTGTTAGAATGACCAAAAATTAAGACAAATGCAAAACTAATTTTGTCTTTAGTTATTGCTTACTATTTCAATACTGAATTAATTTATAATCTTCTACTGACATGATGCCACTATCAAGATAGTTTAAGGAATTTCTTAGTCCAATGCAACAAAAAAAATTTTTTTCTTTCTTTGATTGGATGGACAAGATGTTACTAATTCCATGCACTTGTTTTTAAGTCTAGAAACATATTTAAATCTATTTTCATAATTGCACAAAAGTTTTATAGAAAATGAAAAAAACAGTGAATGACTGAAAGAACAGATCTGTCTATCTCATTCCTATGATTCACTATAAATGTATAAAATGGAGATTTATTATTTATGGATAAAATAACATTGTAAACAAAAGGAAAATCACCAGATTAAAATTTTCATTTGTTGTAAGCTGATTTGTTAAATTAGGAATTTCAACAGTACACCAATAATTTAAAAGCCATTTCAAATAGCAAGGCTTTAAAATGCAACTTAAATCTAACTTGAAAACATTGTGACAGCAAAATTTGTTTTAAACTAGTTTGTAAAATTCTATAAATTTTTCTTACATTGATTAATAATTAATGTTTAAAAACTACAGTATAAGTTAAAAACTATAATATAAGGGCAGATTTTTTAACAATAATCAAAAATCGTGCATATCCAAAATTCCGTACAATATTTGCAGCAGTGTTATTTTCTCAGAGACACTGGCTACAGCAGAAAAAGTCTGTCAATAAGATGAAGTACCATTTGAAATAACTATAGGAGGGGTTGAAATGTCACTACCATTAACACGATATTAAAAAAAATATTGATTTATAAAACAGTAATACAATCGGTCTACATGCATGTGCGTTGTAGAGATATCTATTAAAAAAGTTCACAGGTTGTTAAAACATAATTCTATCATATAAGAGCCCCATGTTATGATCACAGTATTAACTATAATGGCCCATTGAAAAAAAGCATATTTTCTGGAACCGAAATCCAGAAAACAGTTGTTTTTCACCTAAAACACACAATTACGGCTTAGCTGTACTATTATATCTAGATCCACACAAGTTCTAGATGTTTTATTTAAGCCGCATCATATGGATTTTTTTACCTTGAAGCAAGTGTTGCGAGAATCAACTGATAATACTTCTTTCCTGCTCTTTGTAAAAAAATTGTGGACGTGGCAAAGAAAACAAATAATGAGAAAAGGACAGAAAACATTCAGATTATCATGAACATTTATATACATGTGAGATAAAAAAAATTGGTTCCTTTCTTCTCTTTCTTTTTTTTTTTTTTTTTTTTTTTTTTTTTTTTTTTTTTAATTTTCGAAACAAATCTGCGTTTAACAATGTGTTTTTGGAACAAACTCAAAAAGTTTCGGATCAGAATCATCCCTAAATTTATTATTCGATGTGGCAGTCCATTTTTAAGTGCATGGGCCCAGAGTAATGCTTCGTTTTCCCCCTCTTGGGTTCAGAAACGGGTTAAACAGATTTCTCGACACTACATTAGACAAAATTCGGGTCAAACTTTAGTTTTGACACTTTGACCATTCTTTGCTAACTTTCAAACACCTGTACCATCAATAAACAGCCTAAGACTTTTTTTGGGAGGGGGGAAGGGTGGTGAATATTTCACAGAAAGAAAATATTAGAAAAACAAAAATGCTATCAAAACATCGATCTGGTCTGCCCTTACCTCCATAAATGTTGAAAAGGAAAAAATGGAGTGAATAGCCCATAGAAAAAGGAATAAAAGGCGTAAATAACCGAAAAAAAGTGGAATGCTGTGAAAAAAGGAGAGATTTCCAGAAAAAAGGAAAAAGAGGAAAAAAAAGGAGTGCTGCGGTGTCTGCAATCTTCCTGATATGGAAGATGAACATTATAAGGTTTTCAAAACGTAAACCTAGTAAATAAAACATGATTAGGCATAAATGCTCTACTGACCATGGGTAAGTCAAAGCATCCACAAGAGAGATACAGAGAGTAATCTCTCTAAAGATCCAGACCCTAAAAGTGCTTCACAATGATTATTGCCTCAACTTCAGTCACAAATGCAAAGGAAGCATAGCTAATAAGAGTTCAAGGATGGCAGTAGGGGATTTTTTAATGAAACCTTTGAGTGCAATACAGATTATTCTCTGCAGTTTGTTATCAGACTTAACAGTCAAGTATTGAACCAACAAACAATAGAATCATAGGTGATAATAGGACAGATAACCAGGTTATAAATCCAATAAACAGCCTATGGAGTAAGGCCCCTAGTCTTGCCAATGGAATTCCTATGGTACCAGAAGATCCTCTTAGCCTTTTGTGGACTAGGATACATAACAACCCCAGTTAAGGTTCTTGTCAAAATAGGCTCCAATAAAATTAACCTTGTTAGAGTAATTAAAATTTTCCCAGTAGAAGATATCCCCAAAATTTAGGTTCTTCTTCCTGGAAATGGCAACTAGACTAATCGTAGAGGGATTCAGAGACAAGCCAAAATTTTTATATCACAAAGCACCTGGGTTCCTCATTAATAATGCCAGAGATTGTTTGACAAAACTTATGGCTAACAATTATAACAACATCGTCAGCATAACCTAAGCATCTGATACCAAAGCTTGTAAGATAGAAAAGTAGAATCCACTATAATATTCCAAAGAATAGGTAAGAGAGCTCCACTTTGCAGACAGTTCGAAGTGGCAAAACAGTCCTGGACAACCTTGCAAGTATGCAGAACATTAACATAAATGTACCTTGAGGTCAGTCGATTCTTAAGCCAGTTGGAAATAACTGGGTCAATACATTTTAGAATAAGGACCTGAAAACTAGTGTAAATGGGGATCCTATCAAAGGCTGCCTCAATATCCAAAAGAACTGCAAAAGTAATCTCTTTCTCCTGAATGTTTTTTCCAAAAGGAATAAAAGCTCATAAAGCACAGAGACTACTTGCTGTCTAGGCGACAAGGGATCTGTAGCAAGAAAAGAGTTCCTAAGGTACTTGTCAAGTTTTTCTACAGCTTTCAGAAGAAAAGATGTGAGGCTAATAGGTCTGAAAGACTAGGCTTCTTAGTAATTATCTTTCTCTGGTTTGGGAATAAAGACAGCTTTATGGACCTCTGTTGGGATACCTTAAGACCAGGCGAAGTCAAAGGCCACCACAAAAGTCACTTGGTCCTGGTTCCACTCCTCCCCCCTCCTGGGAGCATTACTGGGGCTAACCTCAATATTTGCAGACTGAAAGTACTGCCTGCAATTGCACTTTTGAGCATTGGACAGACCATCAGAACTTATGAGAATTGCATTTAAAAATAAATAATTACAAGTTAGGGATTTAATCCTGGGTAAAGGTAGCAATTGCCATTTTAAGATTGAGGCTCATTTCCATCATAGTGTAGGATTGAAAATGGAGAAAATAATACAGTTACTTATTAGGATTATTTTATATGTGTGTGTGTTTGTATGTATGTATGTATGTGTGTGTGTATATATATATATATATATATATATATATATATATATATATATAAAATGGAAAAATATTTATGAAACGTTGCACAATTTATTTTTAATTTTACTTTCTACCAAAAAGTATTGTATTATGAACTGTAAAAAGTATAGAATCAGTTCAATACTTTCTCTCAAAGACAAGATAAAAAAGAAGGTAAAGAGAAAATTAATAACTTTACTGTAAAGATAACACCAAATAAAATACCAAACAAATAAAAAATTCACACAAAACTTACATTAAATATTTAATATGAAAAATCTTCTAAAAATTTACAATTAAAAAACAATAAAAGTAATATGCATACCTGAAATTTAAAAAATTTCCTAAAGTGCATTTTTTCATTGTTCATGCTTGTATAACTGACTGTACATGCTAATCTAATAAGAGCAAATGCACACACTGAGTTAAATCATTAACTGTTACTATATCACAATTAAAATTATTCTTGGATCAAAAGAAGTTTATTATGGATAGGATGAGATAACTTGGATAGGAAGTTTAATGGTTCTAAGATTTTAAGGAAACATTCATTTACACTTACAAAATTGGGAAAATTTATTATTCTGACAATTCAAAACTTTAAGTTGCTTAAGTAAAATTTTAATATACACGAAATCTCTATGAGAAAAATATAAAAGCTCCTTCAAATATAGCTATTGAAATAAAACAATACAAAAAAGAGTATACATTGTCATATGAAATTAGCAGGTAATTCAGGAAATAATATATGAAAATGAAATAAGGAAAGAAATTATAGTCAACAAGAATGAGAAGTTAAAATGATATTACCAGAAAGCTAGGCTTACTTTAACAGATAAAGTAGTGTGAATATTAAAATGTTTTTAGATTTCTTATAATATATTCTCTGGATAACATTTTAGAACAAGGAATATATATTTTATTCATACTGAAAAAAAGTTAATTTAAGATAGTAAAACCTTTAGACCAATTCCACTTAAAATTTTAAAAGCAATCACTTCTGCTAAACCAATATACATAAAATTATAAAAATACTTTCATTTGTTCATACTTTTATTTTAAACAAATCGTATATTCTCCCTCTAGAAAAAAAAAAGATCACTCTTGCATAAAAATAAACTCCATCCATTCAAAATAACAATTACATCCATCAGGCATTAAGTTTAATTTCAAATAAGTTATTGATATTCAGTATTAAATTGAAGCATCATTCCCACACTGATACTTCAAAGCAGAATAATAGTTTAAAATATTTTTCTATTAAAAGCAGTTTCTTTTTTAAACTTCATTTTTTTTAAAGTTTTTAAATTAAAATTATAAAAAAACAAACAATTTTTTACAATTAAAAAAAAATTCCTTTATGTTACTTAAATTTATGAAAATGGTTAAAGCTCCAAATAGTATCACCACAGTTGAAACTATCATCATTTCATCTAATTAAGAAAAATATTACTGACCACATGATTTAGAGACACATTTTTCAAACTGAATATCACAGCTGTAATCAAGAAAAGCTAACTTAAAATAGCAAAATTAATAAAGAAAGCGTAAAGATACTTCAAATTTAAAATTTGTCTTCTTTTGCCACTGTTGAAACATAGTAAGAATTGTCCATGCATGTGCAATCAATTCTCTATCTTCATAGTTCTCAGCTGTGAAGATTGAGAATCATTGGTCTGTTAAGAGATTTGATTGGAAAATAGTTCACTCATTTTAGATGCTTGACATCGTGTTTGAATGTTATGGATTTTCTTTTCATTTTGGCACATAAATAGTTTTAGAACTTATGGTAAATTTTTAAAGAAAAAAGTGCTTTATTGACATATACATGGATGAGCTTGTATTTGAACATAAATAGTATATAATATACAATTAAGTACAATTATAAATAACTGAGTTGATCAATAAATTTTTAATAAATCTTGTCCTAGCTTCTTGGGATTATAGATAATGAAAAATTACATATTTACACAATCATTAATCACATTCTTTGGAAATTATATATTTCTATTTAACTTTATTAAGACAAGATAAATTTCAAAATTATATTTCAAGATGTTTTACAGTTATATTATTAACATCTTTTTCTGGGAATTTGTTCATTATTCTTTTACAATTGATGTAGTTTTCTTAAATTCTTGATAGTTCATTATTAGAAAATTTCTCCTCTTCTTATCCCTATATCATGTTTTGAAATGTTCCAGAATAATTGCTAGCATTGTTGTATTCAACTGTAAATGGATGCTACAAATCAGCTTTTTATTAATGTCTTCTGACAGAAGCATTCGAAGCCCAGTGACATTGGGGTAGCGCTTCGCGTTCCCACGCTGCAAGTCTGAGGTTCGATCCCCGGGCTGGGCAAGGTTGACTCAGCCTTTCATCCCTTCAGTGAGTAGAGAAATTGAGGATCAAGCATACTTGGGAACTAAACACTGGGGGTTCCGCATAAGGCTGACTATCTAACTGGAATATATGCTTTGCACCCCAGGGCCCTTGGTCTAGGAAACTGAGATTGGCACCGTAGGCCCTGGCCCCCTAGGGGCTGTTGCGTCAAGGAGTAGAGATGGAAGCATTCACAAATGTAACACCATGAATTTTGTTCACAATTTTATTATAATAGCACCATATAGTTGGCCAAAAATACTACCAAAGGCAACACAAAGTAGGTTCTCATATAGAAGTAAATCCCATGCAGAAGACCCGCAGGCTTGACCTGCTGTTTCCAGAGGTATTGTTTATGAGTGATTGAATGATTGAATTTACCTTTAGAGCAGTTCCTGGGGGATTCCTCAAGAGCAGGGCACTGCCACTAGAGGTCTTTTGTATACAGACCCAGATAGAAAAACACAACTCAAGAGTACCTAGAAGAACAAGCCACAGACTGATACAAATCTCAGTAGACAACAGACAGGATCCTATAGCTCTAAAGGCTCAAGAAGTTGGCATGCAAGGTTGGTTTTTAGTTTTAACTAAAAACCAAGAAAAATTGGCAAACACACAAAATGTGGCAAGCTGTATCCTCCTTAAGATGCTAACCATGACACAAAGAATCAGGACTGATCCCAAAATGTTGAGATATATTATGAAGGCACAGTGACCAATAAGAAGACCAACCACCTACCTCAGAACATTCCTATGAACCAACAAAAGCTCTTTATAGCACAAACTGGGAAAGTCCCGATTGAACTGTTTGGCTTGCCTATCACCCTTCCGTTATGCCAGTTAGAATACTGGAAATGCTTGAAATAAAAATAGAATTCCTAATAGACCCACAAGCAATACCAAGGTCAGACTCAGGCCCAGTAAAAGAGATGCTGGACACCTTCCTAGCTAATTTATCAAATAGCTCCTGTATACCCATATGACCAGGTACCCAGTAAAGATTTACTTAGTAACAAGAAAAAAGGTCACAAAGAGCTTCTAAGCATTCCCAAATCAGAGCACAGGGCACCTTGACAAGAAGGCCTGAAAGGCAGCTTCTCTGTTAGGACAGATAAAGATGGTATGCTTATGCAAACCCATGTGAAGGCAGGTACTACAACACATGTAAACGACAAAGACCTCAACTTTAAAAACAGTAGCATATTTACCAAATGAAATAAAAAGCTCAGTGCTGTCCATAGGACAACACACACAAGCACCAAACTGATAATTAAGCTTAGAAGCATCATTGAACCAAACACTACAGTTGCACTTAAGCCACCTAGGATTCTTAAGTCAATTTTCCCAAGAGTGAAAAGGTATATTGTAAGGTTTACAATGGTAAACCTGATCTTTAGAACATCATTAAACATAGTACAAGATGACCAATGAATGAATCAAAACATCCACCAGAGAGATACAGACAGTAATAGATACAGACTCTATAGATCCAGACCCTAAAAGTGTTTCACAATGATTATAGCCTCAGCTTCAATTGCAGATGCAAAGGAAGCATGTCCAATAAGAGTTCAAGGATGGCAGTAAGGGTTCTTTTAATGAAACCTATGAGTGCAATACAGATTATTCTCTGTAGCTTGTTATCAGACCTAATACAGTCAAGCATAGTCCTGGACCACCAAACAATAGAGTCATTGGTAATTATAGGACAGATATCCAGGTTATAAATCCAATAAACAACCTTTCAAGTAAGGCCCCAAGTCTTGCCAATAGAATTCCTATAGTACCAGAAGACTCTCTTGCCTTTTGCAGACAGTAGAATACATGAAAACCCCAGTTAAGATTCTTGTCAAAATAGACTCCAAGAAGCTTAACCTCATTACAATAAGTAAGCTTTTCACCATAGAAGAAGATATCCCCAAGACTTTGGTTCTTTTTCCTGGAGAAGGCAACAAACAAGCCAGAATGTGTACACCACAAGACAGTATGCTTGAGAGTATCATTCATAATGCCAGAGGTAGTTTGATCAAACTTATCCTTAACAATTATGGAAACATCATCAGCATAACCCAAACAGTTGTCACCTAAGTTTGTAAGATAGATAAGCAAAGAATCTACCACAGTACACCAAAGGATGAGATAACTGCACCCTGAGGAGAAGTGACTTGAACAACCTTGCTAGCCCCCAGAACATTAGTACAAATGTACCTGGTGGTCAGCAGATTCTTAACCCAATTATAAATAACAGGATTAGTACCCTGTATCTCAAGGGCCCAAACAACAGAATCAATAGGGATCTTCAAAAGCCCCTTCAATATTAAAGAAAATTACAAGAACAATTTGTTTGTCAAATGCATTTTTCTAAGAGAAAAGAAAGCTAATACATTACAGAACAAGTTGATCTGCCAGGCTGATATGCATGCTGCCCAGGCAATAATTGATCTGTAACAATGCAAGATATAAAAATTCTACAAAGAATGGGAGCAAGAAGTGTGATATCCTCTTAATGAAAGATGGGAATAATCCCATCCAAATCAGAGGATTTGTAAGGCTTAAAAATATTTATGTCCCATACAACCCTACAATAGGAGATCACTAATTTAGCAGCATCCTAATTCTCCTTACCATGAACCTGAGAAGGAGCAGTCTCCTAGAAACATCAAGAGAGCCCCAGGAAATGTACCCAATTCAGCTAAAGCCTCCTTCCCAGTTTTGATGAAATTCCCACAAGGAAGTCTAAGGGCATTGAGGTTATGACCTTCGTCTTTGGACATAACATTCTTAGAAGTTACAGGAATGTCATTAATGTCCTCATAGAAAAGCTGCCAAGAATGCCATTTGGCTTTTCTGATAGCCTTACTGTAGGCAATAAGCACAACAATAGGCCTTTCAGTCACAGACTTTTTGGTCCTATTGAATTGCTTTCTACATGTCTTATACAGGTCATTATGCTCAATTGACCATCAAGGCATACTATTTGGGAAGCTAATGAACATAGTTTTATAATTGCGATGATAAGCATTAAGTATAACATATTGGGCAGAGTTAACAGCTAATTGAAAATCAGCAATCCAATTGAACTTGCCCTAAACTGTGTAAAGCTGGGTCTTCAGGTCCTTATAGTCAGAACACCAATCAGTAGTCCACAGTTTCCTACTTTCAATTATAGTACATTATAGGCCCTTATTAGAAAATACTATTAGTTGATGATCTGATGCAGTAACAGCCTCTGACACCCTCCAATCAATAACATAATCAACACATTTAAATTACAAATAGTGAGATCAATGACCTGAATATTAATAATGGCTTTACACCTATCATCCAGTGGATCAGCCTTGTCAAAAGGAAGGCAGACACAAAGACAAAATCACCAGATGATCTTTTGTCACAAATCTTAATCATATTGCCACATAAGTAGTTGACAAAGTTGACAACATTGAACCTAGAGCTCACAACATTGCATGACCTGGGTCTATTGCTAAGAAAGTCATAAAAAATATTAAACCTTTAAGGATTGTGACATAACTTTTCTATTAAAGATTCAGGGCTTCTGAAAGAGAGCAATGTCAAGATCAACATAGATGACCCTACCAGTATTAAAACTACAGTCGATATAGCCTATCAGGTCATTGGCACATGCAAGCCCACTCACCATAAGGTTGTAACACATTGAAGGGCAGGTGTGAGATCCACTTTATAAATCTCGGTTTATTATGCAAAACAATTATTTAAATTTTATTTTGTCACCGTGAACTAAACGATTTTGAAAACGATATTTATTATGATGAGTATATTTATTTGTACGTTATGGCAACAAGCCAGTTCTCATTCTGTAAGTTTTTGTTAACAGTTTTTTTTTAGAAAAAGGGAGCACCTTGTGATGTCTATGTAGCTTATGAAAATGGGCTTAGTTCGCCCGAAAGTTGACGATATCTGTTCTTTTATCTTTATTTGTTTTATATTGAATTGTGCTGTCTAAAGAATAAATATTTTAAAAGACATTCTCAAGTTTTGATTTCAAAGTCCTGTTTAGAGACGAATCTTTTGGAATCACCACGGCAAGATAGAGATCTCATTATGAACCTGGAAAATTTCAGGTAAGAGATATTTATTCTTACAATTTGATATCTGTTTTTGGAAGTAGAAAACCAAAATCTGGCATCCCTGCCGGGACCTGAAAAAATTGAAAACTTGAGAATTAGAATTTATGATATCTGATTAGATTATTATAATATGGATGTAGACAGCATTAAAAAGTTGAGAACTCCTACTAGGAGTAATTTTACTAAAGCTCTGAATAAGGCAATGGAAGCTTTAGAAAAGAAAGATGAGGACACCGATTCTTTGGCGTCACAGATTGTTCTTTTAGAACAAAAGTTTAAAGAATTAAAAGAATTAGATACGAAGGTTTTAAATATACTTCAAAACGATACTACATGCACTCAGGAAAATTTTAAGGCAGAATATGAAGCAATTATTACTTATGAGGATAGATTTTTAGAAACCAAAACTAGATTACAGAGACGCTTGAATAATTTGGAAAAACCGAAAACCGAAGTAACTGTAATTAAAGATTCTTCCGAAAATGTAAATCGAAAATTCAGACTTCCGGAACTAGAATTAAAGCAATTTGATGGGAATATTAAAGAATGGCTGCAATGGTGGGGTCAGTTTAAAAAGATACACGAAAGTCCAGATATCGCAGAAGACAATAAGTTTTAATATCTTATTCAATCAACACTTAGAAATTCTCCTGACAGACAGTTAGTTGAATCCTTTCCTCCGTCTGGAAAAAATTATGATGATGCTGTCAAATGTTTGAAACAGCGATTCAGAAGAGATGATTTGTTAATCGAGGTTACTATAAGAGAGCTACTTTCAATTGTAATAAATAATGCAAATCCTCAAGGTCATAAATATTCTCTTGCTAAGCTTTATGATAATTTAGAAGGGCATCTGCGGTCTTTAAAATCATTAGGAGTTGCAAACGATAATTTTTCTTCAATATTACTCTTCCCTCTTATTGAATCATGTTTACCCAGGGATTTGATGAAAATTTTATGAGCGAAATCACACTGAAATAATCGCATCAGAAACTACCGGAAATTCTAGTATGACTCATCTCTTAAATTTTCTTAAAAAGGAAATAGAATCAGAACAGAAACTAAACATTGCTCGTTCATTCGGAATAGATAGTAATAACAAAAAAAGGATAACTCATTATTCTCGAGAAAAGGATAAACCAACTGCCGCAGACTTATTCAATAGTTCAAAGTGGAATACACATCCTAACGAACTAAAAAATAAAGCATGTATTTTTTGTGATAAATCGCATATGACTCAAGATTGTAGATCAGCAAAAAATTTAACGTACGAAAGGAAAAAGGAAATTCTTTTAAACCACGGAATATGTTTTCAGTGTTTAAATTCTACAAATAAATCAAAACACCTTGCGTGTTTTTGTAAAACGAAAGTTAATTGTTCGAAATGCAATGGACAGCATTTTGCTATAATGTGTAAAATGAATGATGAATATCCAGATAATAAAAATAAAGAAAAGAAGTCGGAAGAAGTAGTTGTTACGGAGAGTTTGACTAATAAAACATGCATGCAACAAGTTTATTTACAAACATTAGTAGTTCAAATTCGGGAAAAAAATAGTAAAGGTAGATTTATTCGTGTTCTCATTGATACTGGATCACAACAGTCTTATATTTCGAAATATGCTGCAACATTTATGAAGTATGAGGTCATAAATGAAGAATCTATTTTGCATTCTTTATTTGGAGGAGTTGAGAAATTAAAAAACCATAAAAAATATTTGGTTCATTTAAGTAATGTCGATAATGGTTATCATTGTAATTTTGAAGTTTTGGATCAAGAAATCATTTGTTCTAATATTTCTAGAGTAAACTTATCTGCCTATACTAAGGAACTGAAATGTAATAATGTATTTTTAACTGTTGTTGTGCATGCATATAATGATCAATTGTTGTATCAATATTCACCCCTAGAGATTCATTTATTAACTGGGGCAGATGTTGCTGGTAAACTGCTCAATGGGGAAGTAAAGAAACTTAGTTCAGGATTGGTATGTGTAGGAACTAAATTAGGCTGGACTCTTATGGGAAAAACAAAAGAAGTAAAAAAAAAATGGCAGTACAAATACAGTTCTATCCTGTCATGTGAATGATTCAACTATCTCAGATTTATAGAGATTAGACACACTTGGTATTAGTGATCCTAGTGAAAGGAAAACCAGGGAATTAGAGCATTCATCAAAAGAGCATTTTCTCCAAACTGTGACCAGAAATTCAGAAGGAAGATATCAAGTACGTCTACCTTGGGTTGAGGGTCATCCCCCCTTAACAAATTGTAAGGACATTTCTGAAAAGAGACTTGCAAATTGTATCAAATCCTTAAAAAGATTAGGAAAAATTGACGAGTACGAAACCATTTTTAAGGAATGGTTGGATCAGGGTATTATTGAGGAAGTAAGCAGTTTGGAACCAGAGCACTACTTACCTCACTGCCCTGTATTCAAAGAAAACTCCACTACAAAAATTAGGCCTGTTTTTGATGGTTCTGCCAGAAACAAGAATTCCCCTTCAATTAATGATTGCTTAGAAAAGGGGCCCAATTTGGTTGAGCTGATTCTTTCTGTTTTAAACAGATTTAGAATAGGAAAATACGGAGTTACCGCCGACATAGAAAAAGCATTTTTGCAAATTGAACTCCATGAGCAAGACAGGCCCTTTTTAAAGTTTTTGTAGTGGAAAGATGGACAAAAGGAGCAGTTAAGAATTTTTCAGCATAGAAGGGTTGTTTTTGGGATAACATCCAGCCCTTTCTTACTGGAAGCTACTCTTGAATTTCATTTGAATAGTGTTCCTCTTGAATACCAAGAAACGACCAAAAAACTTTTGAAGTCCTTTTATGTGGACAACTGCGTCCACAGCGTGGATAATGAAAAAGAGCTGGTGAAGTTTATTCATGAATCACAAGAAATCCTTAGTCCGGCAAAATTTAATTTACGAGGGTGGGAGCATACCCCTTTTGAGAACAATAAATCTGACCTAACATTGACAAAAACAGTCCCTGTCTTCGGATTAAAATGGGAAACTAAAAATGATGTTCTATCTGTTGATTTACGAGACATAGATCCCATTGAAGAAGATCAACCCATAACTAAACGGATTATTTTGTCAATTGTTCACAAAATCTTTGACCCTATTGAATTTACCTGTCCAGTAACATTAATACCAAAATTAATGCTGCAAGAATGTTGGAAATTGAAACTGTCCTGGGATGCTAGTTTACCATCTGGGATGGCCAAAAAATTTGTCAAATAGAAAAATCAGCTGAAATTGTTAAGTGATATTTCTATCCCTAGATGTCTAGATAAAAATGATGGTGATAGGAAGATATCATTGCACATATTCTGTGATGCGTCAGAAAAAGCTTATGCTACGTGTATTTTTTTTAGAATTGAAGGCGACCATTCAACTGATTGCCAGTTAATACAAGCTAGAGCAAGAGTCGCCCCTTTGAAATCTATATCAGTATCTAGACAAGCTTTTAGCTTGTAGTATAGGAGCAAGACTGTGTCAATCCGTGAAAACTAGTTTAGGAATGGAGCAAGTTGCTACACAGTATTGGTCTGATTCCAGTAATGCTCTATACTGGATCAAGAAGAACGAAAACTGGGCCACTTTTGTGTTTAATCCTGTTAAAGAAATTCGTCTTCTGAGTGACCCAGAAGATTGGTATCACATATCCGGTCATCAGAATCCTGCCGATTTACCCTCACGGGGTTGTAGCAATGAAAATTTGGCTAGGTCTAATTGGTGGTTAGGACCTCATTGGTTGAAAAACCCACAGAATAATTGGCCTAAATCCAATATTTTTCCCGATGAAGAAATTGTAAATGCTGAAAAAAGGAAAACAATTGTTAGCGTCATAGATACAGAAGGGGAAGACAAAATCTATGATATTTTCTCCTCTTTCCATAAACTTCTTATGGCCGTATCATGGATTTATAGATTTGTAAATAATTGCAAGGTGAAGAAGAATTTTAGAAAATCAGGAAGCATAACTTTGGAAGAAAGAAATCAATCAGAAGTATCATTGTTGAAGTTAGTATAGCGAGAATCTTTCACAGGATCAAGCGACAAACGTCTTCAAAAACTGCAAATTCTTGAGGATGAAAACGGGCTTTTCCGAATTAAGACTAGACTTTCATTGAAGGACGATTTAAAAAACTTCAAATTTCCTATCGTGTTGCCAAGTGAGCATCCAATAGTTGAAAAGCTTATTCGATGGAAACATTGTTCTCTAGGTCATGCAGGTGTACAAATAGTTATGGCCAACCTCAGAGAAGAATTCTGGATACTAAAATATAGAAAGACTGTTCGCAAAGTTATTAAGAATTGTGTAACTTGCAAGAGGTATGACTCACGACCAATAAACATTCCACCAGCTCCATTACCAGTCGACCGTCTTAGAGCAGCTTCTGTGTTTGAAATCATAGGAATAGACTTTGCTGGACCTCTCTATCTAAAAGGAAATCAGAAGTCCTGGATTGTTATTTTCACTTGTGCTGTATTTCAAACCATCCATCTAGAGTTGACTACTTCTCTCTCAACTGAAAGTTTTCTACAGTCATTCAGGAGATATGTTGATCGTCGTGGAAAACCAGCTATCGTTTATTCGGACAATGGAACAAACTTAGTTGGAGCAAACAACCTTATAAAAAAGATAAATTGGGAGACCGTAGCCAAGTACAGTACTGCACACAAGATCAACTGGACATTCATCCCTCCATCTGCACCCTGGTGGGGTGGATTTTGGGAACGTATGATTGGTATAGTGAAACGAATACTTCGTAAAGTCTTAGGACAGACATCTCTGAACTTTGAAGAATTAAACACTATTATATGTGACTGTGAAAGTGTCGTCAACGGAAGACCTCTCACTTATGTGAGTAGCGATGCAAGTGACTTAGAACCTCTTATTCCCAGTATGTTCCTGCAAGAGGTCAGAGAAGTTGGAATACCTGATCTGGATCACCTTGATAGTAAATCCCTAAATAAGAGATTTGTTTATCGCCAAAGGTTACAACAAGATTTAAGAAAACGCTTTCGTTCTGAATACCTGGGGCAGTTCAGACAGTATGAAAGAAAGACACAAAGTTCACCATCTATCAAGATAGGAGATATTGTTTTGATATCTAGCGACAATACAAAAAGAATCGACTGGCCACTGGGGAAAGTGACAGGGGGAAAGTGACAGAAATTCTGCCAAGGAAAGACAGTGTGGGTCGACTCATTAAACTTAGAACATCTCGAGGAGAAATTCTGCGTCCAGTTCAGCGCGTATTCCCTTTAGAGATCTCTTCAAATGATTCATCTTTTCTACCTGACAAAAATGCATTATCCACAAAAATCGCCTCTATGAAGAATGCTATTCTGAAGTGTTCCAACGACAACTCCATCGACAACATAGTTGTTCCAAATAAGACAAGACTAGGACGGACTATTAAAATTCCCGAAAGGTTGGATCTCTAAAATAGTTGTTGAGATGTGGGACTTCCACACCTCAAGGTGGGAGGATGTGAGATCTACTTTATAAATCTCGGTTTATTATGCAAAACAATTATTTAAATTTTATTTTGTCACCCTGAACTGAACGATTTTGAAAACGATATTTATTATGATGAGTATATTTATTTGTATGTTGTGGCAACAAGCCAGTTCTCGTTCTGTAAGTTTTTGTTAACAGTTTTTTTTTAGAAAAAGGGAGCATCTTGTGATGTCTATGTAGCTTATGAAAATGGGCTTAGTTCGCCCAAAAGTTGACGATATCTGTTCTTTTATCTTTATTTTTTTTTTATATTGAATTGTGCTGTCTAAAGAATAAATATTTTAAAAGACATTCTCAAGTTTTGATTTCAAAGTCCTGTTTAGAGACGAATTTTTTGGAATCACCACGGCAAGATAGAGATCCCATTATGAACCTGGAAAATTTCAGGTAAGAGATATTTACTCTTACAATTTGATATCTGTTTTTGGAAGTAGAAAACCAAAAGCAGGTATTGTTTATAAACCTGGAGGACATAGGGATCATAAATCTATATTTTATATGCCTCATTGACCATTAATGAACTCAAGAGATCTTTTACTGGCTTGAACCCTGAACCCATTAACCTCCAAGTTAGGAGATCACTGCTTTTGCCAACTGAAGTACTGTGGCTCTATACTAACCATATACAGTTATAACCATATTATGCTCGCATACCATGTTTCCCACCATTCTTGGGTTTTCTTAAATATTCACATAAATATCTACTGTGTGAAACTTTTGGACATCTGTATACCATTCCAAAACCCTACAGTTTCCAAAATGCTTCTAAAAGATAAAAGTGGTAGCAAAGTCATAAAACCTGGACCTAGAGTAATGGTTGGTCATTTAGTCAGGCAAGTCAAGCTTTATATAGGTTTTGACTTAAACATCTGGAAAATGCCATGCTGGTGATTCCTGTTTTAGTCTAAGATGAGTAGAATATAGCATGGTTCAATCAGGGTATAGGCAGCCACTTCACTATATTCTTCTAAAACCTTTCATTTCCATAAAAGGTAACTTCAGAGATAATAATAATAATAATATGACTTTGAAAAAACAAGTTTATCCAAAGAGCCAAATTTTTTCCGAGATAGTGATGATTATCAGAAATGATGTTTATCAGTCCCTATTCATATAGTTGATATAATTTAGGGCTGACTTACCTGAATATACTGAAATACCTGATTAAGTTTCACAACTGTCATATTCTATACTGTTTCTAACTCAAAACTATGTCCTTGTGATCAATGTTGGAAAAAAATGTTTGAACATGCTATCCATCTCCATCATCAATAGAATTTGTCAATACATTATAAAAAGAATGATATAAATTTCCTCTGGAGAAACTCTACACACAGTAGAGATAAAACTTGACATTGGCTACAGATCATTTATAAAAAAGATCTAAAAAACGATTTATAATAAAGATAACTTGCATATTCTAACAACATATTTTAATCTAAATGCAGTCCAATTATAAAATGACCATGTTTAAGAAATAAACTTACATATGAGTTCCTATTTCTTTGACTTCATGATGAATGACATCATCAACACTTTCATCAGGATTCAATTTAGTTACTGAGCTATAATTTCCTCTGTGCCCAGTTAAAACAATTTTCTGCATGCCTATTTGTAAATCTGCCTATATAGATATAAATAGTTAAAAATAATTCTAGCCACCACTGAAAAAAACTATAATAAGAGTTTGAATTTTAACACTAAACAACCAAACACACTTAAAACACTATAGAACTGAAAGATTTAAAAGTAAGCAAAAATTATTTTTTTTTTTTTTTTTTTATGTATGAACACTTAAAAATTATAAATATATTTATAAACTCTTGAGAATTCCCTATATGTGTGTGTGTTCACAAGAATCGCTCATGTATATAGCATATATACAATTATTACGGACTAACAAATACATATTACATATGACTACAAGAGAGCTGCTGCTTTCTCTGACTCAACACATTTACACATTTAGTTATGATTCCCTTTTATACATGGGGGAATATAGTTATGGTTCTTGCTCCTAGATGAAGCTGCAGTTAAGTGTCTCTGGATATAGCTCCATAAATAAGACAACATATAAATACTATTAATAATTAAAAATATTATGATGTTTTTAAAAATTGTTAAAATTAGATATCAAATACATGTAAAATATAATTGTATTTTTAAACTAGAAAAGAGAATATGAAAATGAGTATCATGGACTAGTCAATTACACATACAGTAATATTTCTATGAATATAAAACTATCAGTCAGCACTTTATTGGTCATAATCATAAATAAACAATCCTCTTCCCAATTGTTTGTATTCTATCAAAAAGAATCTTCATAATAAAGTACGTATATGTAATATAGTAACAAATACTTAAGTACAAATACATTAGATATTCCTCGGTTAAGAATCATTATACATAAGTAAAATATATATAAATAATTATAAGTTCAACAATCTATAATATTATTAATTCAGGGATGCAAGAAATGCTTTGGAAAGGAGTCTGCCCTTCCCACTCAGCAATTGCATTAAGTGCAAAAATACTTAATTACTAGATAGCATACATTTTTATTTATGGACTTTCTATATGGAGAGAGGTTATGCAAAATTTATAATAACATTTAGCTAACTATAATGCTAAAAATGTTTCATTGCATTTAAAAAAGTATATAAATGTTAGGGATTAAGCTATTTGGCTTTGTAGCGGGTACAAATTTCCCCTCTCCTTTTTTACGATAGGTGGCGCTAGAAAGCCATTGAGTGTGTGTTCTAACATAGTGTCAGTGGTCTATGAGAGTGTGTTTTGTGCTCTTTGTTGTTTTATGTTCTGTGTTGTGGAACTTTGAAAGGAAATAAAAATGGTTCCTAAAAAAATAGACTAAATTAATTCTCTACACCTTTTGAAATAAGAGTCTCGTCCTTCTACAGCTTTTAAAATTGTATAAAAATGATCAATATGACACCATTTCTACTAACAATGAATAAATTCCTAGCGAGCCTGTACAATACATTTCTTCTTATTTATTTTGTTTATCAATATTAGTTATTTATCAATATTAGTTTGATTATTTTTGGTTTATTGGTTTTTTTTACAGTGAAAAAAACTAAACAAGGGTATTCCATACCAAATCAACGGAAGGTTTCTACCTGACTATCTCCAATTTTGATTAAATTTGGTATATTAAGATATTTTAATGGTATAAAGAAAATCAACAAATCTTACGTTCAAATAATAACTGGTCTGGAAATTATAAGGCTTTAAAGTTGCCAGATTTATCTAAAAATTATACTATCAGCATACCTTTAAATTTCACTTGTTACTCACCTAATTAAGCTAGAGATATATGCAAGGTGTTATTTTAAACCTTTTTTAATGGGCTTTCATATGATATACAACACAATAACTTGAAAAATTTTTTTAATTTAAATTAACTCCAACAGGACGAATGTATATTCTTTCTGATGTAAATTCTCAAAACACATGAAGCTTTCTACCAGTTTCGACTAAATAAGTAGCACCATCCATCAAAAGTAATGCACTTTAATGATTTTTCTTTATTCTAAAATCTCCACAAATGTTAAATGTACTATTTACTAAAGTATACATACTATGTAAACATTAATGCCATCCTATATAGCTGAGTTAGATTTAAAGTAATGAATGCATGTTCTCATTTTCGTTATTGTAATAGTAAATATATCAAACAAAAAACTTTTGTAGCTTGTGATCCCATTATGATCCCAACATGAAACTTTGAGGATTAATTAACAATAATGTGAGCAATTTTTGAGATTTTTTTCAAAATTTTAAAAACTTGGCTTTTTGAGAAATTTAAATTTTAAATTTAAATTTAAAAAAAAATTCAAGTCATTATGTGTTGTATATCATAGGAAAGCCCATTAAAAAAGGTTTAAAATAACACTTTGCACATATATCTCTAGCTTAATTAGATGAGTAGCAAGTGTAATTTAAAAGTATGCTGATAGTATATTTTTTGGACAAATCTGGCAACTTCAAAGCCTTATAACTCCCAAACCAGTTATTATTTGAACATAAGATTTGGGGATTTTCTTTATAACCATGAAGTCACTTACTATATCAAATTTAATCAAAATTGGAGGTGGTAAGGTAGAATTTGTTTTAAAATTGTGTTGATTTCACATGGCATCACCCACAAGTGATTTTGATCACAATTATTCCTTTTATTATTTGTGTTAAAACAATTTTGACTTATAAAAATTAGATCTTATTAGAGCTTTTAATCCTTTTTACTTAATTAATTTTCCTCATTTCCAGTAATCTAGCAAAAGTAAATGTTTGAGTCATATAAATGTATTACCAACCTAGAAATTTTAACTGAGTTAAACAAATATGAACAGTAATTGATAAATTTAAAACCGTGTCCAACCCTACTGGATGTTGTACTTGCTGCAAAAGATGTTGTTAAATCAGACCCAACATTAGAGCTCAAACGGTTAAAATTAAAAATGCTGAATAGAAAAGTGTACATTAAAGTTTATGTACAGAGAAAGTTGAATGGCTGAGGCACAGAGGAAACAAAGAGAAAGGAGGTGAATGCAATGAAAAACTATACATTAGTTGTAACATAACATGTATAACTGAATTTGAAAAATTGTTTTGACATCTTTCTGTTTTATTTATGTAATTATTGCAAAGATAAGTATCTGGTATATTTAAGGGGAAAGTGTGTGTGTGTGTGTGTGTGTGTGTGTGTGTGTGTGTGGTGTGGTGTGGTGTGGTGTGGTGTGGTGTGGTGTGGTGTGGTGTGTGTGTGTGTGTGTGTGTGTGTGTGTGTGTTAGTTATTTCTCTGTTGTTGCTGTTTTATGCTTGCAAGTCATCTAGCAAGCAAAGCACACAAGTATTATATTATAATTTGACAAAATGGTATGACCTTATATACAAAAATTTGCCAGTCTATGGTGTATTTGTTTCCCCCATACCTTATTAAAAAAGTGTATTCATGCCTCTGCCTAGAACACAAAGCGATGCTATATGTTCTGCAACAGACATGAGCACAAAGTATTTTGAAAATGAATTGATTGGAAACTAATTCTAGGATAAAACAAAATTTTGAAGTACTACCATTAAATGAGTTGTCAAAATATCCGAACAAACTTATCAAAATTAATAAATTCATATTTTATTTTTTCATGATAAAATTATACACAATAAGTTTCTCAAAATTATGCTGCAACAAAATCTAAATACAGAAACCAACCTGATGCTAAATCTTGTATAATAATTTTAAGAAAATTTTAACTCTAAGACTTAAACATACAAAAGTTACTGAAATGTAAGAATATTTCAAATTTCTCAGTATTACTTATTTCATTTAATTAGTTTTATACAACTATTTTTGTACAATTAAAAATAGAAAAAATATTATTTTATAAGAATAATATTGGAATATATGTTTATTTTGATTACTAATATATCTAAATTACTATTTATTATGACTAAAAACCCAAACTTAATATAACGTTCAGTACTGAGAAACATCGATTTTTAGTAAGAGTATGAGGATAAATTAATCATTGAATAGTATTCCAAAATATTATACTTTAAAATAAAATGCCAGTTCTATTTACTGGAACTCTACAGTAATAAAATAATCATAAATGTGTTTTAAAGAATAATTTAAGCACATTAATTCAATGGGAACTTACTTGAACGCTGACATTTGTAACTGTTTGCTGACTATCATTATGAACACTCATATAACAAGAAAAAGTCTCTCCTAAATAAATATTCCTAAAATAATAATATAAATTAATTAAAGATAAAGAACTAGTTTCTCAATTTTTGATAAACATAACATGTAAAACACATTAAAATTTTAGAATATTAATTTGGAAATTAAATGTTATAGTCACTTTGAAATTAAAGTAAATTATTTTGACCTACTATCTGAATTCAAGTGGGAGATGACACTTCATTTCTGGAAAGTGCAAAAATATAACAATTTTACAGAACAGAAAGGAAAGTTAAAAATGGAGAAAGACGGTAAAGATAATGAAAATTAAAAATAAATGCATTCTTTTTTTAAACAAATTTTATTTTCTCCCCCACTTTAAACATCCCCACAAAGTTCACTGATTACAAACTAAGAACACTAAAATTAAAATTAATGGGTGTTACATAATAATTGCAATTATTTTACTTGGGTTTGTAAGGTGCACTGCCCCCAAACTTGTGGTCCTGATCATTGTACTTGACAAAAGGTTAAAACATACTGGTTCAATATCCCAATTACTTATGTTTTTAAACCCTTCATTAGTTTAATCAGTATATTTAAATGAACCACAGTTAAAACACTGGTAAATCACCAAAAAATTAAAATGTACTTTAAACTTTTAACGTGTTTGAATGTACATTGCATATTATTCAGCCCATAATCATGACAGCAATGAAAGCAATCTTCTAATATAATAAAATAAAAATGATAATGCAAAAGTAAATTGAAGTTAATAAACTCATACATTATAAAAGTAAAAAATGGTTAAAGTTACTGTTATAAATTACATATACACAATAAAATACACTTAATAAGAAAAAAATATGCCATAGTTTTTATTTAACTTGATAAAGAATAACATATTATTTTGGTTTGGTTGGAGTACTATAATCGGTGTTTTATAACACATGCATTAGTTTAAGTTCTAATACAAAACATATTTTTACACTAATATCAAACAGTTATACATAATGTATTTATTATATTTATTTAACTATTAGAACAAAATTAAGTTTGCATTTAGCATCAAAGTTTAATAAGCATGCATACGTAAATAAAAGACTTATAGCATACTTACCCAAAACTCTGAGGCAACATCAATAAATTTCCAGAGCTGAAATATTCTAATTTGTTTGGTGAACCAAGGTCTTTCTTTAAAGCAGAATTCAAAAGATTACAAGTAAAATATCTTGAATCACTTGCTATTGGATGTGTAGTATATAAAGATGGTCTAGTAAGACGCATCACTATAAAAATAAAAAAAAAATAGAATCTAATAAGAATCTAATAGTAATTATTAAAAAGCATGTATTCTATTCTATACACACATTTTAAGATAATTTATGCTGTGTTGTTCTAATGGTAAAGATAAATGGAAAAAGTTAATCTTCAAATTACATAACTAAATAATTTTGATACCTGAAAATTATTTTATTTAATACCATTTAAAGTAAACTAACACACTCATTCTGTCTGTTGTTAGATTTATTTTAAATAATATTAATCATAATTGGGCTTTAAGCACCAGAAAACTTTACATAATGGTAATAATCAGAATCTTTATCAGTGTAAAAATCTTTTTTCTCTACTTTGAATGACACTTCTCAGTTAAACCAACAAAAATGTTTGCAGAATTCTTTAAGTCTTTAAGCAATAATTTGGCAGTACCCTTGATATTATAACACCTTATGTGACAAAACACTAGCATGTTTGTTATATTCTGAAATCACCTAAAATTTTAATCAGAAAAACTTGTTACTTTCGTTCTGAAATTATTAAAATATTAAAAACGGAAGAATCAAAACATATTTATTATTTATAGAATAAAAAAAATCCTTATCTTATACCATCTTGTATTGTGTAATATAATAGTATATATCATATTAAAAATATATAGATCTTGATATAAATGTTTTATGATAAAATGTTCTTGTTAGTCCAGATTCAAATTTTCACATGTATCCCAACTCATCTTCTTTCTTGTGGTTTTACCTTGTTTGGTGATTTTATATCTAGAAATAAATCTTAACAAGCATCAGATATTTGTTCAAAGGAATATCTTATTGGGGGTTAAACATTTGGGGTCATTCCACATCAGTTCACCCAGGGCATGTCACCCACCATTTCAAATATTTATGATTTTATTTTTTTTTCACATGTTACAATGACTATGTTAAAAAATTATACCTAATATTTTTTATATACATGAAATACTTTCTGAGATTAAGAGGTCACAGTTTAGGGGCGAAAGGTATTGCCAGTGTTTTTGAGGCTACATGTTAATCCTGTAGTTATTAAGAAAAAATTTATAATTCAGTCAAAAACAAATATTTTTATCTTTTTCTTTTACCTTTCCTGTAAGGTATGAAGATTGCATGAAAAAATCATTAATGCATAACTTTTGCAAAATAATTATTGAAAAAATAATAATTAGATGTTTCTGTATAATTTTGAAGTCAACCCTTTTTTTTATTCAAAATAACATTAAAAGAGAAGGCAGTATAGATAGCAAGTCCGACCTTTTTTTTTTTAAATAAACCTAAGAATGTGTTTTAAAAGAATATAAAATAAAATTGATGTTTTTTTCCTTTTTGCTTTTTTATTAATGTTGTTTATTCACAAATCTTATTTTGGTAAAAATTTGAAAAGTGAATATGTTAGTTAACAGTACCTTTATATGTTCTATTTTGGCAAATAATAAAACTTCATTCATTTGAATTTCTAAAAAAAACCTAATTTGAGATAAAGTGTTTAATTTTTTAAGCTTTTGAAAAAATCAACAAATTTTGAATCAAAAATGGTTTATCATAAAAATACAACCTATTAGCAAATATTTAATAAAATTACTCACTTAAATATTTTATTAACAAGAATATTTTATTGTACATACCACTTTTTGACAATAGCAGAATATAATCACAACATTAGAGCAATTTCTTGTTTCCCATATTTTCTTTTTCATAACTTATCAGGAAAGGAATAATCAAGACAAGATTATATGACTTAATAATTTTTATGGTTAAAATGTTTACTGAAGCTAGTACCTCACTGAAAAATTTAATATATCAATACTGTTTAGAAAAAAATTCAATATAACTAAATAAAAAAATAAGTAAAAATTTCATCAAAAATACAGGACAATTTTTTCTCCGGATTACAAGGCTTTATAGATTTGGAGGTTCAAGCAATCAGGATTTGGCTGTAGTGTACCTTATAGTCAATTTTAATCATTTATTATATTGATAAATGAAATTAACATTCCTTGAAAGTAAATGTTACAACAAATTATGTCATAGAATCTTTAATAACATGATTTTCTGAAGTGTTTTAAGTATTGCTGTTGCACAAATTCGACTTCATTTTCTAGAAAATAGTACACTCATCCTGGGCCTTTTGTAATTATAATACTGATGTTAGATATTACATTAAATATAGGTACATAACAAATATCTTCTTAACCTAGAAATCAATGAAATGATGGGGCTGAGCCAAATGAATGCATGAATTTTACTCTTGTATCACCCTCTTCATAATTTGAAATGATTGCACAAAAAAAGCCAACAAATTTCATACATACACATTATGTATAAATCTGTGCATAATTGAGACATCTTTATAACAGGCACAGGTTTTCCAGAATAGTTAAAATCTATAGCTAAATCTCTATCCACACTAATTCTCCTTGTACTTATGGAATCAATTGACAAGAGACAAGATTTGATTGGTGAAAGCTACCATGATGAAAGATCCAGGAATGATCTTGGCCAGTAAGAATCTATTTTCTAATTATTGGCATGTTTCTAACAAGGTTTCTTCATGTTCACTAAATAATTCTATGTTAATAAGACCAACATGCCTTGTGTAACTTTACTTATGCAATTCATAACTGTTTATTTTGCCCATTGAGAACAGTTTTCAAGATTATCTTTACCACTATTATTTTTACTTTTATTAAATGTATTTATATATGTTTAAATTTACAATGCTATACTAGATAAACATAAACAGTTTAAAATGCTATACTAGACATACTTAAAATGTTTAAATAAAGCACACATACA
Source organism: Pardosa pseudoannulata (assembly GCA_032207245.1). Classification (NCBI taxonomy): domain Eukaryota; kingdom Metazoa; phylum Arthropoda; class Arachnida; order Araneae; family Lycosidae; genus Pardosa; species Pardosa pseudoannulata. The sequence continues at coordinate 112,823,005 of CM063502.1, read as the reverse complement.
AAAATAATATATCATTGCTCAAGAATTAATGCACAATTTAAAAAAAAAAAAATTAAATTCCTAAAAACACCAGCATAACTCAAATACAAAAGCACACATGATAATTCTAAAAGAACTGACTAGTCATTTGATATATCAATTTCATTAAATACATTTATATATGTTTAAATTTACAATACTATATTAGATATACTTAAAATGTTTAAATTAAACACACATACAAAAATAATATATCATTGCTCAAGAATTAATGCACAGTTAAAAAAAAATTCAATTCTTAAAAAAACCAGCATAACTCAAATACATGAAAATTTTAAAAGAACTGACTAGTCATTTGAGTTAGAAACAAATAAAAATTCATGCCACAACATGAATCTGTTTCAGCAAAAGTTGAAATGTCATAGTATGTCTCTTAACTCAAATCAACTCCTTTTATTTACACAGAGTTCCACCCAAAACATATTTCATGTCTTCATAAGTAAATCAATTCAATAAGGCATAAAATAATTTCATTTTTTATCTACTTTTAATCTCTTCTTACAAAATTTTATTAATATGAAGTTATTTAAAATTTATTTTGTAATAACAAAAACATAATTTGATGTACTTTTGTCATTTAATTTATAATTAACATGTTGGTATTTGACATTTTAAATATAAGATTCTTTAAAGACTATGATCTGATCTCAATGTATATAATAAATGCTAGAATTGCATGCTGGACGAGAATTCTTAAACTACTATTTCTGGCATTAATTTTTATTATATACTTTTCTGTATTCCAAGTGGAATAAGATTTGATTAAAATTTTAAAACAGCAGTAAAAACTTTAAACCTGAGTGTGATTCCTGTCAATATTTCTGTGTTAATTTTTGAGCTAAAATAGAATTAATTGTAAAAATAATAGGATCAGCTAAAATACCAGTTTTCATTTCATAGAATATACTTTTAAGTTTATTTTTTAAATAAGTTTGATTTGGTAACTATACTGTCTCAGCAGTTAATCACATTCTGAAATAAGCATGTTTTAAACTTTTAAATTAAGTAGAAATATTTAGCTTTTATTTTATTCTATTACTATTTGTTTGACATACATTAAAACAATTTTTCTATCAAATCTATGTAATTTATAGGAAATGTAAAAATTTGGGATAAAAATACTTATTTTTGAGTTAAGTAAAATTTTTCTCACTGATTACATGACTGCTATCCAGTAGAAAAAAGCTTTTAATGTATTTTCCAACTAAACTTTGAACTCCAAAATCTCACAAAGTATTTGATTTATGACAAAAAAAATTTGTATGGTTTTATAACTTAGTCATAGCGATGTACTTTAAAAAAAATGTACAAATCTGAAATAGTGGGAGACATTTCAACTTTTTTCTGGGTGGTTTGATGTGGAATGACCCTTTAATGTAATCTTCATGTGTAAGTGAATTGTCATACATCTCTTTATTTACTAACTACAAACATATCTACAATCCACCACTGACAATTAAATTCCTTATCCATTACCGTTGAAAAGTTATATAAATATATTAATTTATTTTACACACACACAATCTCTCTCTATATATATATATATATGAATATATATTTATATATAATTTGCTAAAGTGATTTTTGCTAAAATGCATTTAAAATACAAAAATAATATCTGTTGTTTCATAACGATAGGCAGAGGAATAAAATTTAACGAAAGAGTTTTAACAACTTTTTATGTGCTTTGAGAAAACATTATTGCTTTATATCTAGACATTCATAATGTTTAAAATAAGATACAGTATTTGAAATTCCTTTAAAACTATTAAAAACCTTTTAAAGCTAAAAGATGTTCTTTTTCTCTATTCTCCATGATTCTGATGATACAGGCTACGAAAACTATAACAAACAAACTGTAGAGCTTTTTCCTTTGATCCAGTGTTGCCAACCTTCAAAAGCAAAATTATGTATTCTATTCTAGGTCCTAAAAATATGGCATTGGCTTATAAATTATCGTACATTTTTGTAATAGTTAAAAATAGTGTTAATAGATGGCGCTTGTACGATATATTTTTCTCGTTATACATTTCTCTCCCCCACACACTTTTTTTGGTGGGGAGGGGTTGGCAAAAAATATGTAAATATTTTAATATGATTCATTAAATATTTTTCTATCATCCCGTATTTTACTTTAAATTAAACACCAGACATGTGATTTTTCTTTACTGATCTAAGAATAAAACTGTGTGTGTGTGTGTATATATATATATATATATATATATATATGTGTGTGTGTGTATATATATATATATGTGTGTGTATATATATATATATATATATATATATATATATATATATATATACACTTTTTAATAATGTTATAATTCATTATTCACTGTGGTTTTTTCTAAAATATGAAATATACAGTAATAAAACCGATTATTATTTAATAATTGGTTTAATTACGAAAAATACCATATTTTGTGAAAATTTAGTGAATAAGAAAAATGCAAAATTACTTCTAATTATCCATAATTATGTAATCATTAAAGAAATATCTCCAGTAATTTTGCATTTAACAATTTTATGTTTTAGACTGATTTAAATAATTTGAAATAACTAACAGATAAAAACACTGGACATAACAATTTTTAAAATTCTTTATTTTATATTCGCTTCAAAAAATATCAAACATTAGTACTTAGGTCATATTCAATTTCACACATATACATTTTTTTATAATTGACACTTTCCTTTCTTTTATTACACAGTACATATGGGCTTTCTCAACCTCTGTGTCAGGATTATTTACTTTCATTTAATGAAGCACCTCAAAACATGCTCCTTTAAAATTTACAATAATTATTTGATGGGAAATAGTGATAAAAAATTAATTAGACATTCTCTATTTTTTTGTTGTTGATCTTTAAAGAGTTACAATTAAATTACCCGTTCTTTTAATACTCCATTAGTCTAATGTTGTTTTATCGTACAAATCAGAAAAATATCGTACAGTTTTTCAGAATTATATCACATAATTTTGAGATTATTTTTCATCGTACAGCGTCCTAAGTTATCGTACATATACGATAATTATCGTATTGTTGGCAACATCTTTCGAAAGAAAAATGTTTTCTTTTGATTGGCGCTGTCGTCGCTTAATGACGTCAGTGACATATGCCGCCAAAATCAGTCAGTAATGTATTCCTATAAGCAACACGGACATTCTTTCGCATGTACTACTATGATTTAATGATGCTAAAAAATAAGCGATGTTTTTATACAAGAAGAACATTTGTTATTTTTACATCATTCGACTCACCTCCACACCCAAGAATAGTGACTCTGGAACTAAATTTAGCTAGAGAATTACAATGTTCATGTGCACTCGTCTTTAAAATCATGTTCTCATACGTTTTTGAAAGTTGACAATATCTGTCTATCACAACTCTTCCAAGCACTGGACATCATCTCATGCTTAACAGAAACGAAAAAAACTTTGGTAATCACAGTTGATGAAGAAATACTTACAGACTCTACTGACAGATTAAAACCAGTTTCTCAGTTTTCCGATTCTGTAAGTTCACCACATTACTTGTATTGATTCTATGTCAAGTAAAAATAGATATCCAAACTTCATCTGTCTCAAGCAAAGAAGATTCTTACAAAAACTAATTAAAACAAGATGAGGACATACTGTTAACTTACTAAAATGCTTTGCAACTGTGTTTAGTTAATTGTTCATCTTTATATTGCTTTCTATAATTGTATTTGCTTATTATATTATTACTATTTTGCATCTATCTATTCTTTGTTTTACATTTGTACTCTTATACAATTACTCAAGTATATATCTATATCATTCAGTACTTTTAACTGAGTTGCATTTTCATTTGTTCTTACAGTTATATTTGTAATATATTTTGCATAACTTTACAATAGCATATATGAGAATTGTTTTATAAATACCGCCTTTCCTTTACTTCTGCTTTGTACATTCAAATAACTGTCATGCATTCTGTATTTGTATTACATTACAGCAATTGTAACGTATTACACGCCTTTGACGTCACTGTGAACTTTAATATTTAATGTTTGTGTTTTGTAATTTTAAATTTGGTAACAAGTGAGTTGTTCTATGTATAGTTTGGGTTTAGAGAGTAGCTTTTTTCCTTGATCGTATCATAAGTAATAAAACGTTATTAATGTATAAATGTAAATAATAAATGTTAAGTAGTAATAAATAATGTGGTTGTGACAGTCTGCACGTCATTAGAGTCTTGAGCATTAGGAATACCAATCTATAATTGAGTTGAGTTTCGAAACCGGTATTCCACATCTGGCCTCCAGTGACAGGATATAACTGCGAGTGAGTTATTTTTGTTGAACTTATTTTATTTTCAAAATGGAAAAATTAAAAGCTTCTTCGCTCAAAACAGTAAACACAGTTAAAGCCCGATTATAGTTATAAAAACTCCAAACAACTGAAAAATCGATATTTTACATTAAAACAATATTATAGTAAAAATGCAATTAAGTACAACTAATTGTATGAAAAATTTTAACATCTGTTTTAAATATAAATACATAATTAAAAGAATATTAATAAGTAATTTGAAAATATTTTTTCACTTTCTATTTGAATCGATTCTTCACCATTCAGTTACATCCTGAGCTATCCATGATGTGCTGCCATCTAGGTAATAGCAGAGGCAATATTTTTACTTGCGAAAATAATTTACAATTATGATTTAACTTTATAAATATATACTATCTACTAGAAGAGATCACTATGAAATGTCTAAGGATGTTCAAGCTAATATGCGGAAGAAGCAAGTGTCTCGTTCTGAAGTGTCCCAAATACGAATTGCAGACCCTGAACAATCCATTTTACCAACAATGCAAACACAATCTGGAAGAAAAATTAACGAACCGAAAAGACTTGATTTGTAAATCTACTATTATATGTTGAGTTGTGAAATCACCAAACTCAAGGTGGGAGGACGTAATGTATTACACGCCTTTGACGTTACTTTGAACTTTAATATTTAATGTTTGTGTTTTGTAATTTTAAATTTGGCAACAAGTGAGTTGTTCTATGTATATTTTTGGTTTAGAGAGTAGCTTTTTTCCATGTTTGTATCATAAGTAATAAAACGTTATTAATGTATAAATGTAAATAATAAATGTTAAGTAGTAATAAATAATGTGGTTGTGATAACAGTCTGCACGTCATTAGAGTCTTGAGAATTAGGAATACCAATCTATAATTGAGTTGAGTTTCGAAACCGGTATTCCACAGCAATCCTCCTTCAGGAAGGGGGGGTCTCTTTACCCCTTGTGTGTAAAACAAAAGGCCGTAGCGCTCCAGACTAAACCAAACCGTCAGGGGGACTGTAATCTGTAGTGTTTCTCTTTGGAGAGAAAAATGTTTTCCTTTAAGTGGCGCTGTCGTTGTTTCATGACATTATTAGTGACGTATCGTGCCACCGAAATCGGAGTCCGTTATATATTTCTATGAACGACACATCTCGCTCGTATTACTTTGATTTGATGATGTTCGAAAATAAAGGATGTTTTTATACAAGAAGGACTCTTTTTGTTTATCACTTCATCATTCGATACACTACCACATACAACAAAAGAAAATAAAACGGATTGACACATTTCCCTTCTGTTATCAAACATTCCATAACTAACATAAATAAAATAAAAAAAATACAAAGCATTGAGGATGAAGTGTCATTGTAATGTTTCTATCACTCAAAATTGTTTGAAAGAATAACGCCACCATTTTTATATTTCACTTAAAATAATAGTCTTTGAGAAAATTATTAATAATTAATGTTTCACTGCTTGAAAAAAAAAGTGTTTCAGGGCTGGCTTAAAATCCTTTTTTCCATCAGCTGATTTAATTTTCTTGACAATAAAAATTAAATTTTAGGAGAGGAAAAAAAATTTCCAACTCTTTAACAAACAATATTTCTATATGAGTATGTATTTTGATGTTTGGTATCAGCTCTACGATGACAACTAATTTTATGTGAATGGATATTCAGGAGGAACCCTCTGGCTTATTAATCTGCTGACTAGTATTATTAGGCAGGAATCTTTTTACAGAGGTATCATTTTAGATATCAAAATATATTGACATATATATGACGACCAAACAGAGAAAGCGTTGTGTTTCGGTATTAGAGTTCGTGAAGGCGAGTCGAAATCAGCATTAAGTAGTAGATCCCGGTCTCCTTACCTATCGGGAGGCAAAATATTGTCCATAGTTCACCAAATTAAAAGAAACTATTTACATACTCAGCAATGGCGGACAGGAAAACGCACTGCTATATCCTCGAAGTTTAATTTATAGAATGGAGAAACGTTCTCAAAATTTGTTGGGTTAGGCATGGTAGAAAAAAAAATTAATCTGAATTACAATGAGAAGTTATAATATTTTGTGAAAAATCTAATGCTTTAATAGAAGTTAAACAAAATACAGTAACTGTAGCTTTGTTGTTTGTTTGTTTTCAAAACTAAGATTTGAGAAGAGAAAAAGGTAAAAGAGCCATCAGAATAAGAGTTTACTTTGATTTAAAGCTGTAATCTTTTCGCATGCCAGATTAAGTCAATTATCCAAACCTCTACGTCTTTTATGAAATAACTGCTGATAAGAACTGTCTTATTTTTAAAAATTAAGATATAATTTTTTAAGTTACTTAATTATTTCTTTTTAATAATTTATTATTAATTTCAAATTTTGTTTTACTGAATTTCAATGATCGTCGAAATTTTATTCCTACAAATGGAAAAAAAAAGACATCTGCATCAAATTTAGGAAAATAAATTTTTTACATGGAATATTTCTAAAGTTCGGAGAGTTCGTGTAAAAGAAAAGTTAAAATAAAATTATCAAGTTAAGTCCTTTTCTATTGAAATTCAAATTTTTTAGGAATATAATTATTTTGTTTCTCCCAGATAATATACGGAGACTAGAATTACAAAAAAGTTAAATGTAAATTAGCATAGTGTTGCAAAATAGTTTCATTTGTGGTCTTTTTCGTTTAACAGCACAATAACTTATATAAATATTTTGAGCATAGTGATCAGAAAGCTGAAATTGATCTTTTCAGTAATGCTTATGACTAACTTTTAGAATACCCGAGTCATATGTTTAGTTTATATCTTATCAGTTCTGTGCACTGAAAATTGTAGGTCATACAAAAATAAAAATGGCAGGAGCTCTGGTGCAAGCATTTATTGATATAAAAAGGTTAAAGTGTTGTAAGAAGCTATTTCCCCGTAGCTGTTCAAAAATTAAATATAGTTCCTAAATATATGTACTTTGAAAATTTATGATATTATATGTAATTTTCAAAGCTTTCGGTAACAGTAAAACAATGTTATTTTAAAAACAACTATGTATTAATCAAGAATTCATTTTAAAACAATAAACATTTGCCATTCGAATTATACAAAATTATGAAAATAATACAGCCGAATGGAGATTTATTAGGTATGTACATTTGGAGTAGACACATCATATATTATTAAATTCCTATTAGGCAAACTGTGATGTAAACATACAAAATATTTTCATAAACTAGAAGTGCATCAACAAAAACACAAAATAAAATACCATGGCTCAAAAATAACAAATTTAGAAACTGACAAACATGATTAAATGAAATATCTAAAGCGCTATTTCTTAATTAATTTTATCAATTAATAAAATATAGTATCTCTCTAGTATCTTAAAAGTATTAATAAAATTTTCCCATGATTAAAAAGATATCTTTTTACTCTATAATATTCATATTTAGAATTTCATAAAAGGAATTTAAAATTTAAGAATACTTAATATTTTTTCTAATTGACAAATTAATAACGTCAGAGTTTTATACCAATGTATAAAAACTTTTAGATTATTCCGATGAGTGAATTAGGAAGGTATATATTTTTAAAATCTTTATTAAAATGACATTTTGCAATCGCATATATCTAAGCATATGTGAATAGCTGCATATATGTACATAATCAGATGTCCAATCTTACATTAATTACAAAAATTATACAGATGGATACACTTTAACATAATAAGCTACTTATATCTTTCCTAGTAAATAAATCTTGTTATTTAATAACAATATCATGAATCTAATCAACTGCTTAATAAAATTTATTTTAGTAACTTCTCTTTTAATTTGTATAAAAAATATTTTCAGAAACTTGTTTATGCTGTCAGAAATGTAATTGGGGGTGGAGCCGTAGTAGGAGGAGTCACAGACCAGCTCCTATGTCATTCGATAATAATATGATATCAATTAGTCACTTGGCCGACATAATCCAGGCGAGTGATAGTGATTCTGAAGATCGTCATATTCACCCGTGACTTAAGTCGTAGTGAATATGGTAGCGCCCAAAAAAATCGGTCCTCGTAATTTAGAAGCAAGGATCAAAGCAAAGGACCCCTTCGACTACCGCCTACAGAAATATTGTTTAGGAACAAGGAGGACATTGCACCCATGAACACATTTTACAGCCTCAGCCGTCATTAATGAGTACGGTCGATCTTTGGCTGGTTCACACCCCGAACCCATAATCCTCAGGTTACTAGGTCGCTGATTTTGCCGACATAACCCTCTGGTTCTGAGATTGCTGCCTTTGCCGATTGAGCTACAGCGGCTCCTTTAGGAAATCATACTCATCTTAATTATAAGATCAACAGTGTGCTGATCAAGAAATGAATGCTTCATTATGAAAATTATTTTCTCCCTAAAGCTTTATTAGTAAGGATGTAAGCTCCCTAAACCTTTAATAGTAAGTAGCAGTGTAGTAGTAAGGATATGAAAAATTGAGTTAATATTTTATTGATATCATTTCATTGAAATCTAGGACCGGATCCTGACTGGAACGCTGGGGCCACAACTAGGTCACGTGGGGTCTTTTGGCGGCAACTTTCTAAAATTTGGATACTGACTAGAACGTTTTCAGAAGTCAGCGCCACAAAGTTGTGGAAGTTGTTCTAAATATTGTAAGACCTCGGGAAGCTCTCATAAGCTTCCACAAGTACTTGAGAATCCAAATAAAGATGGCGGACCTTATTGCGGCGAGTAGAATTCGCAGATGATATCTGGAAAAAATCAGTTGGCGATTGAGATATCCTCAAAATCCATTTGATTTTTCTGAAATGGAATTTATCCGATGTTTTAGGATGATTAAAATTGCTGCGACGGAGTTGATAAACTTCGGCAGTAAAAATAAAAATGAATTTTTCATAATCAAAATAAAAGTATTACTAGAAATTATTCACTTTTAGTAGATATAACGTGGTACAAGTAATGTTTATATTGGTTAAAAATTAACTTATTTTGTTAAAGAACTTAACACCGAAGATATAAGTTTAAAATTACATAAAAACATATCTTTAGTAATTTATTATTTAAATTAATTAAATAAATGAATATTACATATACATACTTCTTTATATATATATATATATATATATATATATATATATATATATATATATATATAAAAGTGTGTGTTTGTTGATTAAATTGTTTGTTTTTCTTTTAAAAAAACTTCCAGTTTAAAAACTTCAATAAAGGATAACTATTACATATAAATACTTCCTCATATACATATATCTTTTTCTACACATATATATAATATAGTGCAGGGATGCACAGACTTATTAAGACTAGGGGCCACTCGGGCAAATCATGAACTGATGGCGGGCCGCCAGAAGTATAGGTAATTAAAGACAATAAAGAATTGATATAATGTATTAAAATTGAAAAATAATTTATTAATTTGAAGCGTGGCACTGCATAGTGCTTACAATCTTTTTTATATTTGGCTCAAATTTACTTGTAGCAACACGTAAAACTGCTTCCAAACTTTCATTTGCAAGGTGGTTTCGATTTTTTGTTTTATTATTATTTAGTATTGGAAAAGTTTGTTCACATATATAGGTAGAACCAAATAAGCTGGCACATTTCAGAGCGTTTATGCGCAACTCTTTGTACACATTTTTATCAATGCAGTGGTAAAAGTTCAACAAGTGTCCTTCGTTGAATATGTTGCGTAAATCTTGGTCATTTTGGATATCGATAATTTCTAACTGCATTGACTCTGACGTATTTTCAACTGAAATCGTGAAAGGATTGCTGAATATGTCCAACAGAGTTTTCACTTTTTTAAAATGTCCGAAAATCTGTCTTGAAAAGATTGAATCAAAATATCTAGCTTTTCTACATAACTGAAATTAATCGCAGTTTTGTTGAATTTTTCGGCCATTTTCTTATAATTCGGAAAATGATTGTAATTTCCAGAATTCAGTTGCGATCTGAAAAGTGTCAACTTGCATTGAAAGGATGATACATGAGCGTAGAGCTGGGATATCAGTTGATTTTTGCCTTGAATCCGTGTGTTCAAGACATTCAAATGATTTGTAATGTCAACTAAAAAAGCCAAATCGCACAACCAACCAGGATTTTTAAGTTCCGGGACATCCCTTTGCTTTTCCGCCAGAAATATTTCAATTTCTTCTATTAAATTTAGAAATCGTTCCAGTGTCAATCCACGACTTAGCTACCTTACTTCTGTATAAAACAGCAAATCTCCATATTCGCTTTCGATGTCAACAAGGAATTGTTTGAATTGCCTGTGATTGAGTCCTGGTGATTTTATGAAATTTACAGTCGAAACTACCACTTTTATGACATTTAGAAATTCAATTTTTTAGAACAGAGGGCTTCTTGGTGTATAATGCAGTGAAACTGCATGAGATCTTCAGCGTTTATGTGTTTTTCTTGCAGATACTTTTTTAGCATTGCATCGTCAGTCGCAACTCCCGATAATTTTGATAAGTCCAAACCAGTTTTTGAACACTCATCCAAAAGTGCATTGAGTATATCAACTCCTTTGGTTTGACCTTTCAATGAACACATTCCTAATAACTCTTCTACGACTTCAAAATCTTGAGTAACACCTCGTATGCATATGAGTAGTTGAGCTGTGGAACTAATATCAGTGGATTCGTCGAGTGCCAATGAAAAAAATTCAATAATCTTAGTTTTTTTTTTCAGTTAATTATTCCGCAATATTACCTGACAAAGACATAATTCGTCTTTGGATTGTCATACGATTCAGCTAAATTTTCTCAAACTTTTTTGCTGCTTCTGGACACATTTTCTTAGCGGCAATTTCAATGCATTCTTTTACAAAATCCCTATCATTGAAGGGGCGACTTCGCTTTGCTATCATTCGAGAAATTTCATAACTAACTTCTGTAGCTGTTTCTGAATCTTGAATGAATTTTGTAAACACAGTTTGCTGACCAATAAGCTCCCTTTTTAAAGACAACATTTTTTGCTTTCTTAATTCGCCTGTAAATTTGGTAAAAGTAGAATACCACTTTTCGTACGTTAAATTATTTTTATTCCATGTGTATTACTCTTCATCCTCCGTACTGTTTTGGTTTTCAGCTCTCCTGTTGAGGGTGGAGCCTAATATTTAAATCAACGCATCGTCAACTCACTCCAACAAATACCTTATTTTGCTGTTTACATGAGTGGCGGTGTGGCATGGGGGTTTAACCCTCTGACTGCTCATCCCGCGATTTCCACGGGCATGTGTTTTCTTCCTTTATTAAGAAGCACATTCGGCCTTTTTACCGTTTAACCAGTCGAATAAAGTATATACAATATTAGACATTTAATTTGGTAATAAATAGAATTATATGACTAGAATTATAGTTATATTAGATAACAGAATTATAGATACTATGTTATAAATAGAAGTTAACTGTATTTCAATTCTCCAATATATATTGTCACGTAGATGAATAGATGAGAAAACGAAAGCACTCAAGATCAACTAGACTTTTATTTTAGACAATCAAAGAAATAATGACAAAAACTCCAGTTACATTCGGCTTTTATAGTTTTGCCCAGATCCGGAGAGCAGCCAATCAAATTATCAAATTAAAAGCACGAGACAAAAAATAATCATCGTGCGTCCAAGAAAGCTATTTCTTGAATTCCGCCAAAACGCCAAGTCGCCAGATAAGAGTGCGAATGCATTTTCATTTCGCGCCATTGCTCCCTCCTCCAATAAACAGCGTCCCGCTGTTATGGACGACAGCTCTTGGTGCTTGACCTGGTTATTCGTTCCGTAGCTAATGCTGTCTCAAGAGAGTCAGTGTTCCGGTCAGATGCGCTCATACCACCTGTTCCAGTTGTAGTTGGGAACAAGTCCGCCTGCTCTTCTGGTGCGTAGTAGGGTTTCATCCTCAACACATGAACGATGTCTTTAGGCTTACGTCTTCTGGAATCGGGATCAAAATCCTGGACTTCGTAAGTAACATCTGATAACTTGCGCAGGACTTGGTACGGGCCAAAATACCTCTTCAACAACTTTTCGGAGCGACCTACCTTGCGTAGAGGAATGAAGATCCAAACCAAATCACCTGGTTGGTACACCACGTCACGATGTCTAGAGTTGTAGCGACGTCGGTCTTTCTCCTGGGCCTGAAGAGTGTGAATCCGAGCTAATTGACGGGATTCTTCCGCGTGGGTTACTAGTCTGGCGACGTAGTCTGGTGCTTCATATTCTATTGGCTCATGGAACATGACATCCAGGGTTGTTTCAACCTCACGACCAAACGTCAAGAAGAATGGGGTAAACCCAGTGGTGTCTTGTTTTGCAGTGTTATAAGCAAACGTAGCGAACGGCAGAATTTGATCCCAAGTCTTCTGCTCGACATCGACGTACATAGCCAGCATGTCTGCTAGCGTTTTATTGAAACGTTCAGTGAGTCCATTCGTCTGAGGATGGTAGGCAGTAGACATCCGATGTATCACGTTGCACTGATTGTTAATCTCTGCCACAATTTTGGACTGGAAAACTTGGCCTCGATCAGTAATGATGGTCCTCGGAGCTCCATGAATGAGAATAATCATTTCCACAAAAAACTTTGCTACCTCTGTTGCTTCTGCATTCGGGAGGGCTTTGGTAACTGCGTATCGCGTCAAATAGTCCGTGCAGACAATTATCCACTTGTGCCCTCTATGCGACTTTGGAAATGGTCCAAGCATATCCATCCCTATACGCTGGAAGGGAGCTTCGGCAGGAGGTATTGGTATCAGCAATCCAGGAGGCTTCAGTGGGACCGCTTTTCGACGCTGGCATTCTCTGCAATGCACTACGTAGCGGCGCACACTTCGAAAAAGTCCCGGCCAAAAGAACCTCTTCCGAAGACGATCGTATGTCCGTGCAAATCCCAAGTGTCCTGCTGTAGGTTCGTCATGGAAGTGGTGAAGAATTTCTAACCGCATTTTCACGGGAATGACTGGTAGCCACTGTTTTCCTGCTGGGTCAAAATTTTTTTTGCAAAGCAAGTTATTCACTAAGGAGAAGCCTGAACTTGACAAATCTGGTGACTCTTCGCAGGCTTTGATGTATCTGGCGAGAGATGGATCGCAACGTTGTTCGGCCGCTAGATCACTCATTGCTGCAAGAGACTTGATTTCCGGCACTCCTTCGTCGGGTATAGGATGTCGAGACAAGCAATCTGCGTCAGCATGTTTTTTCCCGCTTTTGTAAACAATGCAGACATCGTGTTCTTGAAGCCTCAGAGCCCACCTGGCTAATCGACCGGAAGGATCTCGTAGATTGGCTAGCCAACACAATGAATGATGGTCTGTAATTATTTTGAAGAATTTTCCAAAGAGGTAGGGACGGAACTTGGTTATCGCCCATACAGCAGCCAGGCATTCACGTTCAGTTGTCGAATAGTTTTTCTCGGCTTTAGAGAGGGTCCTTGAGGCATATGCGATGACTTTTTCCTTACCGTCTTGATGCTGGACCAATACGGCTCCGATACCGTATCCGCTGGCATCGGTGTGCAGCTCAGTAGGGGCATCTTCGTCGAATAATGCTAGTACCGGTTGAGAGGTCAGGGCTATTTTAAGGTCCTGGAAGGAGTCTTCTTGGGCTTTATCCCATCGAAACTTCGAGTTTCCTTTTAAAAGTTCTTGAAGAGGCCCAGCCCGGAAAGAAAAGTTCTTGATAAATCGTCGGTAGTAGGAGCCCAGTCCTAAGAAACTCCTTACGTCGTGCACCGTTTTTGGAGTAGGGAAGTCTCTGACAGCAGCCACTTTATCAGGATCTGGTTTAACGCCTTTACCGGATACAAGATGCCCGAGGATTTTGATTTCTTTAGCTCCAAAATGGCACTTTCTTGGATTTAAAACAAGTCCGGCTTCTTGGATGCAGGAGAGTACGCAGTGCAATCGCTTCAGGTGTTCATGAAATGTCTTCGAAAAGACAATTATGTCGTCTAAATAGCAGAGGCACACTTTCCACTTCAAATGTCGCAATAAATTATCCATACTCCTCTCAAACGTTGCGGGGGCATTACACAAGCCGAATGGCATGACATTGAATTCGTACAACCCGTCGCTTGTGATAAATGCCGTTTTCTCTCTATCCGCCTCATCTACTTCTATTTGCCAGTAGCCAGATTGCAGATCCATTGATGAAAAATACTGAGCTCTTCTCATGCAATCCAAAGTGTCGTCTATTCTGGGTAGAGGGTAGACGTCTTTCTTGGTAACCCGATTAAGACGACGATAGTCGACACAGAAACGCCAACTGCCGTCCTTCTTACGAACAAGTACGACCGGGGATGACCAAGGACTCTCCGACGGTCGAATGACGTTTCTCTTCAGCATCTTGTCGACTTCATCATTAATTATGCGACGCTCCGCTGGTGATACTCGATAAGGTCGTTGATTGATGGCAGGGTGTGTTCCGGTGTTTATTTTGTGTTTTACATTGAGTTTGCATTTCTTTTGCAGTGGTCCGCTATGGAATGCATCTGGGAATAGTCTCAACAGGCTTTCCATTTTGCTCCGTTCTTCCATGTTCATAGTCGACGCCATCATTTGAGAGTAATCGACTTGGTCAGCGCATTTCATGACTTCGACATCAGTGTAGGAAGGAACTTCCATCAGCGTGTTCAGGCAGTCTGGTCTGGCTGGCTCAGCGTAGGCAATACACATACCCTTCGGGATGCGGCGTTCATGTGTCTCTCCATTTGTCACCCAGAGTGAGCCCTTTCCTTGACTGAACGAGACTATCGCCGAGGGAACAGCAATGCCTTGATTGATCCACAAAATTTTATTTCCTGTTACTATGAGATCCATGTCGTTGAGTCCTTTAAGGGCTTGCACGGTAATGCATTGGCACGAACGGCTGGGAACAACCAAATCAGACACGGCACACAGCTTGATGACTCGAGGCTCTTCATGGTCATCAAGTAAAAGTTCATCAACTATGAGCTCAGCTCGTCCACAGTCTATAACGGCTTGGGAAGCTTTCAAAAAGTCAAAACCTAGGATAACGTCATGACTGCATTTTGGCATGACGGTGAATTGAAAGGGCTGTGTTCGGCCATCTATAGTCAACTGCAGTACACATGTCCCTAACGGCTTAACAAAGTTACCATCGGCAACCTTTAGAATGACGTCCTTGGAGTCACGGAACATGACCTTCCGCAGCTTTCGGCGACACGTCTCTGATATGACGGAGTATGAGGCTCCAGAGTCCACAAGGGCTTTAACGGGCTGGTGGTCGATGAGAACGTCGATGAAGTTGCCGTGCAATTTGGCGGCTATTGGAGGATTTTGAAAAATCGCGACCTCACCTCCTACGGAGGGCGAGCGGCCTAGTTTTCCTCGCGACCTGGCGACCGGCTGGACCCTCGGTATGGCGTCGGTGACCGGGCCCTCGAGCGGGATGTCGGCGACCGTCCTCGAGCTG
>CM063502.1:112737198-112802198 GCA_032207245.1 Pardosa pseudoannulata | reverse complement strand
AAAACTTTGTCACCAAGGCTTATATTGTGTGGACCAGTGTAGGGCTGTGAAAGAGGTGGTTGAACACTATCCACTCTCAGGAACACGTGTAAACAGCTTTTCAATGTAGTAGGTAGAAAAACAAATCTTTTGCAGTGGCTTGATGTTGGAACTGGTTGTAAAGATATCATTTTCTCCCGAAGCATAGAGACATATGTTTGGTCACATCTTGATGACAGCTTGGTGGATGAGAAAAGGTCAGATGGAAGGCGAAGGGTTGTACCATACACTAATTCAGCGCAGGTAGCTTGAATGTCATCCTTAACTGCTGAGCGCAAGCCAACGAGAACTATTGGGATGATATCGCTCCACTTTGAATTTTCATGAGCTTTTATAGCATTCGTTAGATGGCGGTGCATTCGCTCGACCAGACCATTGGTCTTTGGATGGTAAGCACAGCAGTGGATTCTATTGGTTCCCATGAGGTCACTGAGTTCTTTGAAAAGAGAAGATTCAAAATTCCTTCCTTGATCTGTAGTGATAATGGCAGGGAAACCGAAACGTGATATCCAACCTGACAAAAGAGCTCGACATATGGTTTCAGCAGTCATGTCGACTGTAGGGATGACTTCCATCCATCTTGTGAATCGGTCAACTATTGTCAAACAATAAGTATGACTATTAGATGGTGGAAAAGGACCAATGAAGTCAATATGTATATGGGAAAATCTGGCATCAGGTAATGCAAATGTACCAACAAGTGCTTTAGTATGGCGATGGATCTTGGATCTTTGATAGGGTTGGCAAGATTTTACCCATAACTTGATATCCTTTTTTATATTTGGCCACACAAATCGTTGGGTGACCATCCTTGTTGAAGCATAAATGCCAGGATGAGAAAGACCATGAAAATGTTGGAAAACCAACCTGCGGTACTCCTTGGGGATAAAAGGTCGAGGAACTTTGGCGTAAACATCACATGTAAGAGTGATATCTTCTAGAGGAAAATATTGATTCTTGAGCACCAAAGATGTTGAATTGGATTGAAGGAGATTTTTGAGCTCCTCATCTTGCGACTGAGCTGAGGCAATGTCCTTGTAGTCGAGGCAATTGGCTTGTGAGATTGAGTCAATTTCAATCGTGATAAGGCATCAGCTATAAAATTTTGTGTTCAGGAACATGTCGTATATCCGTGGAAAATTTAGAAATGAAATCCAAGTGCCTGAGTTGACGTGGACTACATTTGTCAGCTTTCTGTTGAAAGGCATAAATAAGAGGCTTTTGATCAGTGAAAATCACAAAATCTCTTCCTTCCAACATATGGCGAAATCTTCTGATCATGGTATAGATTGCTAAAAGCTCTCTATCATATGTGGACCATTTCTTTTGAGAAGAAGTCAACTTCATGGATAAGAAAGCAAGTGGCTGCCAGAGACCATCATTGTACTGTGTGAGTGCACCACCCCAACAGCAAAGTCTGACGCGTCGACCCAAATGCTGAGAGGTGCATTAGGTATAGGGTGATGTAACAAGGTAACCTGTGCGAGGGCTTCCTTAACTTGTTCAAAGGATGTGATGGCTTCATCTGTCCATGAAAGTTCTTCTTCAGGCTTGGTCTTGACTCTTTGTCTGGAACGCTTTTTATTCTTGATTCCTTCCAGGAATTTCACTAAAGCAGCAAGTATGTGAGCAGCTTGTCGGATGAATCTTCTGTAATAATTTAGCATGCCAAGGAAACGACGTAGTTGGGTAATAGTTGAGGGTCGTGGAAATTTCAAAATAGCATCCACTCTGTCAGGCAATGGTTTGATTCCAGAAATGCAGACTTGAAATCCTAAAAATTCTAATGTAGAAACTCCAAACGTACACTTAGAAGGATTTATTGATAGGTCATAATGATTTAAACGCTCGAAGAGTAATCTTAGGTGCTGTAGGTGTTCTTCTTCTGATGAAAAAGCAACCAAAATATCATCAATGAAAGCGTAAACGAAATTTAAACCTCTTAGAACCTCATCGATAAAACGTTGAAAAGTGGAAGCAGCATTACAGAGGCCAAACTGCATTCTAGTACTCTCATATGACCCAAATGGTGTCGTTATGGCGGTTTTATGGATGTCATCTTCATGGATAGGGATTTGATGGTATGCTTTCACAAGATCCACATGAGAAAAAATTGTTTTACCATGCAATTCTGAGGTAAAGTCTAAAATATTTGGAATAGAGTACTTATCCTTTTTTGTCTACGCATTTAATGCTAGATAATCCCCCAACTGGTCTCCAGTCCTTGCTGTCATTTTTAGAAACAATATGAAGAGGTGAAGCGTAATTACTTTTGGAAGGACGAATATGGCCTAAATCTAACATATGTTGGAATTCAGATTTGGCGATTTTTAAACGATCGGGAGCCAAACATCTGGGTTTCGAGAAAACTACTTTCACCAGAAATAAGCTTTATGTAATGAACTTGTGGGGAAATGAGCTTGCATGGTGCACTTAATTTTGTTGCATTATCAATTAGTTTTCTATAGCGTAAATCGGGGGAAATATTAAAATAATACAAAAAATCAGCTCCTATGATGGGTACAGAAACAGATGCTATTAAAAATTGCCAACGAAATACTGTTCTCAAATTTAAATCAAAGGTCAAAACTTTCCTACCGTATACATTGATTGGCGAAGTGTTGGCAGCTGAAAGTTGTTGAATGCTGTTCCCTCGTTTTCGCTCCACAAAAGACGGTGGAAGAACGCTGACATCCGATCCTGTATCTATTAGGAAAGAGGTGTTGGTTGATTTGTCTTTGATAAATAAACGACGTGAGATATTTTGTGAGAAGGTAGTCACATTTACTTCCCGCTCAATTCGTTTCTTGAGTAAGTGCAAGGTATGATGCACTTCCTGGCCTTTTCTTGGAATCGCTGATGGTACCAGCACACGCCTTCTGCTCGATGACGGGAAAAGGAACGTTTGCGTGAACGGGAACGGCTTCTGATTTCTCTGCTATCGCGCTGCAGCTGTAGTCCGTCGATCCGTTTATTTAGTCGCTGTGTCTCCTGCAGTAATCGATCTTCACTGGACGAAGATATAGCATGCGTAGACAGAGATGCAGTTGTAGAGCTTATGAGCTTACCTCCAATATTTGGTCGGCGATTTCTGCTTCTTTCTCTACAGTGATAGGCGTTATTGACTCCAAAATTGTCTGTACTGATGTTGGAAGTTGTTGTAGGAAAAGAATTGACTACTACTACTATTACTTATTACTTTAACAGCTCATTAAGGACTCGAGCCTGCCTCAAGCAAGATCAAATTTGATGTAATTGGTAGCAGAGACATGAAGATCTTAAAAATCAGCCTTTTAAATAAATAAATATATATATATATATAGTTATTGTTTTAAAATCTTTTTGTGTTTTCAGATTAAATATATGGCATAAACTATAATCGGAAGTTACATACCTAACAGTAGAACTTCTAAAATTTTTGCTACTCACCTATTATGTAAATTTGTAAAATACCAAAAAGCTGAATTCAGCAGGAGACTGTGTTAGCCACTTTGCGAAAACAGCCATTTAGTTTTATTTACAGTTACCTACATATTACACTTTTCCAGTTTTTCTTACAGATATCAAGGAATGAAAATATCAGCAAACATTGGTGAATGTTAGCAAAAATAACAGAAATACTTGGAGAATTAATTAGGTTACATTATTAATTTGAATAATATAATACAGGAATGATAAAATTCAAACAATACCAAGTACAATGTGCATGCAACAATATTAGAAGCTCATGCAATCACAATAAGAGAAAAAAATATTAATTATAATTTTAATATCTTACCTGTACTTTTAAAGCTAATAATCAAAATATTTACTCTCAAACAGTAAACTTAAATAGAATTAGAATATTAATAGAATAGCTTTTGAAATAATTTATAAAATCGACAAAAATGCCAGAAAGCCAAGCCTGCTACAAAAACATTACTATCATCAATATTTATCGCTAAATCTTACAAGAAATTGGTATTACATTGCATACAACACAGCTATGATGCTCAATAGTTAAAATCGAATAATACCACGTGCATCGTGTACAATATACAAGATATATCAATTAAAAAAATAATTCAACCATAACAGTGGAAATAAGTATACCTTATCAGGTATGTAACGTATGTAATAACAGTAAATATCGTCAAAAATTGTAGACATCATGCTTGAGGTGTTAATTTGATGAAATTAATATTTAAAATTAAACAATAAAACACGATGTGATTTCAATACATATAACACATCTATAGTGATGATTTGTAAAACTCAAACAATACCACGTGCATTGGGAATAAAACAGAAAAATAAAAAAGAAATAAAAATTGTAGACATCATGCTTGAGGTGTTAATTTGATGAAATTAATATTTAAAATTAAACAATAAAACACGATGTAATTTCAATACATATAAATACATCTATAGTGATGATTTGTAAAACTCAAACAATACCACGTGCATTGGGAATAAAACGGAAAAATAAAAAAGAAATAACAATAAAAGAAATAAAATAATCATAATACTAATAATAATATATACCAATAATTGTTTCATACCTGAAAGACTCTAATTAACAAAAATATAGATCTAATAACAAAGATCTAATTAACAAAAATATAAGAAATCAAGCAGCTAAATTTGGAGAAACCACCGACAGCTCGGAACCTTCGAACCGAACGAGTATAGTGGCTCGGATAAACCACCTTGGCTTGGAAACTTAGCGCACGCCAAATGTACTTCATTCCTGACCCATGTAATCCTGTATTGTATAAAACTCCTTCATAATTCCTAGTTATGGACCAGTTGTGTGTGGACGCGACAAGCGTTCCAGTCAAGATCCAAATTGAGTTGCCACAAGCAAGTTTCGGGAGTTGTGGACACAACTTTGTGGCCACAAGTGTTCCAGTCAGGATCCGGTCCCTATTTGCCGATGAAATTTGAATCGAAGGTTGATAAACATAACAAATATTTAGTCAATAAAAATCTACGATTTTTCAGAAACAAAAATAGATAACAATTGATATTAAGATGTCTGTTTTGTCTTCATTAATCAGAAAGGATAGAGAGATAGATACTAGAAATTCGAGATAGTACATAATCGATTTTCAACAGAAAGCGAAACGAAACATTACTTTTTTAAAGCTCCGCCCACAAACAATGATTCAACTCAAAACCGCCTGCGGTGCTAAAGCAAACTTGTTAACTTAGCCGCGAGGTTTCTGAACTCATTTTTTAAGAAAATGCGCGCACAATCTGGTGTTCCGTTATATTTGGCAGTTTACTGTCATGTAGTATATTTTATAGGTAGAGGTAAAAGCTGTGTACTCTCCTGACATAAACAGCTGAATGTACTCAAATCTGACGTGCAGCAGTTTTCAATCTGATAACTGATTAGTAAACTGATTCACTTCTGGGCAAAGGGCATTGGAAATTCTCGTGAGGAAGAGAGTGTGTGTACGCTAGTCTAAATATATTCATTATTAATATTTGCAATGGTTTGTACTATTTAATTTACAATTTATTTCTATTCTAACATATCCCCCATTATACACGCGAAAATACAGTCATGAATATTCACCATTGACTTGGAAGAAAAATATTGCATATAAACTAAGTATATAATTTGGAGTTCGTGGACCATTTAAAATTTTTACATGCTATTTTGCACCTGCAAAAATACTTGTTTGAAGCGTAACAGTCTACCTTATTAACCACACGAAACGTTAAGGAGAAGTAAAAGAAAGAAAACACTTTATACAAATTTTGTTTAATAGTGGTTTGCGCATTGACAGCTCAATTTATGCCCTTTTTTTGTTTTTAATACTTTTAATCAGTTTTATGATGCTGTGATCTTTATGCATTGTATGAAGAGAAGACCTACATGCATCATTTGTATCTAAGGCAGTGCATTGTTTTTATTATTTGCTGAAATGAGTATAGTAATAAAAAAAGTTTATGCCAGTTTCAGACAATGAATAAAGCATAGATATTTATTTTTGCTGTTTTGACTTATACAATGTTTTCTGCAAATAAATCGGTTTTTAAAGCATATTAAGCTATAGTTTTGTTTAGTCCTAAAACTACTGCATATAGTTTTGCCCACACTTTCTATTTGTTCTTAGAAGTTAAAATAGTTTATTCAATAGTTATTCACTTGGAGTATTTAATATTTTGTAAAGATTTTTGCAAACTGACAAATGTAACATTAAAACCTTTTTTTTCCCTAGCACTTAAAATAATTTATATACTGTATAGTACTGTAGGAAAATTAAATGCATTATCTTGACTTTTCATCTGTTCAGTGATTAATCTTTTGGCTTGCAGATTAGAAGGCCCTAGTTTAACACTTGTTAATCCTTTTGAAGTTTCATTAGATGTATAGAGTAGATATACATATTAAGTTTGTGGAACTAATCGACTTGGTTGTAAGAATGAGAAGGGGCTTTCTTCGGAATATTTGCTATAATAGCTTTGAACTGCAGAGCAAAGCTGTTATAGAAGTTCTATACTCACACTATAAAAATCAGAAAGCCTCATTATAATGTTTCTATTAACCAAAGTTTGTGTTAATGTATGTATCAACTCCATTCCCCAATCCCTCCCTTAAAATTCTAATTTATTCCTTTTCATTTGGAAGAACATATGAAGCTATACGAAATTTAAATTTGTCAACATGTAACAAGTCAATAATACATATGATGGTGTTATCAATGCAGTTTTGAATTAAGACAATATTGATAATGGTATCAACAATAAATAGCAATAAAGAGAAGATGTCTGCTTTATGCACCAACTTATATTGTGGAATGATTATTGGAAATACATTCTTCAATCGGTTCATATAAAATTGGAACTTTTTAACATGTATTTCTTTCTCTAATTTTTTTACATGTTAGGTAAATACAGTTCCTTGGGGTTAAAAGTTTTCAGAATAAGAATTAATCCCTCTTTAAATATTTTGGCATGTGTGAATACAATAAAAATTTTTGTGGTAATAGATTTTAATGTGGCAGTACTGCATTTATAGATAGTGTAATAAACCATTCTAAAGCATGCTTTCTTTTGTGTTATAGGATAAGTGTTTAAATATTTGTTTGTTAATGTCATGTACCTGTGTATATTTTTTAGGTGACTTTAATAAATGATGTTGATACTGGCCATTCAGAGATGATTGTAAGTTAAAAATTTTTTTTTAACCTCTTAGTAATCTAATTTCCAGTATATATGTGTGTGCATATATATATATATATATATATATATATATATATATATATATATACACACACATAAAGTTCTCTTTTACCCATAAAACTTCTTCAGTATTCTTTTGAGTTTAATTAACTGTTTTCTAAATAGTTTAAAACAACCTAACATTAGGTCACCTGAAATAAGACTAAAGAGCATTTCAGTTTTCAGTTAAAAAAAAAAAAAAAATGGAATTTAAATATAAGTGGACAGTATTAACCCAAGATATTAAAAACCACTCAGTTGATAGTATTTTTTTCTGCTTTCAAAAGATAGAACAAATTAATAGATTTAAAAATAAAAAGTACAATGGGAAATAAATTCACACCAACTGATATGCGAGTTTTCCCGAAACAGAAGAGTTCTTGTTAACTAAGGTTCTCCTAAATAAGGGCAGTTGTAAATATATAACCTGTTTTGAATTAAATTAAAAATGAAGACCTAATTGCTATTTAACCTAATTATTTGTACATCAGATTAATACCTAGTGATACAAGGTTTCAAGTCTGGTAGGTGTGTTGGTTTTCAGTTTATTCAGGAGAGGATATGGTACAACTCGGTTAAAATACTCAGATAAAAAATAGAATATGCCCATAAAATCTTTCTTACACATTTTATATTTAATCTAACCCTACCCTAGTTTAGTTTTTCAAAAATCTAAGAACACTGATAAGTGTTGCCAAAATACAAAAAGTAAAACTTTTACAAGCACAAAATAATTTACAAAAATAACATCTACAATTAATGATTAATTCTAAATTAAATATACCATTACAGGTGCCTAGAAGCATGTCCCTGTTCATGTAGAGTTCAAGCAGGATAAATACATAGCTCTAAAAGCTACATTACTGGGAGACTGGCAGGTGTTAGGGGTAAAAAATTAGGAGAAAACCATTAAAAGTCATTAACAATAACAGTAAAATTGTCATTTATATATTGCTTGTGTACTTTTGTTCAAGGAAGTTCAGATAAATGTAACAATTATAGTTTAGGCTGCTTTGCTGCTAGGAATATCTATTTTTGAAAATGGAAAAATGATAATATTTCTAAAGCAGTTTTCATATGCTATTGTTTGAAATAGGCTTTTCAACACTGGATTTTGGAAAAGTATAGGCATCAATTTATTGTTAAACTGAGAAAAAAGTTATCATCTATTATAAACTAAAAGTTATTGAAAAGTAATATTTCCCTTATAATTAACAACTTATTTGGCTTTTAATTTATTGGCTTATGCTTCTATTAAAGAGTAATTGAGTTCTTTTGCATAATACATGTTGATCAATACTCAGTTCTTAATGATGGTGGCAGGACATTAAAATAATTGGGAAATTTAAAAATGCTTGAGAAACATTTTAAATGGATAGCTCAACTGCATTTAAATTACAAAGGTTTATTTGAGAATAAATTTTAACACTTAATAACT
The DNA here is from genome assembly GCA_032207245.1 of Pardosa pseudoannulata. Taxonomy (NCBI): domain Eukaryota; kingdom Metazoa; phylum Arthropoda; class Arachnida; order Araneae; family Lycosidae; genus Pardosa; species Pardosa pseudoannulata. The sequence continues at coordinate 112,793,506 of CM063502.1, read as the reverse complement.
AAAACTATTATAATCTTTATATAATATTTAATCAGTGACCTAGCTAGAGAAGGGTAAGGGGGGGTCTTATCATACCGTCGGTTCTGTTCATAAAGAAGTACAGAGTCGTACATTTTGTATGATATTTTAGTATGTTTATTGGAAGGTGAGGTGTAAAAAAAGTATGTTGTTCAGACTGCCAGGTTTGCTCACTGTCACTGAATACAACATTTATTTTGATATTCATCTTAAGCTTGCTGTAAAAATGTTTTTAATGTTAACTTAATTTTTTTTAAATTCTGTGTTTGTACACTTTTTTCCAGCATGATGCTCAAATGGATTACTGTGGTACTCGTTTAGCAACTTGTTCCTTTGATAAAACTGTAAAGGTCTTTAATGTTGATAAAGGTCATCATACTCATGTAGCAACTTTAAAAGGGTAAGTTATTATTTTACAAAATGATATGATTAAAAAATATTTATCTTTATATGACTAACTGTACTTATAAGATTTCTATTTTTAATGTTAATAATGGTATAATCGAATAAAATTGTCCAGTTTTGAATAAGCCTAAATATATACATCATATTAGCACTCTATCATATCCCTTATATTTAAACTTGTAATTTTATATATTTTTTGTGAATTTTAGGAAATTTCAAAGCATATTTCATAACATGAAATGTTGATATGGATTTTTTTAAACTTAGATTTTTAGTTTATTTCTACTATAAAAAAAAAATAATAAAAAAAAATTTCATCAATCGAGGCCCAGTTTCTGTCATTTCTATCATATTTTATTTTAATCATACAAGCACTTGCAGATTTTTCTAAAAAATATTTTTGTAACCATTTAGAAATATATTTTTGTCTTGTAATAGTTGTAGCTTAATTCTCAAATCATTACCAGTTTATTTTGATCTGTAAATTAAAATATGTAGAATAAGGTGATTTAGTTAAATTTACTGAGATATGCAAAGTAAATAATATTTTAAATTAACTATTCTGTTAAATTACTTTCTTTTTACACTACAAATTTAAGAATTTAGTGATTATGTGCCTGTCAGATTTTTTTTTTTTTTAAACCTTAATGTTAGCTTTCCTGTTAATGGTCATGGTAGAATTTATTTTCTATTTTAAAAAATTTCATGATTTATTCTCATATTCTTTACCTATAATTAATATAATTTTCTTGGTTTATTCAAATATGCTAACTTGTGCAGGAATTTTTTTCTGTTCAAAAGGCTTCTTTGTGATAAATTTAAGGTTTTTATCTGTATTTGGTAATAGAAATTATGCAAAGTTATTTGGCTTTGGGTATTTTATAAATTTTTTTTGAAAATTATCTTTAACTTATAAGAATTAAAACTGTATTAGTCTGAATTGAGTAACTTATCCAATATTATGCACATATTCATTTTAAAGTTTTTATTACCATTTGATGTAAGTTTCTATAAAAGCTTACTTGATATCTAATGAATTATAACTTATATCCTTTTGTCATTTGTTTCACAATGTGAATATATTTAAATACATTCAAACTTAGAAATACTGATATGTATTCAACAATATGCCCTCATTCCCTTCCCCTAAAATAGGGCAATAAAAGATTTTTTAAATACTTGTCAGCTTAACATGACAAACCTAGAAAAATTCAGAAATGAAATTCAGCAAATATAATGTACAAGCTATCTATTCATTCCAGTCTTATTAGTGACTTGACTGCAAAGGTATGATCTAGTATCCCAAATAACAACAAATCCAATGTATATCAAGAGTGGTTTTAGAGCAGTGTGATCTATTTTGCTATGTGAGGGTTAATGAGATTTGGACCATAGACAAACGCACTAAGACGACCAACTCCCATAGGCAATAGCGATACGCTTCTGTAACATGGGACTCGCATAGAAAGTGGCGCCCTTGGTGTCAGACCATCGGAACTAAAGCATGGTTACCTGATAATTATGTTTATCGCTCTTTTGGTGACTTTTTCTTAATTATTTGAAGAAAAAAAATTTTGGCGTGGGGGGTGCTTTTATACCTTTTTTTTATTTTATAAATTAAGCTATCAAAAACAAAACCAATCATAATTGCTTTTCTAGAATGCTTTTATGTAGCTCTGTGTTAAATCTCTAATATACTCTATATAGTTAGCTTATATAGAATATATTTAATACAAATTTATCAGTCTATAATTAATTCACAAATGTGTATTCTTTAGTATTCTAATTTCTCTGATTAATCATGTTTATCTAATATTGACACTATTTGTAAAGATATTGAATATCAATTATGAAAATTACCCTTTTAATTTATCTTTAAACATTGCACTTTTTTATAAATTGAAATATTTCTGAGAATATTCTGTGTATTAATTGTCTAAATGCTTACTGCTTTTACATCAAAATTACTATATAGTATTATATTGCTATTTTTATTTGGTATCAGATAATATAAAAATTCAAATAAAAAAATGGTGTTCTTTTTTTTATTAAGAAAACAAAAATTGAATACATTTTTTTTATTGCAATAATAATAATATTTAAAAAAGTACAAAATTGATTATTATATCCACAAAATTTCATAAGTTCTCTTCATTCTTTCTTTGAATCTAAAACAAAGAAATTACAGATATAAATTTTAATAAATATAAAATTGCAGTATTAACACAAATTTCATTAAAATTATTTCATCTCCAATTCTTGATTAGATAAATTGTACAAAAACTTTATGCTTTAATATTTACCCCCTTTTTATGCATATAAATTAAAGTTTAATAATTTTTTTAGAGATGAAGTATTACTAACAGATCTTTTATTACATATATAAATATAATTGCTATCTACTTTTTCAATAGACATAAAAGGATTAATGATTCCTTGATAAATGAATCATTAATCCTCAATGCTTCTATTAAATCATAGAGAGTAAAAGGAACTTTAAATGCTAATTAGTCTAAGGCACATCCATGAACTAAAGTAAAACTGAGGTAGGCTATTCTTAGCTGACAAATAAATTCTTTAAAATGGTTTCTTATTTTACCGATACCAGTGATAGAGCCAGAATTTATTTGCATGGAGGATTCAAAAGTCTTAATCTAAAGTACAGTGAACAATCAATTTCATAAAAAAAGTGATCTCATTACATACACACATGCAAAATACATACATATATATCTTACATTCATAAGTTTGCTTGCATACATAAATATACTATAAAACAGATCAGTAATGCTGTATGTAATTCCATTTTACTTGAAAAATATCTTTTAAATTATGCTGTAAGTTTTTAATATTGAATTTGTTTAAATTTGCCCCGTAAATATTGAAGCATATTTAATTTATGCTCCTAAACATACAAACCAAATTTAAACTAATTTCATGAATAACTTGAAAAATTAAAAGTACATTGAGAAAGAAAAGTCCACAGATTTTTCTCTTTATATTGCTAATTAATCTAAACATATACAACATATCAAGTTATGTATTAAAACATATACACTTTATTAATTCCCATTCAAGTTTAAGAAATTTCATTCAAGTATGACTACAAATTCAGTTTGAAATTATAGATGATTGTTGTCCTGCTGAATAATTGGTTTCATAAATTTTCTTTTCTTGTATTTGTTATTCCATTAAATTATATTCCCACAAATAAAATGATTTAATTAAAACAACACTTTAATTCAGTTATTACATACTATTAATCATAAAAACTTAATTAACTACTAATGTTGAATAAAAACTATTTACTAAGTAATAAAGCAGAAACTTTATATTTACATTCATGATTTTCCATTTCATTGTTCTTTACGAGCACAACAGCCCTTTGCAGGCCTTAGCTGCCTAAGTATGTACTCTTTCCAGCATTTAGTATCTACAGCTTCCAATTTCCCTTCAAATCTATTCTTTTGACACCTAGGTATTATAATGAGATTTTTGATGATATTGCATAGTACAAGAAAAGAATTTAATTACACCAAACTTTTTTAAAGTTTCACAACTTATACTTGAGTATGTTACTACACATACAAGATAAACAACTGAAATATTAAGGCAATTATTTTTAGTCATTCAATGTTTAAAAAAAGTTACAATATATGTGTATGTATATATATAAATATATACATACATTCATGTACAAAGTTAATTATATTGGTATACAGTAATGAAACTAAAATGCCAAGAATGAGAGCTCCATTATTGGTAACACTTTGAAAAATTATAGAAACATTTACTTCAAAGAACATACTGTAAAATGAAAACAATAATGAGTAGTATATTAAGCCACTGGGTGTGGTTATGATCTCTATTGTCTATGATTCACGAGGTCTTACTCATAAAGACTTTTACTAATTACTGAAATAAAACTGATCTAAAAATATTTTAGCTTGCCATTAAAAAAAATATTGTAGAATAAAAATTATTTTCCATTGGTGAGCAAGTTCTCACGATGAAACCCCAATTTTAGAATTAGTGTATATTATTTGTTATTTTCCAAAATTGGTGTCAGAGAGTACAAAATAATGCATCAATTTTTAGAAACAATGTATTACTGCTGGTTAACTTTAACATTAGTCACATACATGGATGATGAAATACTGATTCTGAATGTTAACTTGCACAAAGTAAAAAATAAGCTAACTCAATGTCTCTAAACCTAAGGACCATAAAATAAATTACATAAATAAGTATTTTAACCATAAATTATTTCACTGGTCAGGTGATTTATTTATATTATCCAGGTGAATTGTAGCAAATATGATTCATCCGTTTTCTGTGAAAGGTATGTTTTGAATGTATATAAAGAGCAAAATTAATCTAACAGAAAAAATTTATACTTTAAAAATTTATATTTGAAAATAACTGGGCTGATATAGATGAAAAACACTTGATTTAAATACTTGCAGAGAATGGAATTGCCAATAGCACTTTGTACATAAATCATTCACATTAAAAAAATCTATTTTATTATAAAAATTTTTATGCCACATATTACACAGAAATAATTTTAAGTATAAATTAAAAAAAAAATGCCATAGAATCTTTTAAGTTTTAGCTTGGTATAATAATTTATTAAATGTGAATTTTAAACTGCTTACCGCTGAAGATTTAAAGATCATACATTTCTTCTTAGAGAGTCCTATACAATATATATGTAGTCTTATATAATTTAATCCAAATAACACAGCACCAACAGCTGAAAATATTAAGAAAAACAAATAGAAAGAGCATCAAAAAGTTTATAAACCCCTTTCCCCTGTATAACAACCCTAATAAACTAATTCATAAAACAGCTAAAAGAAAACAAATTATTTAAATTTAAATAAGATAGAGGAAAGAATAACAAAATATAACTCAAATTAAAATGTACGTTTGATAGATATACATCTGCTAAACAGAAATTAATAAAATTTTTACTAATATTTACAAACAATGTTACGAAAAAAATCAGTTATTAGCAAAACACATAAATACAAAAAATAACAAAATGTATCATTTTAAGAAATTTTAAAATATCCGTTAGAACATTTGCTAACAAAAGTAATGAAATTCTTTGGATTTTTCAAATAAACAAAACTAGAAAATAAAAAAAGAATACCAGTTTTTAGCAAACCATGTAAATAATATTCGCAATAAAGTGGTAATAATTCAAACCGTTAAATTCGGTTGACTGGATTTAAATATTGGCCGAATGTCATAATTAATATTTATAGGAATTATTTTTCAAACAAAAATGCTATAAAAAAAGGTTACTTATTAGCAAAGCATGCAAATACAGTAGTAAAATGTAGCAGAAAAAGTAATTTTAAAATATCCGTTAGAACATTCGCAAACAAAAAAGAAATGAAATTCTTCAGCTTTCTCAAACAAAAATGCTGGAAAATAAAAAAAGGTCAGTTAATAGTTAACATGTAAATAACATTCACAATAAAGTGTTAATATATGTAATTCAAACCCTTACTTTCGGTTGATTTTATTAATATACAAATCTCAACAAAGCACAATCGCTTTCAGTCTCAAAATTTTCCAAGTCTAAAATGACAACAGGGAAAGATTTCTGGTAACCGTTTACAATCGCCAACGGATTAGGGCCTTCAATGTTAAGATCACAGATTACATAGAAGCAGACCATCGCCAAGGTCCCAGACCACTGCCAAAGCACCAATTAGTTCAGATGGTCTGACACCGAGGACGCACAAATCTAGCTCGAAGTTGGAGGTCTTTTAGGCTTTTTTTGTCGCTGATTCTGAGAGAATAGGAAAATTCATGCAAGCAACAGGATTCATATTTGTTGAGTCTAGTACCAAAAGGCAGCTCCTTGCATTTGGCCATTGTTTGGTTATCCATTCAGGATCAGAGACACAAAAAGCAATTTTATCATTCCAGTATATTTCATTCATATTCTTATTTACAGAGATAAAATGATTCTTTTCAAGTTCATAAGGATCAGGTTTGCTCATGTATGTCTGTATTCTACTACTTCTAAAACATGTTTTGTAATGAGATAAAGTGATAGGTCCCTTTTAAGCAATCCTACGTTATAGCAATCAATGGTCAAATTACTATAGCAGTCCTATAAATGTCTTACACATCTTCAAAATTGTGTGCTGTCAATCTGTAAGAAGAAATGTAGAATAATTGATAATAATCTTTAATTATGGAAAACCATTGATTTTTGGAAATAACTTTTTAGATATATTTATACTTATAATTAAGTGATATAAATCAAAATATTAAAAATATGAATAGTTTGTGTTAATTCATATTTTTAATAGTACTTTCTACACTGTATATTAAAGCATTTTTCTAAAGTTACATTATCTTTATGATTTAGAAAAATGTTTTTTCAAGTTAAAACCATCCTTCTCCTATAAGTTATTATATTGTTTTAACTCAAAGTTGAAAGTATTCTTACACTTATTTATTTGTAATGATAGAAAGCTTGCTTAGACAAATGGTTAGAGATTTTTCAAGACAACTCAAATGACCATAATACAGACAATTGATATCCTAGTATTATAGCAGAATGCTATAATACTTTTTGCTTTAATTATATTATTAAATAACTGCTGTAAAAATCAGTAAAACTTTATAAATTTGTCAAATGTCAACATTTGAAGATGAAAAACAAAAATTTGGTTACCTCAACTTGCCTTTTGAGAGTTGTTACTTAAGTAAAAATTGAAGATATCATTCAATGAATAATCTTTTGTCCCATGAAGAAAATGTTTTATTTGTATGGAATTTTTACTTTACATAAAAATTTGTTAATACAATATAGCTTTTATATTCATGGTTTCTGCTCACTTGGAAAGTCAGGGAAAATCATGGATTTAGGCAATAGATTAATTTTGTCATGGAAATTTCTTGATTTTTCAAGTAAAGGGAGTCATGGAAAGTCATCGATCTGCTAAACTACCGATTAAAAAAAATGCATTGAATTGTTTAATTCTATTTTTACTTGTCATTTGGCTAAAGTTACTGAGTTTGGTATTTATGTATTATCCTATTGACCCTATTGCCAAGTAAAATTTGTTAACCAAGGAAACTCCAAGCAAGAAAGCTTAATGGGTGGGTAAATGTATATTATTCTGGTTTTTTCTTAAATTGTAGATTAAAATTTTATTATTATAATTATTTTTTAATAAAAATTAGTTAAATTTATATTGTGCAAAAATCTTATCTCTAGGGATATTGTATATAAACATTATAGGGTTATATTTGGCTATTATTCATGGTCCCCTGGATAATACCAAAGTATCCTGAATTCAAATTGGAAACATTTTGATTGAAAAATTGCTATATGATTAAACTTAGGTATGTAGATACAATTTTTTTATGTTAGTTTATTAACACTTATAAGGTAAGTTTAAATTTTTTTTATGATAAAATTCCTGTAATTTCTCTTAAAGCATATATTTTATTTGTATGTACATCAGAAGTTTTATTCATGTATACTTTAACGAAAGCTTTTTAAAGTCATGGAAAATGATCTGCTAAATCAGGAAAAGTCATGGATTTGAAAAATTTTATTTTGGCAGATACCCTGTATATTGAATATAATATATATTTATCTAAGATATAAATTGTTTGCTAACAAAAATTATTTGAACACATTAAAAGTTAATGAGGAATTTTCACATTTTCTACTTTTATTTTTAAACAATAGATGACAAAGTAAGCAGGAAGTACCTTTTTTATTTAATTTTGGGCTTTAATTAGTGATTTCTAATGGGTTTTATATTGGACTCTTTAACATCTCTTGAAAATGCTACTTTTCCTCTGCCAAGTTTGTGACGTCACAGTTCATAAAAACATCGATAGCCTGTGTTGTTTACATGGGAGAAAGTGACTTTTTAATTTGTTTCTATTCAAATAATCGCATATAATAAATTTTTTTATTATGTTTGACATTAAAAAGTCATAATCTAAATATTGTGCCACTCTGTAGAATACAAAAACTAATTGCAATAAAAAGATAGTTTTCAGCATTCCAAAGAACCTAATATATGTAAAACTTGGATTAATGCTATGAAAACAGATGAGAAATTAAATCTCAAATTATAATAAAAATCATCTCCTTGGGTTTGTGAAGACCATTTTAGTGTAACTTTTTCTTTCTTTTCAACATTATGTTTAAAAGTGCTGTTGGTAAATCATTACTGTTAACTTTATAAGAAAATCTCTCATTTAGGAGTATTTTCTCAAAGCTTAGTTACTTTATAATGAATTTATGAAGGATATAAATTGCAGTAACTATTTAATACTTAACTCAAAAAAATTATGTATTCCCAAGGTATTTAAATATTTTCTAAAGAAATATCTATTTTATTGAATTTAGCGGTTTACACTGTGACATCTTTATATTAAATTGGAAGTGAATTTGAAAAAAATATATATTTTAAAAATACTCTACTGATATTACTTTAAAAATGTAAATTTAACTCCAGAAACTATATAATTTTTATTTAACATTTATATTAGGCAATAAATTTGTATATTTAATATATGAATCAAAAGTAATACAGTCTTTAAGTATAGAAAAATACTATCAAGAATATGAACAATCCATACATTTCATAAAGTAATTTGGTATTTTTTTTTTAATAAATAGTAGAGTGATTATATATTTATAATTAAAGTACAAACACACAATATCGATTTCAAATTTCAATACAAATAGAATATGGGTATTAAATTTTCTGAAATTTATACATCATTTCCATCTGCCATCAGAAACAGGTTCCATATACATCAAATAAGTCAATTTATATTTAATCTTTTCCTATTCAATTTCTTGTTTGTTTTAATTTATGAGCCCAAGCTATTGGTGCTATTTCTAAAATTAACATTAACTCAAAAGTGCACAGGCCATACTGTTATATGCATGTGTACACATCAATTTATGCTATTATAATTTTACAAAATTTCTTCATTATTTCTATAAATTATTTAACCCTTTAAAGGACAGTGGTTTCGTAGTGAAACCACCTATTAATATATTTTTTCTCTTCTTTTTAAAGATATAATAATGATTTTTTTTGGATGTTTTTGATACTTCAAACTATTAATGAATGGTAGCACTATGCACAATCTATTTTTCTCTATAAAAGCTACTTGTTTATACTGGGAAAAATATCAGGTATTTGATTTTGTCCGTCATGACCTCAAATAATTATATCTACCCAAAACATTTTTTATAAATAGTTTAGCTATTTATCTGTTACATCACTTTAATGATAATTATGCAGTGTTTCTTAAATATTATTTACATTTTAAGAGTGTATTATTTTCGAGCTGTACAAGGGGGTAAATAGTTTTACAGTTAAAACCCACCACCTTACTACAAATAAATTTTAATATTTTTCACACATTTCATATATGTAATGTTCATAGATAACATTTATAGCCTAATTCCCTTAAATCTTAAAGAATTTTCAGTAGTGACCTTTAATGGGTTAATAAAGAAACTTTAATGTAAGATATCCATGATTGTTTTAATTAAAAATAATTCTTGAAATGAATCTGTTTTGAATGTTAATATGAAATGATTGGTATTTTGTAACAAAAAAGTAAACTTTTAGGAAAGATAATAAATGGAGATTTTTATAATGGTGATCTCTATAACAATACTTGATGATGACTTTAATACATAACCTAAGAATTTTGAGCCAAGAATGCCTTTTAATATTGTGACGACTTTAATATTCTCGAGTGAAGAGGTAGTGTGAAGAAGGATCACTCACGAAAAAATTGGAAATCACTTTTATTTCTTGAGTAAATACGGCTGTATACAAAGGGATTCTAATCTCCTAAAACAAGTCGAAATGCAAAAGATTGTCATCTGCATAACATCACCATGACAATCACAGTCAAAAGAAAGATTAAATAATCTCACATGTGGGGACGCTTTTCCAGGGTGCAATGCAAACCCAATTTATCCCCCGTTTGGTATCAGAGACTCTGCCGCTCCCTATATGAGCAGACTTTTTGCCATAAGAATTGTAAATTCCGATCTTTCATTAAAATGAAGAAATTGGAAGGGGGGGGATTTAAAATTCATTAATAGGCTTTCAAAGGACAGCATCCGGCATCCTGATTTAGGCTTATCATTTAAGGTAGTTGATAAAAATTTCTGGCTTCAGACATTGGAGTTATAAAGGGCTTGCTTGGTATTCATGTTTGAAGAGGTGATTTATTTGGTCTTATTCAGTGATGCAAAAGTAGTTTGGTTTCGAAATAAATTTTGTAGGTTCTTAGCCACATTTTCCTCCAATATCTCTCTCCCGCATTTTTAAAAACAAAATTCTTTTTGTGTATCATTGTAATAAGTATTTATTATTCATAACATCTTTGCTCTTTCAACTTTTTCTGAACTATCTTTGCATCATTGAGGAGTATATCAGTTTGTGACTTTCAGAGACACATATTGTGCTTGTGCTAATACTGTCAGTTGATAGGAGATACTATTTCACATCAGAGATTGGCAACTGATTTAGCTAATGGGCATTTGTTCCATATTGTAATAAATTGATGAACTGAAAATCTAGAAATCTGTCATAAAGCATGTTATATCAATATATCCCCCAGTCCTAAATTATACTGTAATGATATATAAACTTCTGAAGATGTCAGAAAAGAATGTTGACTTATTTCAAACGGTTGTACTAGACAATGAAACAAATAATGAAGTCAAAGAAAAGTAGGATACATTTTTAATAACTTGAAATTGTATTAGCTGTAATTGGATGTATAAAATTCCATTAGCATTCAAAGTGGTATTGTCTCATTTTTTAAATTTTTAGTAGATTTTGTCACATATTCAAACATTGTTAATATATAATTTGCATAAGAATTAAATAAAAAAATAATATAAGGATGATAATGTGAACTTTATAGATTCAAAAATTATAAATGTAACTAGAAATTTTGAATTTAGCCCAATTTACATATTTGTTTTTTCTAAAAATAATTTAATAAAAGTCCTGAGTATTAAAAGTTGCCTATGGAGTCCTATACTAAAGCTATAACTAAAGCTTTTTTTTTTTCTTTTTGGGTCAAAAGGTTTTAATTCTTAATTACATGAAACTACCACTTAAATACAAGTTCAGTAAGCCAAGTTCTTGATAATGGTCTGAAAGTTTTGACATTAAACAATATTTGTCAAACTGATTTTCATAGTGTTTAATTGCATAATCAAAGCAATAAGTATTTTACAGAATAGGAAATAGTTATTATTTTGTTTATGATATTGAGTTGTCTGCTTCTATTGTTAGTATAATATGATCTCAAAACTAACTTTAATTTTGAAATGAATATTACCCTTATTTGGGAACCGTAACTATCCAAACTGAGTGCTAGGTATGATGCGTCTAGTGTGTGTGTACATGTATCAATAATCATTTTTAATTCACATGATGCTTTATATTAAAGAAAACTAAAACTACATTGTACACTTAAGTTTTAATTAAGTTTCAAAGAAGAAAAAGCATTTCTAATATGTTTAAAATATTTTTGCAGAAATTATAAAGAACTTGTATCAACTAAATTTTCATGTAAGCTATTGATTTGACATAATTTTCATTTATATATATACTATATATTTAAATAACTTTTTTTCTCCAATTTATTTATGGTTTAAAAAATATTAAAAGCATATGAACAAAAGAGAAAAATTATTTTTTGTTAAATTAGAAATTAGCTGACATATTTTTTGCATGTGATAAAATATGAAAACACTCATGCATTACCATCTGTCATCGACTGGCAACATTGTTATATTTGAATAAAATACTGTTCTTGAATTATTCAATATTTTTGCAAACACACAAATGCTTTTCTATTTTTATTTTTTAAAAAATCTTGTCATTTTACTGTGATTTTGATAAAGTTATAAAGTTAAAAGCATCTACAAAATGATTTATATATGATAGTAAGTAAATGATACATATACCACCTTCCAGTAGAAGAAAGCATACTATAAATTTATAATATTATTGAAATTAAAATATTTTGGGAGCTAATTTATTTTTAGATATATTAGGACATCACTTAGAATGAAGAACACAATGTTATTTAGCCAGCTCTTTCAAAAATATTAATTAAGATATGATTTATTAAGTTGAAATTAAATGGTATTGAGTGTGATTAAATGTGAAAATAAATGTAAATTACAGACATTGCTTGGTGGTAGAAGGCATACATTGTTCAAAAAGAGAAGCAGAGAATTTTGAAAGTTCTAATATGAACAGTAATTTTTGCCATATTTTAAAATGCAAGAGTGCCAAATTTCATTATAATCAATACATTAGTTTAGGAGATATGGAATATACATGTATAGTCATATACTCATAATGATTTTTGAGGGGTTCACAACCAAAGTGAATAAACAGATTTATTTTGAAAATTTAAAGAGATTTTAATGTGTCTTTATTAATTATTTTTATCAAAGTGTCTATTAATTCTTAAATACCTTTATTTGGAGAAAATGCTTAATAACTACAGTAGTTTTTAACATATATGCTTATGTATTCAAGTGAAATAACATTTTCTTAACCCTGGAATGTAATTTTATTTTCTAAAAAGAAAAATGGACTTTGTTCATTATGGTTATGGACCTTTCATTTATTAGATTAGTTTTCTTCTATTCATATTTCAATAAGATTTTTAGATTTATTTTTAAAAAGTGTAGATCTTTATTATTTACATAATTTTAAAATTAAAATTTAAAATTGTATTACTCTTGGTTTAAAAGTATTCAAATTTCTTATACACAATAAGTTTTAAGTTAAAATTGATTTCTTTGATTATTTGAAAATACTGCTGTAAACAATGATTTTAAAAATTTTTAAAATTTTTATCACTATTTTAGTTTATTTAAATGTTTTATATAATATGGTTGAGTAATTTAATTCTGTGTGAGGCTATTATGATACCTGGGCATTAAATTAGATGTTTTATCGAAAATTTCAGGCACACAGGACCTGTTTGGCAAGTAGCTTGGGCACATCCACTTTTTGGATCAATTCTAGCATCTTGTTCTTATGACAGAAAAGTAATTGTGTGGAGAGAAACTGATGGAAAATGGAAAAATAGTTATGAATATAGTGATCATGATTCTTCTGGTATTAATTTTAAAGTTATATAAGCTACTTTGAAATATTTGTTTCATTATACTACATCAGAAAAAGTATGAAAGAAGGAACATGTAATAAACATAATTAAAGTTGAATTTATTTAACAGGTCTTTCATTTATAACGTTTATCCCCAATTTCAGAAAATGAGTTTTAAATACAATGTAGATTAGTTGTTGATCATTATCTTCTTTCAAGAGCAAATGATAGTAAATGAAACAGTGGTATAGTAATCATGATTCTTTTGGTACAGAACTTCTTAACCTTGGAGTCATAATGTCTCCAATAGAGTAGTAAAATAAAACCATTGGATTAAGAGAATTTATATTTAGGTACACAAATTTAATGAAACATTTGTCATTCTTTTATCATTCAGTACCACATATGTATGTGAAGTTTATTAGTATTATGTTTAACATTTATTTTAAAATATTGTTCAGGGCTGAATACACTCTACATCTAGCAGTATCAAATATTGTACCAAGATTTGTTATGTAGCAAGAAAAAAGACCTTGTGAAAATTTTCTTTTATTAATATTTGTATGTTTGAAACAAGTACTAAAATAACTTTTCATATGTTTATTGCTTACAAAAATTAAATTAATATTTTATATTTATCAGGAGTCACAAAAAAATTATTGATAGTAAGCATTCTCAAATTGAAAAAAGTTTCAGTACTGTTGTAGTATAATTTGCTTTTTAAACTTGGACTATTTTAAAATATTTCTTTCATTATTCCAGATTAGCAAACGTTCGCATACGTAGCAATAAAGATGTAAAAAGATTTACTTTAATATAACATGGTTATAGGTAAATTTTAAGTTCTTAGATTTCTAGTATTTATCTTCTATTTGGAAATTTAATTTTATGGCCATATTGCAAGATTGAATTAACCAGGATCAAGTGTTAATCAAGTGTTAAGTGCAAAACAGATATTGAATAACGTCATAATCTGAATATTACTTTATCTTTTAACTTGTTGATTTTGACTCTCTCTATTGACCAGTTTTCTAGAATTTATTTCTCAGGCATGTGCAGATTGTCTCACCAGGCAATAAATATGGCTGAAAATTGATGGTTACTCAATTTGAATTCCGATGTATGTTAATGCATGTTTAGTTATGTGATTTAATTAACTATTTATAGAGGTTGACTAAATTCAAACAAGTGCTATTTAAAAAAATAATTAATTGTAATATAAAATACTAACTATATGAATGCAGAGTTTGGTTTCTACACAAGTTTTTGCACGGATATGATAGTATGCCTAAATTTTATTGTCTGATATGAGTTCACTTATGCTATCCTAGTTTTAAAATGAGCTCATTTTAATCTTTACCTCTGTAAAGATTTTCCTATTTATTTTTAAAAAATTTGCTAATATCAGTTCATGATTTCTTTTTATAGATGTAAATCATCATTTATGTGCCCTAACAATTATGTTATACTAGAAGAAGCTTGATTTTTTTTTTAACACTAGAATTAAAATAAATTTAAAATAAATTTTTGTTAGCTGGTAACAATGCACTAATAGGATTTCCAATTTAACAGCTTATAATCAGGAAAATGGGTGATTGTAAGGATATTGATATATTTGTCTATAACATAAATTTTCTCTTTCTAGGATGG
This sequence comes from Pardosa pseudoannulata, assembly GCA_032207245.1. Lineage (NCBI taxonomy): Eukaryota > Metazoa > Arthropoda > Arachnida > Araneae > Lycosidae > Pardosa > Pardosa pseudoannulata. The sequence continues at coordinate 112,778,260 of CM063502.1, read as the reverse complement.
TAAAATTTTTGCTTAGCAGGGTAAAATTACCAAAATACCAGTGTAAAATTTCCATTGAATGAACCAAAATGCAAACATTGCTTGTATATAGCCTTTGTCAATTTATGACTTTGTCAGCCAATCATAGGTGCACTTACAAACAGTGGAGTGTTAATTCTAGAATCAATAGATCCTTCCTTGTAAAGTACCATTTACAGATGATCAATGGTTAGTTCTTGACTGGTGGTCATGATTTGTGTTTTATCCTCTGTTTGGAGAATATGGCCATTAAAAAGAATTATACTCATTTCAGCTGTTCGTTTCATTTCATACTCCATTGCCACATGTAAATTTTAAAAAAAGTTATGTTATGGAATCACAATGTTTTAATATAAGCGTATTGCTATTTCTTTCAAAAGCATTATTTTTCATAATATATGAAAATCTTTTATCATGATAAAATTAATTTATGTGCAATAACTTAACATTCCTTATTTTATATTTTTTAGCATATGTTAGGCATAATTTGTTATATGTGTAACAAACTGGGAAAGCTATGAATACATATGAGCTAAACACTCATACAAAAGGAAAATGGAGCCCATAAACGTAATTAAGCAGAAATAACAAGTATTTTTGAAATTCAACTGGCATATAACTGTAAGAGCAAACACTTTTTCAGTATTTTCCTGTTAAAAATGAAAGTGTTTTGTTTTATAATTTTAACAAGTTACCTTGTTTATTTTTTAGCTTAAATATTTTGGCACAATATTTAAAATTTCTTCTTTTAAAATATGAACAATTTAAACAGTTTTCTTTTCCATTAACTTTTATATTAGTTATGACAATGATGTATCAGTTGTTGTGAAATTTGATTTAATTTAAAAAAATAAGTTAATATTTTATTATCAAAGTTGGTGATAGACAAACTGGACCAGACATGATCTTCTTATATCTAGCCTGCCACAGATATTAAAATTATAGTAAAGAAATTTTCAATTTAAATACTAAAAAAATTCCTTTAAGGATAGTCCCATTTTTTGTATTAGGAAAACTTTTCATTAGAAATACAAATTTTCCTTTCGTATAAAAAATAATAGGATTTACTTATAGGAATTGGTTTAGAGACTTTTGGTTATCCAAAAAATTGCTCATAGCCTAATAAATAAACATGAAGTTATTAAAATATTCTTTTATGTTTCTTGTATTTAAAAGATGTATATTTTTGACCCACTCCCTAAAAAGTTGTCCATCATTGAACTAATGTATGTTATTTTAGCATGTATGTATATAAAATCTTTTATAAATTTTCTTTTCAGTGAATTCAATATCTTGGGCTCCTAATGAATATGGCCTAATTCTAGCTTGTGGAAGTTCAGACGGATCTGTATCAGTTTTAATTAATGAGGGTGATAACCACTGGACAACTAAAAGATTACATAATGCACATACTGTAAGAATTTGGCACAAGTGTACTGGAATAAAGTTTATATTTAAATTGCAGTTTTTCTTTGAACAATAAGATATATCCTACCATAAGTGCTTAAATTATACTTAGTAAAACAAAAGTAGTAATCTGTATCTTTGAAAATATTCTGTACTATTTATGCAAAATTTGTCTTGCTATTTAAGACTGTTCTAATTATACATAAGTGTAAGAAAATCTTAAATTTGTCATTCATACTTATAGAGGTTTAAATATCTTTAAAATATCTATAGTAGGTTCATCCCTTAAAAACTTGATGTTTAACATGTTTTGTATATTTTGATTGTTAATCTTGTCAAGTTGGTCTATAAAATTTCTTATTAACATTCTTTACATTTATGTACAATATTAGCATCTTTTAGAAATAATTTAGCTACATGGATTTTTATTTTAGTGATTTTTAAATATGGATACTTAATATATTTACTTTGCTTGATGAATGTAATAATGGGATTCATATTAATAATCAAGTCTTATTCAAATCATGTCTTACTTAAAAAAAAAAAAAGTATATTAATTCAAATGTCCTATTCCCAATGGCTTAACAGTTGTAAATTAAATTGGGCAGCTGTTTGCAAACTTTCAACTACAAATGTTAAAATTATTTTGAATTGACTTTTAACAGATACTTTAAATCATACTAGCATAAATTTATTTCTAAATGCTTTATCAATGTGCTCTATCATTGAATTATTTTGAATATTTTAAAAATCTAAATAGTTGTATTCATTAAAAGCATGATTAAATTTTTAACATGCACTTTTATCTTATAAAAGCATTTTAGATTACATCAAATAACCTTTAAAGTATTTAGACAAAATCAATTATTTAAAATATTATTTCTAAACATAAAATTTTGATAAATTCTGTTGGTATATTCAACTGTGAATAAAAAAAATATGTGAGCAGTTGATATGTTTAAAGTTATTGAAAATAAGTTTAGAATGTTTCAAATTATGAAGTTTTGTATTAAACTGACAATTCTACAAAATCTTTTTAAATTTATCAACATATCTTAAAAATTATAAAGTTTTCATAAATACTGTATAAAACTGTTAAATCATTTGTTAATGCATTAACAGATGTGATCATATAAAAATTATGTACATATAGATTTAATTTACAAATAATTAAAATGCTTTGTTATTGATTTGAACTAATCCACTGCAGTCATACCAGATTAAGACATTATAAGTTAATTTTGAGCACAGAATCAATTGAACTTCTGGTTTAGTTATACATTTTTAATGTCTTGAATGTGTAACTTGCCTGTACTGTTTTATCATATGTTTAGATTGGCTGCAATGCTGTAAGTTGGGCTCCTTTAAGTGCTCAAATAGCATATGAATCTGTCAATGAACCTGGATGTTGTGACTCATCAGTTTTCAAGCGCTTTGTGACTGGTGGCTGTGATAACCTTGTAAAGATCTGGAAATATGTGTAAGACAACTATTTTGGAATATTTTGTTTGCATTAGTATATTTTTAACTCGCTGGTGACTGTTGAACCCATATGTGCATATATATTTATAGTGCTTAGTGTGTGGGAGAAAAATTACATTTTTAAAGATTCAATGTAATTTTTTTATTCTTCTGGAAACTGAAAGTATTGAATTGTTTTCTATGTTAGAGAGAAAGAAGACACTTGGTGTGAGGAAGACAGATTAGAGGCTCATTCTAATTGGATTAGGGATGTAGTTTGGGCACCATCTGCTGACTTTGGACTCGGTGTAATTGCAAGTTGTTCCCAGGTTAGTATATGTAAAAATTTGTAGCATTTATCTGAAAAATTACCATCTTGCTCTTTAATCTATTAATCCTAAAATCATTTACCTCTAAATATATATTCATGAATATCATGTCTAATTCATTATGGACAGCACAGAGTAAAACTAAGTTTAAGCAAGTTCCTATATTACAGCCTATCCTCATTAGTGATCGGTTGTCATTTTAGATATTATAAGATACCATTTATAATGAAAGAAACTTCATAATAACAGATTTATTTGGTATTACATGTTTACACAGTACTGTAAATAGAAGTTTTATAGTAGCTTTTTGTCACAATTATAGTCAATATACTTGCTGCAAAAGTAAGTTTATGGACAAGGCTCAATACTTGAAGTTTCAGAATTTTTATCAACAACTTTATAAAATTTACAAAAAACATGTATATTTGTAAGATACATGGAACAAATTAAATATAAAAGAAATAAATTTTAAAGTAAGATAAAAGCATTTAAAGGAAATGCTCTTATTGTGCATGCATGAAAGATATCAATATTTTTTATACTATTATAGGACAACTGATTTAAAGTTCTGGTGGATATTAATACCATAATGAACCATATTTCAGTTTGAAAGTATCTGGTTAAGGAGTTTTATGCAGATTAGTTGTCAAATTCCCTAATTCTAAATTTGAACAAATTGATCTTAAAACAAATATTAAAAGCTAGTTTTTAATACTGTGTATAAGAAGTAATGGAGTATGTAAAATTCTCAAATAACTTCCTGAGGAGGAGTTTTCAAGAATTTTAGTCTAGCAATTTATGCAGAATCCCTCCTAATCCAGATTTTTTAGAGAATGATAAAAAATTATGGATTGCTATAATATTTTAATTTTTTTTATCATGTACTGGGACTTTTTTTTATAAGTTGCCCTTCAGTGGTAGCTAAGAAAGTAATAAAAGATTGATATTTTTTTCATATGCAGGTATAAAGCATTTCCTTTAAATGTTTACATCTTGTTTTCAAATCAACTTTTAAAAAATTAATTTGCTTCATAATGCTGGACATACAATTATATAACATTTCTGTAAGTTTCTCAGACTATTAAACTATGAGAATAAGCGTGAATAAATATTTTAGATATTTAATAGAAACATTTGTATTGTTTAATAAGCTCTGTTTCAAAATATCATTTAAACGTTATGAATAATTTGTTAAAAATATTGCAGAAGTTACAACTCATTAAGCTTTTTGCTATACAGGGTGATCAAAAATCACTTAATTTGTGATTGACCCTCCCATCACCCAACTTTACTGGTAAATGTAAACCACCCCATGTTCTGTATACAGTTACAATATGAAGTTTTTAGACTATTATTTTTTACGGCGCCTTAATTGTGTAGTGAGAGAGTTGCTACGGGCCGACCAGGGGGTGTAGTTGATAAGCTTACTGGCCTATACTTTTGGATTAATGCAGAAAGACACGATAAATCGGTAAACAATAACAATTTTATTGTCATAACAAAAGAACATTTCGTAAACACTTAAATTACTATTCTAACACGTCCTAAGCCGAATGATGGCCGAATGGTAGAGCGCTGCTCTTCGGAACCGGAGTTTGCGGGTTCGAATCCTGCTACTGCATGGATGTTTATAGCCGTTCGGAATCGGCTTTAAACTGTAGGTCCCGGTCTCATTAGCCCTCATGTGCAAAACAGTAGACTGTAGTGCTCCAAACCAAACCAAACCTAACACGTCCTAAACTAAGCTAACCAGAAATTAACTCTTACTAAAGGAGGGGGGGAAACAACCTGATAAACATAACACATACATATACTAACGCATCTCTCGAGGCTATATATATATATATATATACACTTATTAATTTGCATAACGCTCACTCTGGAGCCAAGTATGCTACAGCCGCTAAATTCTCCGATTGGCTGTGACTATTACGTCAATAGTAGGAAGGGGGTGTTTCTCGGGATCGGAAGGAAATTAAAAAATAAACTAGCTGAAAATAAGCGATTTTAAGAAAAATAAGTTGGTAGCTAAATGGGTTATTGTATGCTCAAAATTCTGAAAATGCCAACAAGCAGCCCCCTTTTCTTAAAATCCTACATATCTTTAAATCCATTATCAAAAAAGAGCTTAAACTATCTTAAATAATATAAATCTTCACTAGCTAAACATTAATATTAACTATCTAAAACTTTAAATTCTTAGATAATCAAATTCTTATAAATATATAACTTAAAACACTGTTCACAATTCAAACAATTTCACAATTTTATATCAACAAAATCTTTAATCAGACGATTGGATCCATGCAGCTCCACGTAAGGTCAAAGTTTCAAGTCCAAACTAAAACAGAACCAAAAAAAAAACTGCTTCTATGACATATCGAGTGACGCTCCCAACAATGGCACGTTCTATGAACACTCCAGCACCTTACATTTCACATTTGCCTGAACGGTTCACCAAGTATCACGTGCTCATTGAAAATTCCATTGAGCAAAACCAGGCAGGAAAAACTGGTCTATTAAACTGGAATGCACGAATCCAAGCATCCTCACATCTACAATGAAAAACAACTTTCAAATATCTTACATTGGACAAAGTATTGGCAACTGCAACAAACATTGCAAAATTACATAACTAGAAAACAATTCAATAGATCAGTCTTATAATGAATAAATTTATACTCCTAAGTTTTTAAAAATAACACGAGATCTTAAATTTGTTTAAAAAAAGTATACCCCTTAACAATTTTCATTAACTCAAAGTATCTTAAAGTTTAACGTCCAAAAAGATTTCTTTACAAAAATTCAATATATCACCTTTAACTTGTGGCTTAGTGAATATATCAGCTGGGTTTTTATTACTTCTAACAAACTTAACCTCAAAAATTTTGTCATTAATTAAATTTCTTATAAAGTGTAATTTAACATCAATATGTTTAGTTGTAGCATTCTCGACTGAAGATCTGGAAAAGTATATCGCTGCTTGGTTATCGCAGTGTAGAGTACTATGTATTTCATCCAAGCATAATTCTTTATTTTCTAGAACATTCTTTATCATAAAAGTTCTTTTGCCGCATCTGCCATAGAAACAAATTCAGATTCCATGGTTGACAAACTTACACATTTCTGTTTGAACGATTTCCACAATATAGGGACGTTATCCAAAAACAAAATATAACCACCCATCGATACTCTATCGTCTCTGTTTGAGGCAAAATCGGCATCAGTAAACATATGTAAGTTTAGATCTTCTAAATCTGAAATATCTAATTTATAGTTTTTCGTAAGTTTAAGATAACCTAATAACTTCAGCAATCCATGCCAATGCTTTAATCCCGGATTTGTTTGGAACTGTAAATAAACATTTACCGCATACTGAATATCTGGTCTGGTTCTGCCAGCAATGAACATTAAACTTCCAATTAAGCTTCTATATGGTATGTTGGTCATTTCATCGAATTCTAATTTGTTCTGGGGTGCATCTAATTTAGATAAAACAAGTCCTTTTGGTATTGGCACGGAGGATAATGGATATTGGTAATCATCATACTGTTTACAGAGCTTCTCAATATATGATTTTTGATGAATTACTATTTTGTGTACGTTATATTCAAATTCTATACCCAACAACTTTTTAGTTCTTCCTAGAACTTTCAAATTAAATTTTTCGTTTAACTTATTCTGTATAAAATTAATATGCATTTGTTCCCATTCTAATAAAATTATATCATCTACGTAACATAACAAAATCAAATCATTTTCATACACATAAACACAATTACACCAATCTAATTTTATAAAACCAGTTTGAAACAAACTATCTTCTAACTCTATAAACCACTGTCTCCCACTTTGGTGAAGACCATACAGTGCTTTATTAAGCTTGCATACCTTGAAACAATCACTTTCATATCCCAGAGGTTGCTTCATATATATGGTTTTGTCCAGATCAGCATACAAGTAAGCGTTATTTATATCCAGCTGTAAATTATGCCACTTATACATGCATACAAAAATACAGAAAAATAACCTTATAATTGAAAAAATTCACAACTGGACTGAAAGTTTCATCATAATTTACACCTCTTGTCTGAGAAAATCCCTGAGCAACTAATCTTGCTTTGTATCTAACTATCTCATCCTTTTCGTTTCTTTTTACATTATATACCCATTTACAGCCTATGATCTTTTCATCTTTAGGTGGGTCTATAGTTCCTATACACCTCTATCTGTTTTTACTTTGATTTCATCATCCATAGCTTTCAGCCAATTTTCTGCCTCTGAGGAAGTAACTGCTTCTGTGTAGTGTTCCGGAACTTTTACATCTATTAAATTTGCCTCTATATCAGTTATGAGTTTACCCTTATAATGGTTCTTATCAAAAAAATCAAACATACCTTCATCAACTTTAATTTCCTTTTCCTTACAGTATTTCATAACATCATTCATAGATCGTAATCTAACATATTCCCCTTCAACTCTATAGTATATGTCTGTTCGGCTTAAATCTTTTCGGGTTACGGCATCCCTAGTCCAGGGAATGTCTTTACACAGAATTAAACTAGGCGTTTCTTTTTCAGTGCTCTGTAAATCTGGTTCCTTAAAAGTACTAGTATAATCATTTAATTTAGGAATTTCATCAAATGCATGATCTAAATCTTCAGGTAAAGGTAAATTATGCTGTTCTGAATCACCATAACCCATTTTTTCTTCATTAAAATTTACATATATGGTTTCTAGTAATTTTCGTTCATCTTTAAGCCATATTCTGTATCCTTTGGTGTGTTGGGCATATCCTACCATTATTCCAAGTTTAGCTCTTACATCAAATTTTCTCTGGTGTTGCTTGGGCGTTCCAACATACGCTAAACATCCAAAAGTTTTCAAGTATGCTATTGAGGGTTTATTTCCACCATATAGTTCAAATGGGGTTTTCTTATAATTTTTATGAGTTAGTCTATTTTTAACATATACAAAACACATGAGGGCTTTAGACCAGAATTCTTGTGGAAGCTTACTTGCATTTAGCATGGCACGAATAGCATCACATGCTGTTCGGTTAAATCGTTCAGCAACGCCGTTCATTTCAGGGCTATATATATTAGTCCTTTCATGATTAATACCACAATTATCATAATGTTCATCAAAGTCCCTGTTGCAAAATTCGCTACCATTATCAGTTCTAACACTTACTATTTTTCTATTTAGAAAACGCTCTGCCCTGTTTTGAAATCTTAAAAAGGTACGGAAAACATAATTTTTACTTTTAATTGGGTATACAGTTGTCTTTTTAGAATAATCATCTATTATCGTTAAGAAATATCTGTTGCCCTGTATGTCTGGTTCTGGCATAGGACCACAAACATCCATATGTAGCAACTGCAACGGTTTATTAGAACGTACAGCCCCCATCGATTTGAATGATACACGTTTAATTTTTGCTATTTTACAATACGTGTAATCCCAAGTTACTTTATTCAGCTCCGGCAGACCTCTAACACTCCCATTAAGACTGGTTTCCCTTATATAATCATTATTTATGTGGGTAAACTGGTTGTGCCATAATATACCTAATTTTGTTTCTTTATCTGACTTTAAGAATTTATCTGCTACTAATTTCATTTAAGGATTTTCCACATTTAAGAGGTTCTAAATAATATAATTTATCTTTCCGGTCAGCATAAAATAATTTAGTACCTGTACACATTTTACCTTCCATTTTTACAGTTAAAAATGCAGCCAGTTTCATCAAATTTAGCCATAGATATTAAATTCCGTCTTAATTTTGAACTAAACAAAACATCCTTTAATTTTGAAATTGTAGTGTTGCCTTTGCCAGCCTTGCATAAGAGTTTTACAGTACCTTTTCCCTCTATAGAGGTTTCGTTACAGTTCGTAGCTAGTGACATATTAATATTTTTAACAGAAATAAAATCTGAAAACAATTGTTTATCATTACAAAAATGTGCAGTGGCTCCCGTATCAACTATCCAAGTATTATCATGATCTACACTATCACACACAGCATTACTCTCATTTACAATTACAGCTTCTATTAAACTACTGTATTTATTTATACAAGGTCTAGAAATATTAAATTTTTGATTATTTCTAGCTTTTAAATTAGTCTCTAGCAATATGTCCTTTCTGATGACACCTAAAACACTCTCTATCGTCAGTTTTAGAATAGGAAATAAACTTTCTACTTACAGTTTGTCCATGATAGGTTGGGCTTTTAGAATAAGTTCTACCTGTATTTCTTGATATACTTCTGGACTTACGAAATCTATCTCTCGGGCTCCGCCATCTTCCCCTTTCGTAAGCTTGTGTTTCTCGACCTCTGTTGTCAGGATCTGGCTCTCCCACTTCTTTTCGACCACTGTAGTACACGACTGGCTCTTCGAAGTTGTCAGCATCGTTCAGTAGCTCCAAGCGACTTTCCTCTTTGATGAACTCTTCCTCTATCTCGCACGATTTGAATCGGTCATCTGGCCATCTATAAATCTGTTTCACCACACTCCTGTATTTGCTGGGTAGAAATCGAAGCATTAGGAATCCGATGTAGCGATCTTCAATTTGGTGTCCTACTTCAGATAGTTGCTCAGCTGCCGTTTTAACCTTGCACAAAAATAATGCCATGTTCATGTCTCTTTCATACTTTGTATTGAAAAATGCCTCAAACAACTTAATAATCCTTTCTCTATTGTCTGGTTCAAAGTAGGATTTAAGAATATTCCATGCTTGCACATCATCCCGAGTATCCAAAATCAGAGGTTTTAATTCATCACAAATGTTCTGATATATAAGGGTATACACATGGTTTTTTCTTTGAAGAAATAACTTGGCTTTATCATCCATCCAGGTCTCATTCACTTTCTGTTTCGGCAATTTCGTAGAAGAACTATCATCTCCGGCCTTTTCCCCTTCAGTTGATTCAGTCTGGGTAGTACTTGGATCGAAAATAAAATGCCAGCATCCCAAAATAAACTATATGTTTCAGAATAAGTTTTATTCTATCAATTTCTAACTATGTGGTCAAAGGGGCAGTCCTGGGCCCATAACCCATTGATAAGCTTACTGGCCTATTCTTTTGATTAGTGCAGAAAGACACGATAAATCGGTAAACAATAACAATTTTATTGTCATAACAAAAGAACAACTCATAAACACTTAAATTACAATTCTAACATGTCCTAAACTAAGCTAACCAGAAATTAACTCTTAGTAAAGGAGGGGGGAAACAACCTGATAAACATAACACATACATATACCATCACATCTCTCGAGGCTATATATATATATATATATATATATATATACTTATTAATTTGCATAACGCTCACTCCGGAGCCAAGTATGCTACAGCCGCTAAATTCTCCGATTGGCTGTGACTATTACGTCAATAGTAGGAAGGGGGTGTTTCTCGGGATCAGAGGAAAATTAAAAATAAACTAACTGAAAATAAGCGATTTTAAGAAAAATTAAGTTGGCAGTTAAACGGGCTATTTTATACTTAAAATTCTGAAAATGCCAACAGTTTCTGAGAATCTGTTAAGGGTTGTAAAAAAATCTCCAGGTTTTTGTATTAAAATTCCAGCTTAGGCGAGTTTCATTAAAAAACAATGTTTTGGGAGAGGGGGGAGTATAAAATCCGGGTTTTTTTTTGGGGGGGTGAATTTTTTTTTCTCAAACTAACAATATTAATATGTAACATGCATATGTATTTTATCTGTTGTTATGCTTGAAGATACACTGTTTAGAAAGCACCAGAAACATGAACCCGTCTAGTGTAGAAAGCACCAAAAACATGAACCCGTCTCGTATACGCGTCTCAGCGATTTCACTGTTATGAGTCCGCCGTCGCCTCCACACGATGATCTCCGGTTGATATTGAGAGATCAGCGTTCCACATGGAGTATCGGAGATCGGAACATTTTATTTTAATTTTTAAATGCTAGATTTAATTATTAGATGCTGTTGCAGATATCCATAAGATTCTTGCTTAAAATGTAAGGAACAGAAATCAATGCAAACATCAACATGGGTGAAGAGGGGGATCGCCTGGTATAAAATACAAGTTTACATAATATACAAGTAAGCTTATTAAGTGTATACCCATGCAACCCCACGAATGGAAAGCTATTATTTGCATATACTTTTCAGAAAGAAACTATATTTGAATTTTAAATATGGAAACAGAAAAGCAGGGCACTTTGGGGGTGTACTAATAAATTGTAGAATTAATACAAATTTTATTATAATTAATTTAATTATTTTTCTTTTAATTTCCAATTAAATGTTTGTTATCGTAGCTTATATAGATCAATTAAAAATATTAAGGGAGAAATTTGTTAAGCATGGAAGAACAGTGATTATGTGATAACAATGACATAACAAATATCAGGCCGCCCGAAGAGCAACGCCCTACCCATTTGGCCAATCGATGGCACAATGGGTAGGGTGCTGCTCTTCGGCACGGAAGTTTGGGGGCTTGAATCCCACTGCTGGTATGGATGTTCACAGCCGTTCAAAAATTCATACTTTGGAGGAAAAGAGGAAATATTTAATGTAAAGAGTTACTAGGAGTTTCAGTAAATAAGATATTTTTATTTTGAGGCATTAAATTTTGAGATTTATATAGAAATGTTAATAATTATTATTGATTGTGAGGCACTAAATATTTTGGCAAAATCATTGCATTGAATTATTTAATTCTATTTTTGCTTGTCATTTGGCTGAAGTTACTGAGTTTGGTACTTATGTATTATCCCATTGACCATATTGCCAAGTAAAACTTGTTCGCCAATTAAACTCAAAAAAGCAAGCTTAATAGGTGGGTAAATGAATAAGTATATTATTCTGGTTTTTCCTTAAGTTATAGATTAAATTTTTATTAATATAATAGTAATAATTATTTAATAAAAATTAAGATATTTGTACAAAATATAAGCTTACCTTTAGGGCTATTATATATAAACATTATAGGGTTAACGTGTTTGGCTATTATTCATGGTCACCTTGAAAATACCTAAGTACTCTGAATTCAAATTGGAAAGTTTTTGATTGCATTCAGAAAATTGCTATATGATTAAACTTAGGTATGTAGATACTACAACAATTTATATATATATATATATATATGAGTTTGTAAACATTTATAAAGTATTTTTTATCATAAATTCCTGTAATTTCTCTAAAAGCATACATTTTCTTTGTATGTACATCAGAATTTATATTCATATATACTTTAACAAAATATTTTTAAAGTCATGGAAAATGATCTGCTAAAGTCATGGATTTGAAAAATTTTATTTTGGCAGATACCCTGTATATATATATATATATATATATATATATATATATATATATATATATGTGTATATATGTATATATATGTATGTATGTGTGTGTGTATATATATATATATATGTATGTGTGTGTGTATGTGTGTATATATATATATATATATATATATATATATATATATATATGTGTGTGTGTGTATGTGTGTGTGTGTATATATTAATAGGATAATTTTTTTAGGACAAAAGAGTCATTATTTGGAATAAAACTAAAGAAACAAAGTGGATACCTAAAATCCTTCATACTTTTGATGATGTTGTATGGCATGTCAGTTTTTCAGTTACTGGAAGCGTTTTAGCAGTGTCTGGTGGAGATAATGAGGTAATTTATTTTCACCCAATTCATATATTGATAGTTTTATGATGTTGTATTTTGTAAGCATTCAAATCAAGTTTAGTCTATTTATAGTATAAGTGGAACATTACTTGTACATAATGTCAGTTTTTATAATTGTAGTTAGCACTTCACTTTTCTCTTGTATATTCCGTAGTATACTACTCAGAAATAAGTTTTCTGTATTATATGAGGATATATATGATGTTGCCAAATGTCTTAAATATTTAATCTTTTAGTATTTTTCACAAAATGCACCAATGTTATGTCATTTAATTTGGAATAAAATTGCTACCAACTAAAGCCATCAGATTTTCAGACTGGAACAATTATCATATAAATTTGTTTAGTTATAAATGTCAACCAAATTTATTCCTTTCTGAAAACTAAGTTTTTCTGAATTAATCATAAATGGGAATATATATGTAATGATATTTTAACCCAAAATCTAACTTAGTTATAATTGTACTTTAAAATAAATTACTGGTGATTCTATCCCTAAAATTGCTACTTTTGAAAAAACTCCTTTGTTTTTTTTTTCTGATTGTGGTAATCTTGGCAACTTTGTATACACTAAAATTAAATCCTGTGTAGCTCAACTCTTCTTATATAACTAATTTATGTTACTTATTTTCAATTATGTTGTATCATGTGATTAATGGTCTGATTGAATAGCTCACATCTCTATATAACAGTATGTACACAGTTTTGGCAACTGAAGCTCCATAGATGAGGTGTCAAAATAAACTCAAAATTTTTGTGTCTTTTTCAAGCCCCACAACTGCACCATATTCAGCATGGATACCATTTTTAATTTGTGGTGTTTAAAACACCCATTAAACATGCACACACACATACACACATGAGTATGTGAGTAAATAAGAAAAATATTACTTGTATATCTTGTGAAAGAAATGTAGACTTAAGTCCTGATTTTGTTTTACAGGTTAGCCTTTGGAAATCTGTAAATGGACACCAGTGGGTCAGGTTTGATAATGTTAGTGAAGACCATGAAGATAAAGATTAATATAATAATATGGTACGTAAGGTGATGTTTCTATAAATTTTAAATTTAATATTTTCTGGGATTCATTTACAAAAGAGTGTGTGTGGGAGGGGGGGGGGTTGCTTGTCCATAATTTAAAATCAGTTTCTAATTTTTTTTTATAATATCGTAGTTGTTATACATTATGAAGATTTATATAAATGCATAACATTTTGACGTCTGGTCTTAATTATCCTTATTGAAATGAATTATTTAATGACAGGTAGAATTCAAATAATCTATATTTCAAGTTTAACCTTAATGTCAAAATATTTGCTTTAAATCATTTAACACACACAATTCTATTGTACTGGTATAGATAAAATATCCCTCTTTTGAGACAAAAAAGTAACTTATCAGCTTGATATATTGATGCGTAGTCATTTTTGTACAATTTTTTTAATGTAAAGTCTGTCATTTATCTAACCTTTGTTATACTCTAGTACTCATGAAGTTAGTCAGCTAAACAATGGGTGAATGATGAGAGCACTGATCGGATCTGTGGGTGTGAATCCTGCTGTGTCATGGGTGTTCGTAGCTTTATATTTGATCAGGGACTGGGTGGGAATTGTACTAAAAACAGGTTTTATGTTCTGGAATAATAAGGGATGGGGGTTGAGGAGGGGCGAATAGGAGACAGGAGAAATTTCTTTTTGAAATAGAACTGGTTCTCAGTCTAGCCTAATGACTAAAGTATCATCTTGCATCTTGCTGTCTCAATTTTAGAGCTAAGAAGGGCAGGTCTTAAAAGAAAATTGAACATTTTAACTATTGGAAAAAAAAGTGGAAATTCAGTGTTTTTTTTTTTTGAAGGAAAATCGTTCTATAAAGAAAAGTATAATTGCTGCTAAATTTGGAATTCCACCCAGTACTCTTTCTACTATCATGAAAATCAAAGATATCATATCAAAGAACTTCAAAAATGGTTACAAAACAATGAAAAAGAGCTGTGCTTGCTCTTTTCCTGATCTGGACAAATGTGTTAGAAAATTGTTCAAAGAATATTGTGGAGAAGGTGTTCCTATCAGCAGCTTAATGCTTCATATAAAAGCTGACGACTTTGCTAAAAAATTCGGACTTGATGGTTAAAAAAGCAAATAATGGTTAGCTTGAAAGCTTTAAAATGAAAAATGGCATTATCTTCTAAAAACTTTGTGGAGAAAGCTGATCTATGCCAATAAGTGACATCGATGATTGGCTTAAAAAAATCCCATCTTTGCTGCAAGGGTATAATCCAGCTGATATTTTTAACACCGCTGAGGCTGGCCTTTGTTTTCAATGTTTGCCAAATAAAATGGCAATTTTTAAAGGAGACAACTGCAAAGGGGTCAAACAGTAAAGTGCGTGTGACTATACTTCTAGCTACGAATGAAAATGGTACTGAAAAACTTTTGCCAGAAATGATTGGTCGTTCAGCCAATCTAAGATGTTTTTCAAAAGTGAAATCTTTTCCATTTGTTTATAAATCAAATGAAAATTTTGGATGACCAGCAAAATCTTTAGTGAGTGGTTGAAGAAAGTCAATAAATTCATGGGATTGAAAAAAAAAAAAAAAAAAAAAAATTCTTCTCTTCATTGATAACTGCGGCTCCCACAAGAATCTTCCTACAAGGAAAAACATTATGCTAGAATTCCTACCCTCGAATACAACTTTGAAACTTCAGCCTTTAGATCAAGGCATCATTCAAGTTTTAAAGCTGAATATCATAAAGAACTTGTTCAAAAATTCTTCAGTGCAATTGAGTACGTAGAAAAACTTCCTAGCATAACAGTTTTGGATGGAATGAGGATGGCAGACTATGCTTGGGGCTATGTTACAGAAAAAACTGTAAAAAATTGTTTTAAAAAGCAGTATTCAAGCATTCATGCACAGTCGGAGAACAACATCTGAAAGAAACTGAAGAGCGACTGGGTGAGGAAACTGATGAAAACCTGAAGAAATGGACTATTATCAAAGAAACTGAATACTGACATGTAATTTAAAGATTTTATAGAAGTAGATGAATCAGTGGTAACAAGTGGAACATTATTTACTGATTCCAAAATTTTATAAAATGTTCAGGGAACTTGTGATGATGAAGAGGATCATGACAAAGAGGACAACATCGATGTAGAAAGAGTTGTTACACCAAAAGAAGCAGAAAAAGCCATTGAAACACTAAGAATTTTTCTTGAATATCAAGAAAATATTGATTTGGATTGTTTTGCCACTGTGTCAAAACTACAAAAAATTGTCCAGTCTAAAAAAGTTTTGCATCAAAAACTCCTAGCAGATTACTGTCTGTAAGGTATGTAAATAAAACTTAAAGTACTTCAAGTTTTCAATCTTTTGTATTGTGTAAAGAAATTTTCTTGGTCTAATTTCATAAAACTTATGTAAAATCTCGAATTTTTTTTTACTCCCAAGAGATTCAAGATAGACAGGTTTAACTGTATTTTTATGTAAGAAGCTGTCGTAAAGATAATTCACCTCTTCTACTCCTAGATTCCACTAAAGCCAATTTTTAACTGTAGAAACTTGTTCTTCCATTACCGCAACACTGTCACATTTTTACTTTTACATTTATAAATACTTTTGTTATATTCTTAAATATTTAAAATATTAACCATGTGTTATTCATTCTGCTTCACAGCCAGTCATAATTTGAAGCTTTTAAGGGTAAATGTTAAGGCTTAGAAAAAATTACTAATCTCAAGTAGTTTTTTTGTATTATGGTAAAAGATCATCATGATTAGCAAAAATAAAAAAGTAACTAAACTTTCTATTAACAGCTGTTAAATGATTAAAAGCCAATTTCTCGAAACTAGACATTTTTGAGTTGTAATGGTTATCTTTCAAGTAGCAACAATACTGCAATGTTGCTTGTATATTTTATTTTATGATTTTGTGTTTTAGGTTAGCTATTGGAAATCTGGAAATGGTCATGAGTGGTCAAGTTTGGTAATGTTAATGCAGACCATAAAGATGAAGATGAATATATTGTGCAATTTATAAATTTTTTATACTTGTGCTTTTTTATAAATGTTAAATTTTTAAAGGGTTATATTTTTTATAATTTTAATAGTTGTGTTGGTTATAACTGTATAATAAATGTTTTAAAATTTCTAAAGCAGTACTAGTAGTCCCTTTTTGTTGATGCTTTTTACACCTGTTTATGTTGAAGCATGAGTTTTGAAACACCCAGAACATGCTGCAAGGTTGTTTTTATTAAAACAATTTATTTTGGAATGTACTGTAAGAATTAGATATGAAAAGTTTCACAAATTCATATAAACTTTGTGCAATGTGGAATAGGTATTTAACACTAGATGTCCTTTTGACAACCATATATACTATTTTGTAAAATCTAAATATATGTGTAATTATATATAATACATATTTGCATATGTTAGGGCAGAGGAGACTATTCTTGAGAACCTCTCATAATCTCAGTAAAATCCTTTCCACACTTGCACAGTTCAATTAGAACAAAGTTTTTGTAAACTGAGATGTACATGAGCTATCAAGATAGATTGCCACTGGTAGGTTAGATGCTGCAAAATCTCATGATACAAGACCAGCTCTCACTATTGCTAATCCTCCAGAGTAGCTTAATTTTTGTATTCATGTTTGTAAATATTCTCTTGTGTATCCCATTTTTCCATATGTTGACTCAGTGTATATATAAATAGTGGTTGGCATTCTTGGTAGTTGTGAGTTTCCTACTATTCTAATTCTAGTGTTAAATGAGCATATAATTTTCAGTTTATAATTATTCATTCTAATTCAGTTGTTTTCTTGGTGTTTCATTAATTTTATTCTTCTTGCATTTAAGGATAGAAAATCCTGTATTTTTTTCTTTTCATTAGAAGTCAGTGACATAACCAGTTATATTCATCTGTTTAAGTTTTTTTAAAAAACTTTATTCTTGGAAATGTCTATTTTGCGAAAAATGAAGTTTCATTGTATCTAATCAATCCAAATTTTGACATGGCTACATGTTTTTGCACTAAGATGAAATTTACTTCACACTTCAGTTTCTAGTTTTTGTTTATATTATTTGAAGAACAATGAAGCCCAGTGGCGTTGGGGTAGCGCTTCGTGCTCCCACGACACAGGTCCAAGGTTCGATCCCCGGGCTGGGCAAGGTTGACTCAGCCTTTCATCCCTTCAGTGGGTCGATGAATTGAGGACCAAGCGTGCTTGGGAACTAAACACTGGAGGTTCTGCGAAAGACTGACCATCTAACCAGAACATATGCTCGGCACCATAGGCCTTGTCCCTCTCGGGGCTGTCGTGCCAAGGAGTTTAGTTTTTTTAAGGTTATTTGAAGAACAATAATTATTTTTTCTTTTTGCTACTAGTACTTTGTATCTAACAGAACGTATTAATACACTACACTTAAGAATTGTACTGTGAAAGTTATAATTTAATTGAAAAAAGGCCAAAATGAAAGGGCCTTAATTATTTCACACAGGGGTGTCAGGACTTATTTTAATTCATGGCTTGATGAAATAAATCAAAAGCCAAGACAAACTGTAGAACTTTAATTTCATGTATCAAAATAACTTTCCTATTTAAATGAAATACCACATATCCATTTTTGGGATCTCTCCCTTTCTTAGGGTCAAAAAGAAAAATGCAATTATCTTGTTACATATTTTTAAAGAAAAATATTCCTGTAAAAATCATAGAATGGAAAAGCATTAAAATAAGAACATACTGCCTTCAACTAAATTTAGTGAATATAGTTGGCAACATTTTTCTCTAATATCAAAGAGCTTGATGGAGAGGAAGGAAAGGCTAAGTTAAATCATTTCATGTTGGATACATTATTCTCATTCAAAATAATTGAAATAAATTTATTCTTGCTATAGCAACCTTAAATTATCTCTCCCATGCCTATTTGATTTCATTACTCTTCTTAAAGTATAAACACCATGTTAAATTTGTACATGTATTCCTGTGCATGTTTTTCTAGTCTGGGATTTAGCATTAAAATTAAAAGAAACTTTCATAGTCGTTCATAACATAGATTTAGAAATTGTTTCCTAGAGATGCTTTTAATGAATATTTAAATGCTTCTGTAGTGTGAATAAATTTATCAACATACATATATTTGGTTAGTTTCAACATGCATGAACAGTATTTCTTATGTGAATGCTGGGTATATGGAATTAATTAATGGATTTATCCTGTATTAACCTATACAGAAGGGGACAGCATATGTCCCTGGATGCATAGGTTCTTCAGAGAGCCCCTTTCAAAAGGTTAAAACTTGGCCTAATTAAATGGCTGCTTTCAAAGTTGTATATAAAGTCATTGGAGTGTACAGTAGTTTTGTAAAAAGTGATATATTTATTTCATAAATAGTTTCAAAATACTCACTTTTCATTATTGTAGCTCATAGCAATGGAGGGATATTGGGGGTTCATCTCTGTCCTTAAAACACTTTTAGAAATATACATAGTATCTGTACAGAAATGTATATCCTTTTAAATTTAGTTTGATGTTAATGCTCAGATTTAAAAATTCCATTTATTTAAATACATATCTTTGCTTAAGTCATTTATAAAATTTTTATATGTATCCAAGGGAAAAGATCTTAGTGTGAGTATGGGCACATTTTTTTGGAAAATGTCTTTAAAAGTTATAACATTGAAAACAGTTTTAAATTTCACCGGCATTGCTCTTTGCCATCTTCTTAACAATGTTTTCTGCTTTTACCATCCGTAAATTATTCAAGTATTTGTATTAAGAATTGTGTATTCAGAAAACTATATCATAAGATTATTACCCAGAAACATAAAACTTTAGCTTGCCTAACCCAGAGGTTTTTTCTTTCCCTGTTGGTATATCCTATCTGTGTTTAGAAATACTGGCTTAAATACTTGCTTTCTGAATTATCAAGTATGATTCCTCTTTTTCAAACTACTAGTGTGATATAGCCTAAGTTTTTTTGGTTATACACTCAAGTTATTCAGTTCAAAAGCTATTCATTTTTTTTAAACACATAATGATCCTAAGATGTCAGATTTCATTTCCATAGTCAATTATATATGACAGCATACATAAAAACACAGACTCCATCTTATCAATTATAATGGAACTCCAGAATTTAACAGTAAAAAATGTACCAAAAGCTAGCTTATTAAATAAAGAGTAGTACAATAAAAAAGAAAGATTTTAAAATTAGTGTTTTTTTAAACATTTATTTATAATTAATAACAGAAAATTGATCAAAGAACATAAAAATTAAGGGAAGGGGCTTTAAATAATCTTAAATATTCATATATGAGGCGCATCCAGAGAGTAAGTTTCCCCGATGTTTTCTCCTTTAAAGTAACTGTAATTAACTGTGTCAATTGTGCGTGTATAACAGATCTATGACGTGTTAATCATATTCCAGCTGGACAAGTCCGATTCGGGCCCGTAGCAGCATAGCAGTAGTCCAAAATGGAAACTCTAATTCATTCTCCCGCTGCCTGCAAGGCTCGGTCAGTGATTTTGAATGCACAAAGCATTGTACTAATTGAAATTGATCATCACCTCTGGCAGGTCTATGCACTGAAACTGACACCCAAACACAAAATTGAATGCTTAGGAGCAACACTGACATTTCTGCTATGGTATCACGATGACAGCAACGAGTTGCTCAACAGGAATGTCACTGGCAATGAGACTTAGATTTTGTACTTTATCCCGGAAACCAAGCAGCAGTCAATGCATTGGCATCATAGTGGATCTTCGGTCAGGACCAAATTCAAACAGATGCTGTCAGTATGGAAAGGTGTGCACAGTGTTCTGTGACAAGAAGGCAGGTTCTATTCACAGACGGCAGAGTTCTATGACAGAGGTGTACAAAAGTTGATCCCACACTACAAGTGTCTCAATTCTGGTGGCGGCTATGTTGAAAAATAGCTGAAACATTGCTAAAAAATTTGTCCATGAAAGTGCAAGTTCTTTTTTTCTTTTAAATAGGGAAACTTACTTTCTGGATGCATCTAATGTGTGTATATATATATATATATATATATATATAAATATATATATATATATAAATATTTATATATATATATAAATATTTATATATATAAATATTTATATATATAATATATATTTAATAACTATATAAATATTTATATATATATAAAAATTTATATATATATATAAATATTTATATTTATAAATATTTATATATATATATAAATATTTATATATATATATATAAATATTTATATATATATATAAATATTTATATATATATATAAATATTTATATATATATATATATATATATATATAAAAGCATAAGCTTTTACCTTAATTCTAGCTGTATGAGTGCAATAGCGATGTTCTAGACACTTTTTTAAAAATAAGGAATTTAATCACATGCTTACAGGTCTCTAGCTAGTCACCTTAATGTTGATTATTTTTACTTTTAACACTTGCTATATATTTAGATCATAGATTTTTCTCTTCAAAATATGCAGCTGATTTATCTCATTACTATACGAGAGTCAAGGTTCAACCTATCTATATTTTTTATTTTCTCAAATCTTTCAAAATATTTTACAGTATTTTTCAACCAGTCACTTAAGGGTAATTTCTATGCCAGAATGCTTAAACTTCAGTACAATGCTATTTAATATTTCCAAACAAGTAGGCATTTCCTTTTTGTGTTGTATTTCGTATCACACTGCTGGTATTTATATTTTCTACCATATGAAATCTGTTCTAAGGAGCAGGCCCTGTTTTAATTATTCCTTATTGCGAATGTGGCTATACAGCTCTAAACCAAATGAAACCTTAAAATTTTTTTACGAGTAGGATCCTCTTTATGTATGTATAGACTATTTTGAGTCATGGAAAGATTGATGCCTTTTAAATTACTAAGAAACAAGGGTTTGGTTTGACGGTCTACTGTTTTGTACACGAGGGCTAATGAGACCAGGACCTACAGTTTAAAGCCGATTCCGAACGGCTACAAACATCCATGCCAACAGCGGGATTTGAACCCACGAACTCCGGTTCTGAAGAGCAGCACTCTACCATTTGGCCATCGTTCAGCCGTAAAAAATAAGGGAGAAATGAACAAACTATTCTCTCCCTAGGTACATGTAATTTTTTGTAATGAAAATGAAACTTTAACAAAGAATTATATCTCACATTATCTGCCATGAAGCATTGAAGTTATGTGAAAGAATAGTGAGACCTACATACAGCAAAGGGAGCTCAAAATCTTCTCCCATATATCAATAAAATAAAATTATAATTTTTAATTATTAACATAGTGATTACTCTTTGACTTATGCACTTATGTTTCTGTCAAATTGTAATATTACATGCACTCATATTATAATTTGATAAAATAGTGCATTCTGTACAAAAACTTATCTGTTTGCAGTATTCTCATCTATAAATCTCTTTCCTCTTAAAAGAAGTGTGTATCCTGCTGAAAAAGCATGATACTGTGTTGTTATCCATAAGGATAGTTTTAGGACTGACCATAGCATTTTTGCCATCATAGGCAAGCCCCAAAAATGCAGCCCCCAAGCTTTAAATACACTTAAAAAATTTTCTTTATTACATCCCCCACCCTTACCATTTAGCCTTTTGCACTCGAAAGTCTGATCAAAAAGCCACCTAGAGCACTAGGGCTCTAAGTGATTTTGGTCTTTATTTATTTATTTTTTTTTCAATAATGAAAGATAGTAGTGAGTATGACTCACTGCAGTTTTTAAATTTAAGAATTGCTATTTACACTCATTTAAGTCAATTAAAATTGCTAAGTTGGCAGTAAATTGATACAACTCAAACATTAATTTAGACCAGATTACTAGGAACAAGAAAAATTAAGTTGCAGCACAATGGGCTAAAATATTTAAATCATTTTGCTAGAAATCTTTCATGCTTAATGAAAGGTATTTCTGAAATTTAATACAGATACAACAAATAATAACAGTTTATTTGGTAATGTCAGTGATATTTTCTCCTATTTTGTATATATTCCATTTTACATTTTTATTTGTATTTATTGATTAAAAGCTTACATGTTAATTTAAATTTAAGTTTATTTTTTAATATTAATTTCTATATTTGGATGCTATACTTTGTCATAATTAGAGTTGTTCAATAAAGAAGCAAGGAAAGAACTTTCAGATTTATGCGAAAACTTATAAAAGCTATACAGAATATTTTTAAATATAAAATACCCATGCACTCATAAAATTGACAATCTTGAATGATTATTATGCCTGAAAACGAAGTCTTGTAATAATTTATAAAGAAAATGTTACCTAGATACAGTTCAGCTTTTGTGCATCGTAAAGTGAAATGTTAGGTACCAGTGGTGCCATGCTATGATGGAGAGAGGTGGCTAAGCAGTGAAATCAAAGAACGGAGGAGGCAGCATTATTGGAGAGCCTACATCATACTGAGAAAATCTACTATATTTTATTACTTACACTTCCATTACATAAATATTTTAAAGTATAAGTTCTTAAAATAATAAAGGTATATGAAACTACAAATGACAAAAATGTCTATGGGAAAGAAATGAGATCCAACATTTGGAATGTCTGCCTAAATCAGAGGGTCATAAACAAAATAAAACTGAAGGATCAGCTAAGGCATTCCAAAACACTCAGGTGAAAGCAAAATGTCATGTTACAAGTGTGAAATACATGGACTGAGTGGTTTTGGAACTTAATTGTAAAATTGAATTTTTGACCACAAAGTGAATAGGTATCTACTTATACAAGTCTATGAAATATTCTTAGTATTTAAGAAGTTAATTTATGTCTATTATAAAGCTATTATGCAAGTACATAAAATATTTTAAGTACATTATATTTACAGCACATCAGATATTTATGGGATCCAGTTGCATGGACTCATATTTACTTAACTTATTTTCATAGGCACAGAATCCTTGCAGGTCAGTATTAATCCCTAGGGGTACGCATAGGCCACTTTAGGAATCTATGGCCTAAATGAATTTTTGTAACCTAATTCTCCATTTGACATTTTCAAATAAACGGTTTATTGAATTTGAGCAATACTGTGTATGTATTATGCAGTTTGATAATCAGCGTTTTAAAACATAATTCCCAGGTATATTAAAGAAGGAATTTATTTAATCATAACTGTAATATGAAAGAATTTGCCAACTTTTCAAAAATTTATATCCACAAATGTAGATCTCTTGTAATATATACTTTTGATTATTAAAAGTGAAATATTTCCTTGTATTTAACTAACATATAAGATAAAATTTTACCATCAGAGTTTCTAGCTATAGCCACAAAAGAATCTTATATGTATCCTAAATAGTACAGTATGGTAATTTGGACTACAAATGAATAAATTATTTGAACCAGTAACTAAGTTGTCAAAATAAATCTACCTTCATTAAATCTTTATAATTTACAACTATTATTCATCAATGCATTTAAGAGAAAAATAAAAAATGACTAGTAATAAAGATATCAATGCACAAACATAAAAGCAAACTTTTCATATTAAAACGAATTTTATTCCAAATTTGAACAGTGCCTAAATAATTTTTAACTTAATCCTGTAAATAATCTTACATAAAAGACTATTCAGATTGAAAAACTTAAATACCTGCATAAACGAAGTTTTGTCAATAAGAGGATAAAAAAATGCTAAACTAGGCAACGAGATTTAAAGGGAATTATATACGCTTGATTTTACAACTCAATTTTGTCATAGGTTTTTTAATCCTAAAATTAATTTTTTCCCTTATACCTGACATCAGGCAATTTTTATTTTCAGGTAAAGTAGCAATGGAATATTAAATGCGTTCAAAAATTTTAAACAGGAGAAAGTATATTTGTGTTTATACTGGGATATTATCATCTACTTTCTTTCAGCAGAAGTAATATAATTTTAAAAATCTCCAGATTTAAAGCCATGTCAGTTGATTAAATTCAATGTAACACATTCATAATAAATGGAATTACTTTCTGTCAGTGATAATTAGATGCACAATTTTCTCTACTGTATATAGACTATCACTGTAAAAAATTAAAATCATCAAAAGTAACTATGGAATGTCTGAAGTTTAAATTATGAAGTGTACAGATAACGTATACAGTAAATGAGGAATGGAATTAATAAAATTTTCTTAATTGACAAAGTCATTCAGTAAAAAAAAAAAAAATTATAGAATTCAAGGAGTATTGATAGCTGAATCATCCAATTCCTCCTAAAATTTTACCAAATATAAAATAATTTTGAAACAGCCATGAAAATCATATCTAACAAATTCAGTTCAATATCAGATTAATAGGAGTAATTTATTCCCTTTTCATACATACAAACATACATACATAAAAACCATAATATTTAACAAATGGAATTTAACACCAGGTTAATAAGAGGAAATTTATTACTTTTTCACATATACCCACAACTCACATACACACAAATCTTTCTTGCAATCAAGATTAACCGAGTAAAACTAAAAATATTCTTATTCTTGCATTTAAAAAAAATATTGCAGTTTCCAAAAAATCTTACTGTAATAAACTTATAGTGGAGAGGATAATATGCCAAAATTCATGATTTTTTAAAGTATGTTAAATTCTCTCTCTCTATATATATACAGTATCACTAAAGGAGTACAAAGTGCTAATTAAAAAAATAATACAAAATGGACTAATAAATAGAACTTTATCGAACTATAAAATGTTTATCCACTTTTAGGCAGTTTGCATTTAATTTTTATAAAAGGTTAAAATAACAAATAATAAAATCTAAATGTTACTATCTCCTATGTGTACAGCTTTAAAGTATATTAATTTGAAATATTAGAGTTACAAACATATTCAGAAACTATTGTATTTAGATAAAATTCTAAATTAAATTATGAAATATCTTCATTACCCATATAAAAGTAACACCCACAAAAACAGTAAACAAAAGTATGTTTTGGGGAAGACAAATAGTAATATCTGACCAAGAAACCACATTAGATGAATTATTTTAAGAATGTTTAAAATACAACAAATATTAGTATGGCACTAAAAATTTATAACAAGAGTCAAGATGTGATAAATAAATAATTACATTAGTTATTAAGATGTTATGAATTGCATGATTTTAAATTATTACAGAAAAACTTGCTAAATAAACCGTAACATTATATATATATATATATATATATATATATATATAAAAGAGTATGGCTAGATGATGGCTGAACAAGTATGATGTTTATTTTTAGGTATCAGTGCTTATGATTTTAAATCCCACTGTCAGCATGGGTGTTTATAGCTGTAAGCCTTAGATTAATTAAACTAAGTCTTTTGTAACAAAAAATGACCATAGCAATCCTAATAAAACTAAAAAATTTTTCCCTGTATGCTACTGGACATTTTGAATGGCATAACTTTTTAGAATTGTCAAGGTATTATTATACAATACTTTGAAAACTAAGCAGTTGCACTGAATAAAATGATGAAATATAATGTAATTAAGAATCTGAAAAATATTCCAAGTATTAGTATTAAAACCCATTTCAACCTATTATAACGACCAAAACACCATTATGTATGTAACGGAAATAAGTAAAAACTAGATTAACAGAAATACATATTTATGATTAACATTTATTTTCCCCTTTATCATAAATATGGACTTATTATAGTACACAGCTCAGAAAATATTATACAGAATGTGCATGCCATGTGTCATACATTATAGCTACTTTAAAAACATTTTCAACTTCTTAAAATTTGTAACAAATAACTGTCATATGCATTTTATCAAAATAGGATTTTTAAAGACTGATGATTCAATTCAAATACCTTCTAGATGTCAACCCTTGATAATTTAAATATCTGTCATTAAATTTACAAAAAGATGCCTGAATTTCTGCAAAATTTATTGAATTCTGCATAACACTGATTTAATATGCTTATAATGGAGGGAATTTTGATATTTGAAGCTCAAGTTGCATTTACAGAATATTTTCATGCATTGATGTAAATCAAAGAAACAAAGTGAAAGGAGTTAAATAAAGCCCAATTCAGCTAACAGGAATACATATATAGGTTTAATAATTGGATGATCTAATAATAGCCTTTTGAATGCAATATCAATCTCTAAAGACCAAAACTTACAAGAGAAAACCAATCAATTCATCTAAGAAAAGTAATTTTGAAAATACTACAATAACTTATCACCCAGTTCAAAACTAGAATATTAGATCACGACCTTCAAACAAAATAAGACTATATACATAAAAATTCTAACAAACTTTAAACAGGGAACAGAGTTTATAACTATATCACCGGCATTGCAAAGATATCTGTTGAACACTGCAAGTTGAACAGAAATATTCATTGTATTATAAATTTACTTGAGGAAACAAACAGCAGCCAAAAAATATTTAAATGTGTCTATTACATATATTGCTTTGTTCTCTATTAGGAAGTTGCATTCATGAAGAACTTCTGAGTCAAATCTATTTGATGCAAACAACTGCATTACTATTGTATGTATATATTATTGTGAGTAGAGTGCAAGCATAAGGCCTCAGATTTTTAACATTTAGGTTATTTAAGTATTACAGAGTTAGCTTTAAAAGGGCAAAACATGCTAATGTCATTTTGAAGGAATACAATACCATATACAGCACAAAGAGATAAATAAACTTTGGTAACAAGCCATTGTTAAGGTGTTTAAAAAGAAACCATTGTTTTAAAATGTGAACAAAATTATTCATAACAAGATTTGATAGGTTGGTCCAAATGTATGCTAAATTTAGGGCTAAGAATGTAAGAAATGATGCAATCCATAATGAGATATCAGAATACAATCATAGGTACTTTTATACAAGCTACAATTGCTTTACATCTTTACATGGGTTATATATAAGATTACAACTAGTTTATATCACTCACCACAACATTTTATTCACTACAAGAAAATAATCATATACCATTGCAGTTATATGTTTCAGTTATTAGCCAACAGTAAGTGTCAATGGCATCTGTTACGTATTATATGTGTGTGTAAAAAATACTGAAGAAATGAATATAGTATAAAATTCTTTTCCAAAATTAACAAAAAGCAAATGGATTTTTTAAACCAAATGGATTTTTAGTAACATTTGTTTAGTTAATTGAATATAATTACAGTTCATTTATGCAGTTAAGTTAAGAGAAAAAAAACCCAAATAACAACTTTTTTACTATAGACATGCACAATGAACTTTTGTTCCCTCCCACAACCAGTCTTGCCTGTTAAAATAATCCATTCATATAATTGATGTTAAATAAGAATCTTCCCAAAAGGTAATGCTTAATGTAATTATTGAAATATAGTTCCTTTCCTATACAAGATAATTCATTTTTATTTTATAGGTAATGAGGCTTATAAAAATGCTTTTGTCCTACATGTGAAAAATGTTCTAAAGTGAGAAAATTATAAAGTAAAAGAAATTATAATCCTCTTAAAGTTTACAATTATTATTATTTTTTTTTTTGTATTTTCCTTCTACAAAACTTAAGAATGTAAAGATAATGTTTAAAATAAAAGTTTAATTTATAAAACAATCTAGACTAACTTTCATTATAAAGTGGTGATGTTAAGCCATAATGATAACTGAATAAAAATTCAAATTTAAATATTAAAGCCTAATTGATTTAAAATACAAAATTCAGCACTGAAAAAAAAAAAAAAAAAAAAAAAAAAAACAGACCAGAAGCAAGAATTATATAGATATATATAAAATATGTATTGTAAAAAGGATTAGATGTTTAAAATCTAAGAAACTGTACATGGAACTAAATGTAAGGCAGAAATTATTAATTTTATTTAATTTATAGAATTTATGAAGAAATATTCTTCACGTTTGATATCAAATTATGAATGGTCTTACACATTTGAATATTTGTATGTATGTGTATATATATATACACACACGATTTCTTTTCAAATATAAAAGTTTGAAACAACTACTAGACTTAATAACAAATAGAAAATAAAAAGACAAAAATATATAGCATAAGAATCTTTAATACAATAACAACTTTAAACACGAATTAACAAATATACATGGCAACGAGTTATACAGACAAGAGCCTCAGCTCATGCAACTGATTTCTATTTTCCGACTAGTTTGTTTCAATTTTTCACTGGCCACCACCCACTTTCACTCATCACATCTAAATGATTTCTTATAATAGATAATATTTATATCTTATTTACTTCACAGATCTGTGGCTGCTCAATGAAAAAGATTATCTACATCTACTCTTTCTTCCCCAAACAGAAGAAATAATTTCCTGTGATCAATATTATATCCATGGCTTATGTAATTTAAATGAAATAATCCATGCTAAAATATATCTATTAGATTAAGGCATGGTAACCACAAACACTTTATTAATATGTCCCTCCCCGCTTGAGAAAACAGATAAGGAAAGTGCAGGATCACATCACAATTAATGCTACCATACTAAGCACTGACATATTAGCCTGTTCTATGAAATAAACAAAAGGAAAAAAAATAACACTAGAAAGGACCTGAGGGAAAATTTCAAGGCAATAAATCACAAGGCATTTGAACACAGAATCTTGATATTAAAAACTTCAGCTATAGCATGAACTTAAAACTATATACAGCAGCTAATGAAGAAATGTGCTTTTCAGCAATGGGAAGATAATAGAACCATCTTCTGTGCCAGCACTAACGATCCGTGGAAGATGAACAAAAGTACTGCTGTCTTATACAATGTCACATACCAATCCCCAAGATTCTTGGTTTCATATTGTGTTTTTACACCAATACTTTTTTTTAATACAAAACTTCTAAAGCTACAAAATAAATGTTCATTCTGCCCGCAAAGTTTGTTGCAATAGGCAAGAAACAAATATACAGCTGTCTTCTCAACTGGGCACACGGATGGAACGCAAAGTTTCAATAAGTCTATTATCCTAAAAATCTGACGCTAATGCTGTACACTATTCACAGAGGCAGTGTTGCTCTGTATTTTACAGCATGTTAATAGCATCTTATCAGATGATAACAGTTTAATAACATTAAAATTAAAAGTAAGACAATGCCAAGCTTTTCTTTTATTCGGAATGATAAAGCAATCACCAAGACAAACTATATCAAGATGTATCAAACCTATGCATTGACAACAGAACATCACTATATAAATCATGCATTTTATAGAATAACTGTTATTTTCATTAAATATAAATAAAGATCTTTGGTTACGTCAATAAAATTATGAGGATATTCATTTGTCTTAACTTTAAACTTTTTAGACATCAATTCAGCATAGGAGCAGTCGTCAAATGTTACGATTCTTCATGCACTATGATGACAGGTAGGGTTTGTTTGGGATTTGGTATGTTTGCTTTATTATTTTGTTTCGTGCATTACTTTTAAGGGCTCTATCATTGGCAACACAATACTCTTCTCTCTTGAAAATTTGATTTATGCCCAGCTGAAAAGGGCTACAATGTAAACTCCACAATTTGGAGTATAAAAGAGATGCAAAACACTAGAAATCAGCAAATTCCTTGGCACACTTTTCTGTTGATGATATGCGCAGTTGCTCTTCTTCATATTCATCAAAATTACTGGTATCACCAGGTCCTTTACATTTTGGAATGAAAGGAGCTTCCACCTGAGTAATAAATATCAATTAGCATAATCTGAACATAACAATAGACATGCTACATACATTTTTAAAACATACAATGAAAATACCCCTATTTTATGAAGTACTGAATTCACATTACAAAAATAACATAAAACTCCTTTTAAAAAGGGATATCAAAATATTCTTGTGGGAAGACCTGAAATATTTTTTCTTACAACACGTGTCTATACATTTGAATGAAATAAAATTACTATGCATATTTATATACTTAGTAATGAATTTATTTCAAAAGCTAAATCATAAAAGAAAAAGAGTTGTACTAAATAATTTTATTCAGGAATAGTTTTACTTTCAAATGTGAATGTAATGAAAATAAATCTGACTCAGCACTTCAAAGCCCTGTCTACAGATACACAAAGTGCCTACTAAGTTTTTGTTCAATTTTTGGATACTTTTTGATAAAAATTCAAAGCGCTTAATTAAAAAGAACTTTTTAACCTTCAATCTTATCAAAATAGTGGGTTATAATCAAATATTAAAAGTTAACATTAAAGTTTTGAAATATGGAACTGTACTAATGAAAACAATACTCTGCAAATGGTACATATTTCCAAAGGCACTGAAGTTGATAATTACCAACATGCTTTCTAGTGATTCTATAAGAAAATCTTTCTAACTAACAAGGTTTAAATAGCAGTGAAAAATTAGGAAGGGAGGTTACTGATAACTTTGAGTATATTAAGCTTTGTGAGAAAATTAAAACAAAAGAAATACTAATTAGTTCCTGACAGACATAATTTTGTATTAAGTTCATAACAAATTACCCTAATTGTATGCATTTAACTCCACCTAAACTTTAAATTATCAGGATTTTAATAAGTGGTAACATAAATTTTAACATGTAATATAATAAAACATTATTGCCAAATAGGTTTGGAGAATGTAGAAATCCCCCAAAAATTGATTCTATATTTTATATTGGAAAATTTTTCTATAAAATTTATGGTTTCAAATTTTATACACATTATGAAGTGATTTGGTTCTATTTGGAATTATATGAAGAATTATAAAAATACTCTCATAACAACACATAAAAAAATCCAGTTAAGTTTTTATAAACTGAAATTATCATTAAAATACTTAAAAGACATAACAAATAAGATATAAATTTAATACTTTAATACAAAATTGTATACATTATTGATATATTTTGTTAGTTTGATAAACAAAACATATACTTTGTTATCTTATTTCTAGGATGTTTCTTCTTAATTTTTAAAAAGTTTAAGGTTATAGTAGGATAAAATTAAAGTTTTAAATGTTAAATATAAATTTAGAATAATTCTGAAGTTAAATTATGGCTAGTTTAAATTTGTACTAAGATTAAATATAAAAAAAGTTAAATATTAAACAAACTTTAATGTTAAAAACTTTATTAAATATTAAATTATTATAATATAAAAAACACCAATATTAATTAGACAAACATATTTGATCTATTATAACTTTAAAATATAAAAAGTTAATTAGTTTAAATGAGGAACTGAATAACCTCGAAGCTTTAGATGATTCTAGCTGTACTAGAAGCCTTGAAATTCACTACAAAAATGATCAGTAAGAGTTTTCCGGAAAGTATTTTTGTCTTCAGGATAATTATCAAATTGTCGAGTATCTCCTTTTGATGTTAGTTTAGGTATTAGAGGGGCTTTCTCCTAAAATAGACATGCAAGGAAAAGAAAGGCATGCAAATAATAAAGTACAAGGCTAAACACATAAAACCATAAGAAAGGAATAAGTGGATTATAAGAAAAGTACAAGTAAAACATGCATTGGAAACTAACTAGAGAGAAAGAAAAAAAATACAAAAATGATTCTTTAATCATTTAACTCTTATTGGAAAAAGAAAGCAGTAATAAAAACCTTTTTTTTATATCAAGCAAAAATTATTTGCATTTAGTTTACAAAATGAAATAAATAAAGTAAGAAAATGACATGCTACAGGAACTGTGTTTTACAAGTAAATTAAAAGCTATTAGTTGATGCAATAGAAGGACTTAATGAACTGCTAATATATATTTTTACCAAAAAGAAATATAGTAATGAAATCTTTAATAAATATCCTTTTTCTTGCTATTATGGTTTTAAAATTAATTTTTTACAGTACAAAATATGAATCCTCTTTCCATGAAAATGTATGTTATCTATATCAGAAAATTTTATTTATCATACATATTGATAAATATGCTGCAATACATGTAGATAGAAATGTACACCTTAAGACAAAAAATTGGTGTTTCACCTTCTTTTGGAATATTGTAATCCAATCAGTTGTTCCAAACCATTTGTGATTCTTGATATCATTTACACCATTTTTAAGATTGCCGTATCTTTTGGTCAGGTCAACTTGAAGTAAATTTTTCAATAGATCCTTCAAATCTGATGTGAAGTGTGATGGGAAGCGTACCTATGCAAAAGAATATGGAATAAGTTTCCTGTGTATGATACTATATATTATATTCAAGAGTATAATAAAAAAAAGCAAATTTAGTACCTTCCCTGAAACTATTTTTTCATAAATTTGAATAGGTTGGTCAGCGAAAAAAGGAGGATAACCAGCTGCCATTTCATATACAAGCACTCCTAATGCCCACCAATCAACAGCTTTATTGTAACCCTAAAATAAAAATATATAGTTAGTGTATGAAAAAACATAATTAAAAAGTAAACAATCTGAAAGTGATTATATGATGTAATTCAAACTATAAGTGCTTTATTTTTAAAATATAGAGAAAGAAAAATCTACTGGAATTAGTAATAGTCGTGTTCATCAACATCAATTGAATATTTGAAAGAGTACAAATACTTAAAAATTATTTTTACAGTAAAACAATATGTATTTGGTGACAATTCAGTTATAGCATTATAAAAAATTAGAGTATAGTATTTTTTTCTGGGTTAAATAATTAAATTTATATTAAATCAATTAGACTTCATAAATAATATTAACAAATTCTGTACAGTTTTCAGTAAAAAATTCTAGTATCACAATGGCACAAACTTTCTTTCACAAATAATGTTTAATTAATACATTCCTAAAAGATTAAGTTCTCTTTCATACTAATAGGAATAGACTATTGAAAAAGTTAGGAAAAGTTTAATTCAAATAGAGTATAAATTTTAGACTGGGAATCATTGTGTTAAAATTCATTTTAGCTAATTGCTGCATTAGAGCAGCATATAATAAGTAATCATTTTTCATTTTGATAAATATACATTGACATTATAGTATCTAACTTTTTATAAAAATAGCACATAAAGGTCATTATACAGTATGAAAATACTAACACAGAAAATAACATTCAGATACATGACATGACATCCAGATTAAGAAATATTTTAATTTGTTAAGTAGTTATAAGATATCTATTGTTCAAACTGGAGATTTCCTTTTCAACACTAAATGAAGTTTTAATAAACATAAAATATGTTTATTTACAAAACTTCTTCTAAATTGAGATATACCTAGTCTTCATAAAAGGAAATTAAACAAAGATTTAAGAAGGTTTTACTCACTACACATGGTAAATAAATTTTTCATGGAGTTCTGTAGATAATTTATGAAAACACATAGATGATAAAGCAAATAATCCATTTCAAAACTTTTCATATTTCTAATAGCAGAAGAAAGATTAGCTGTGAAGTGCAGACAGAAATGGTTCTCACCTTGCTTAAAATGATCTCAGGAGCAAGATATTCAGGAGTTCCACATAGAGTCCATGTCCTGCCTTTTACACGCTTGGCAAAACCAAAGTCAGTGACCTAAGATTGAATACAATAGATTAAAAGTTTAGGAAAACTTGATAACCTCTAATCAAATAAGATATTTTATAAAAGCTAGTTACTTACTTTGATATAACCTTGCTGATCAATTAAGAGATTTTCTGGTTTTAAATCTCGATAGATCAGATCCAAACTATGCAAATATTCAAATGCAAGAACTATTTGTGCAGCATAAAACCTTGAATGTGGCTCACTAAAAGATATACACAGATGCAAAGAGATGAAAAATTATATTTATTAATTTTAAACAATTACCTGGCAAAAAAAAAAAAATACACACCTACTTAGTTAAGAACCAAAATAAATGTATATACTCAAGGTACACAAGAGGTTATGTTATAAATTTATCAGTTACTTACAAAATATGTGCATTCATATAAGCAGCATAACAGAGAAAATTGGCCCAGTTCTATATAGAAATGAAATAATTATCCTTTTCTCAGGATATGTTCAATTCTATGTAGACCTGTACATCTGCATAAAGCTATTTCTCCTGTTTAGCAATATATGAATTAAGATAGTTGTTATAGTTAAAACAAATTATATCTAATAAAAACATGAAAAATGAAGAATTTGAGCATTAATAGCTGTTATATACTACCTAATATAATGCAGGAAAAATTAGAAACAATAAATTTCAAGAATGTCAGATTTTCTAATTGATACAGAATCATGCATATGCAAAGATAAGTGGGATTGGGAATGTGAAATACAAATAAGACTGAAGGTAATTGCATGCAAAAGGATTACACTAGTGTTAACAGAATGTCTACATCACTAATTTTGTTAATGGAAGGAAAAAAGACAGAAAAAAGAAGGTGCATGCATGTAAATTATGGAATATTTTTTCATTAATCTGCATACACCTTACCTAAACCTTCCACTTTTCCGAAGATGTGAAAACATTTCTCCACCTGGCACATATTCTAATACCATATATAAGTTAGAAAAATCCTGAAAAAGAAAGATATGGAAATGGATTAGTTACATTATGTAGTAGAACTCACCTGAAGCGATTTATTCGACGAAGGTGACGAAACATTTCACCACCTGGTACATACTGAAGTACCATATATAAATTTGAACAGTCCTGAAAATTAAAAGGATTAGCTATCTGGAACTTAAAAATGCAAATTAAAAAAACTTACACCTTGAAAACTGAAATAGTTTCTATTGATAACTTATTTTTAATAGTTTCTTCCATGTAACAATGATTCACTTTAAATAAAAGAATTCATTGATTTAGACATAGGACATTTTCTTAATTACAGAAACTTGAATAGCACTTTAAAAATATAATGATATATTCACAGAACCTAATTATAAATATAACAGGCTACTGGGTTACTGGCAAAAATGAATTGAACAATAAAGCAAAACTGAACTCACTTTAAAATGATACTCTAGCTTCACAAGGAATGGAAAACTGACAGCTTGCAAAATTTTTTTCTCATTCAATGTATGTTCTACTTGCTTTAGTTTTACAACCTGAAAAATACATAAGAGTTATTGATAACTTAAATATTCAGTATAATTAAATATGAATGGTAAATTGGGAAGGGAAAATGTATTATTATGTTAGTAAGCTTATTATTTGAAGTATCATTTCTCAACCTGAAGGTTGCAAAACAGCCTGAACAATAATGAAATCCTTTTACGAGAAAAAAATTATTTATAAACATTTAATTTCCTAGACGTATACATGTAAAATGAAGAATGTAATATAATTCTATTTTTTTCAATTTAAATATTTCTCTATAAAAGGGTCTATTCTTTATATTGGCAACAGTACTACTTATACAAATGCCTCCATATGCATGATTAAACATGCTCTCAAAACAAGTATTTCTGATGGAGACCAAATTATAATGAGCATGTACACATCGAGTTGTTAATGCTCATGTATGTGTGTATAAATGCATGTTCACACTCACTGCTATAAATACAGCAACATTAAAAAAAAAAAAAAGGAATAGTTGCATTATATTTTTTGTACTTTCAGTATTATCTTAATGTACAAAATTAGTATAATGCAATTATATAGCATTAAATAGTATTTTATGCTTGTAATTAGTCAAAATTCTATCAGTAATAGTAAGGCTTACTGTCATTATTTTGGTTGGGGATGCAGGGGCAAAATATTTTATATACAAAACATTTTAAAAATTCATATTTATTAGAAGGAGAGGAGAGGCATGAAGCTAAAAAGATTCAGAATCATTGATTTTAAAGAAAATTTTCAACTTGAAGTATACAAATATAAACTACATAAATTTATAGGAATTTTAAGAAACCTTATGAAAAACATACAGTACAGAAAAAAATCACTACATTAGAAAACCAAAACAATGTGTTGAATTAGGAGCTTTCAATAGCATTGATAAGAATGCAAAGAATGTTATTTTGCTCTACCACTCTTTAAACATTTGGAAGTCTTGCAATTATTTCATCCAACTGAAAAAAGAAAATAAGAAAACTGCACTAGAAAATAAAACTTTTTAATGTACTTCAAACCTGCTAATATTTTTTGAATACACATAAAGAAGCTGATAATTCACACAAGAGAAAGTTATCTTGTGATTATACTATAACATCACTGGTATTAAAACCTCTTTTTCAATGATATTTTTCTTTTATATGGATTGCACAATCATATTTTTCTTCTACCATTACAGTTAAGGAACATGCTCAACATAAATACAGAACTGTACAAAGATATTTTTAAACTTATAATCAAAGAGTATATCATTCAACAAAAGGTAAAACAAATCATATTTTTTGATAGCTCTAATAAACTCACAAGAAAAACTTAAATTTGACAGGTAGTTAATTTCATGGTAAAATTAAAAGATCTTTTAAATTAAAATATTAATAATCAAGAAAATATATTCAAACAATTTTATCAACAACTGCTTTCATTAACACTGAATTGCACTTTCTAAAGGGAAAAATACATGATTCATTAAAATTGTAAATGTAATACACAAATCTTTTTCTCATAAAAATGATTTAGCTATACTTAATTCTACTATGGAAATGCTTAATTTGAATTAGCCCTTGCATTCCTCCATATTGATAATATATACTAATTTCTTTTTAAACTATGATACCAGCTTCAGACTTTTAAATCTTGCTTTAAATTTTGAGCCTTTTTCAAAGTTTCCTAAATGCAACCTTATAGACTACATAGTTTTCAGTTAACCTTTTTCTATTCAGTTATTAAAATTTTCATATAGCCACAAGTATGATTAAATAGTAAAATTCCACTTTAGATTATTATATGCATATATCCTATTTCATAGCCCAATAGTAGCTTTCTTAATTTAAACCTTATGCAAGGAAAGAAAATGGAAAACTAATTTTTAACTATTAAGCCTGGCATTAAATTAGCATCTATAACAGAAAGAAATAGTGTATATATGTATGTATACATACTTCATATCACAAGAGCTATATTATGAAACATGACAAAGAGCAAAGTACTGACCTTTTGTTTATCAAGTATTTTCATAGCATAATATTCTTTGGATGATTTGTGCTGAACAAGCATTACACGACCAAATGATCCTGTACCTAATGTTTTTATTCGATCAAAATCATCTAAACTGGCAGTATTCTGCAATAAAATAAACATTTTTAAAATATCAATAAAATGATAGGAAATAATAAAAATGCTTAAAAGACAAATGCCCTAGTATACATAGTACTGTTATCAAGATTGAAAGAATAGAATAGTTGGGTAATCTTATCTAAGTGTAATATCACTAGTACTAAAATAAAAAACAGGGTAATTTTCTGAGTATGTCAATTTATTAAATAAACAGACTTTGATACTACATGTACTCTCAAAAAGAGTATGTAAGAAATAAAATGTTTATACAATTCAAATTAACAGAATATTAATTAAGCAAATAATATGAAACAAAACAAATATAGAACTAAAAAATTAAAAGTGATTAGTCTATAAAATAAATATTACTTATTTTTATAAGTATAAAACTTTTATGATGAATAACAGACTAAAAACCATAATTTTATTTTTAACATATTTAAAACATACTAATTTTTGTGATCATAAATCTTTTAAAACAGACAAGAAATATTTCTTCATAAAAGTTCATTAAATGAAAATAAATCAATAAAGATAAGTGTAACATCATATAACAACGTTTATAGATACATTGTTAAACCTTATTAAGTTTTCAATAACATATTTTTTTAAAAATGCACCCTTTTCTTTCTTTATAAGTAGAATTAAATACAATTTAAAATGTTACCCAAAAATACATTAATAATTTATATCAAGATTAAATTATAGTCTTAATTACTGAAGGATGATTTTTGATGCCTTAATCCATACAAATTATATGCAACACACTTAAAGTTACCTTCCTTTCCATGCAAATACATTAAAAATTATATAAAATCCCTTCCAATATTAAATAAAATTATTTAAAGCATTTATAAAAATAAGCAATCCTTAAATACATACTTTTATCTAAAAATATTTAATACTTTGTATAGTTTTATGTAATGAATATCCTAGTGTTCTTTTTTCATCTTTATCTCATAATCTTTATCATCATTTACTTTTATAATGAAGCAAGCAGAAAAGAAAAGAAAAGAAAAATCAAAAACAATCACATAATCTTATTAAATAAACTTAAGAACATTCGTAGAAAATAATCTCATACAGATTTCTTTCACACAAATTAAAGTATTCACCAAATGAATGAAAAAAAAAACTGCTTTTTTTTCTTCGATATTACCTTGCTTGGATTGTTCCATTTCTCTTCAAATTCCTTCCTTGCTTCCTCAAGGAAAATTTTCACTGAAATAATCATATGAGTAATCAGACTAATTTTGTATCACTATTAATAAAATAAAAATACATTCTAACTATAGGTTTGAACTTATATTAGAAGAACTTTATAAAGAGAAAAAAAAAAAAACAGTTGAGAAATATAATTTATTCTAGTGTCATGTAATATCAATATATGTATTTGTGCCTTAAAATTCTGTAACATATTTTCTTCAGTTAATTATAGTTTTTTTGCAAAGTTAAAATAATCCGTTTGAATATTAGTACATGCCTAGGATAAATACAGAAATATTTTGTTGATTTTAAGTATTACATTTTAAAAACAAATCTTACATATATACTATGAGCATTAAAAAACATATTGCACCTATATATAAAAAGTTGGTTGGCTACAAACTGCTTTCTGCTATATGAAAATTAATGAGACTGAGACATACTTCAAGTAAAAGGTGTGTAGATATGATTATTTAAAATAGGAGTTAATAAAAACTTAATTGAAAAATGATAATAAATTACATTTAATATTTATTTTATGATTTTTGAATTTTATGAATTTATGATTTTTAAAAAAATCTCAATGCATAAAAATAAAAAAAATATATATAAAAAATATTCTAGTCATTCTAATTCTATATTTCCCTAATTTGTATGTTAAAATTTTAAGAGACGTTATAATGTGAAAAAAAAATCTACTTTCAAAAAATTTTTTTATCCTATGTACATTAGTGTTTTTTGTTGAAATATTTATATATATTTTTCAAAATTTCATTAATTCAGAATATTTATGTGTATTTGACAATATTAACAATACATATTAATAAATTAAATGCTTTCTTCTTTGATGTATCTAACATATTGTTAGCTGCAATGAAGTGAAAACCTACTGATATACAGCATGCATTATAAAATTAACCTTTTAAAATAAGTGAAATACAAATATTTAAAACCATAGTTAGAGAACATATCAGACATTCCTGAGTTGTAGAACAAGTAAACTAATATAACTTATCTATTATTTCACCAATAAATTGAAGAAATTTATAGCTATCTTACCCATAATACTTGAGTTTTCAAGAACAATAGAAAAAAAATACAATTTAAAAATTCTATAAAAGTATTATATAAAATACTTATAATAGAATTATTAATTTAAGTGGACAATCCTGGTAAAATGCATGAATAAAATGTGATAAAATATATTTAAGATATAAATATTTGCTAGAATAGAACTGTTAAATTCATTTACAATAATATGAATGGGATATACTTCACTTTCATAATACTAAAGCTTCAACTGTTATCTAAAATTTATTTCATTTGGGCAAAATATTTCTAGGTGTTTTCCCATAAAAACATTTCATAAAATGATAGATAATATAATCCTGAATTATCTGCTGAAGAGATTAACATTGTTTAAAATGTTATTAACATTTTTACACATAAAATATTAATTACAAGCAGATAATATGCATCAATATTTTCAAATATTGGTTACTACAATCAAGCAACATTATTCTAAACAGAAGGCAATTTTTTACAAGAATTTTTT
Organism: Pardosa pseudoannulata; assembly: GCA_032207245.1. Lineage (NCBI taxonomy): Eukaryota > Metazoa > Arthropoda > Arachnida > Araneae > Lycosidae > Pardosa > Pardosa pseudoannulata. The sequence continues at coordinate 112,737,462 of CM063502.1, read as the reverse complement.
TTTTATTTAAAAATAGAATTAACATCTTATACATTACAAAAATTTTATTTTTAAATGGAAAAAAAAGTACTCTGATTTAGCATTTACATATATGCTACTAAATGAAGTAAGACAAACTTTAATAAACCAACATGTCTTGTATATGTTCATGGAAAACTCTTTCCTTGGATATACCTCAACCATATTTTAAAGATGTTATCTGTAGTGCTTTTTAAAGGAATTTACAAGTAGAAAAGTAATATAATAAGCCTGGAAAATAACAAA
>CM063502.1:112674698-112729698 GCA_032207245.1 Pardosa pseudoannulata | reverse complement strand
CCATCTATTTTCAAATGGTACAGACACCAAGATTTTAATATTTCCATGCTTTTACATATATTTAAAAAAGTATTTGATAAAAGAATGTATGCATATACATATTTATGTATAATGCAATACTACTATTCCTCATTATGGTATAAAATTTATAAGCTGTGCTAATATATTACACATATATTGAAATATCTTTAATTATTTTCCTAAACTCTCTGCATAAATATTGATTAGGCAAATTTACTTGAAAATATAAATTTCAAATGAAAATACTTCAATTGTAGGTTTAAGATTAAATAAAAAGAAAAGGAGTTTACTAAAAATATTTTTAGGTTTACTTTTGGCATATTAGATTTAACATTAAGGAATATACTTCAACCCATCAGTTAATTAAAAAATATTATGCTTTAGGTCAGGGGTCGGCAACCTGTTTGTCCTTAAGGGTGCAATACTAAATTTGAAAATCACCGAGGGCTCATATTTTATAGATAATCAACAGGTATAAATAGGCATTAAAAAAACCCAGATTTTTTATAACTTTTTTTTTGTTGGTGTCATACCTAATGATACCTATAATTCAGTGTGAAACTTGAGTGTCTTGCAACGTGTTTATAGCTGAAACTATTTCTTTTTTATTTTTAAATTCTTCAAAAAGTGAATCAGCAGCTTCTAACATGGCTTCTTTCACAAATTCTCCATCTGTAAATGGTTTTTTATTCTTAGCTAGCAAATGCGATATTTTATATGACACAATCGTTGCTGCTTTATGTTATTGCAGTGGTTTAGTAAGAAAACTTTGCTAGTTAGTTATTGAACATTTTAAAGAAATAATTTTTTTTCTTCTAATTTCAGAGTTCATTGGATAGTCACTATCAAAATTGGTATGAACGGTCTTAAAATGTCGTTCAATATTACTTTTCTTGGGAATCGCAACACTATTATTACACAACAAATACACTTCCCTTTGTAATCAATGAAAGAATATAGATGTTCCCATTCATCGTTAAAATAATGCTCTTTTTCTTTTACATTTATCCATGAAAGGTTTTGAAAGAAAAGAATTATTTCGGATTACTTGGTAATTTTAAATGCACGGTCTACGCGTGGTCTATTCGAAATACGTTCACACACTAACAAAAAATACGTGCGTGTTATTAGATACGCTCAAGGTTAGCAAACTGCTAATCTATGCACAATCCTAAACTCAACTGACTACTTGCTGTATATCGCCGTTTGTCAAGAGTAAGTAAATCGCTCTGGCTATCATACATTTTCATTAGTCCAGCGAGGGCGCATTAAAAATCGATCGGGGGCGCCGCGTTGCCTATCCCTGCTTTAGGTAGTATTATTATGATGTATATATTGTACTCAAACTTTTAAAAAGACATTAAAGTGTCAGTGTTTACAATTTATGAAGATATGCTTTCTTTTGAAAGTTACGGTTAAAACTCAAACCACTGCAAATAACAGAACAAAAGTTAAAAAAGGCTTCCTCCCCCTTTATTTTAAATAAATTCTGACTGTGATACTAGAGACTAAATTAAAAGCTTGTCAAATTATCCACACTTATCTCTTGTATTTTATCTTGCTGACACGAACTAATTGAACTATTAATTTTGCATTCACAAATACAGATACTGGGTTAAAAAAACCCCACTGTATAAACAGAAAGATATATAAGTAATAAAATCGAAAAGCTCTTCTATTCATCATTCACAAATGTTGAACTTGCAATATATGATTTGTATAAGTGATATGTATCATGATATATATATATATATATGTATATGTATATATGTATATATATATATATATATATATATATATATATATATATATATATATATAAAATGACAGAGCCAAAGCTGCTTAAAACAAAATGTTGAGTTACTATTTTATATTTATAACAGTTGTAAAGTTTAATATAAATATTTATATTAACATTTTAGAATAGACATTGTTTCTAAATATAAACTGAATATTTTGCTTTATTTCAAGAAAAGTCAATGTGTCAGAAATAATCTACCATAACGGATAACAAAATATAGTTTATTAAATAAATATAAACTTTTAATAATAAACCCAATGTATTTGTTTTCAAGGCAGCATTTTTTGGTCACTGTTTCTCATGTGATTTTTCAATTTTAAGAATTTTCAATACTTAACCTGTTAATACATAGGTCATTTTTGCCATACATAAATTGATGAATATCTTAAATTTGAATTATTATGGACACACAAAGTAAAACAAATAGGAAATTTAAACAACTTTGAATTTTACAGCCTGTTCTTGTTAGTGATCACCTATCATCTTAAACATTATAGGATGCCTTTTATAAACAGAGAAAAACTTCATGATAAGAAATTTATTTGGTATTACATGTAAACAAAATATTCTAAGGTTAGCTTCATAATAATAGATATAGCTATTTGTCATTATTTTAGTTGATACAGCTGTTGAAAAAAGTAAATTTATCCATGAGGTTAGAAAAAACATAAAATGTTATTCCTAATGGCAAAATTATAAATAACAGCAGATATTGAAATATTTTGGTAGAATGTTTATAAGATGACACCACCAGCGTTCTCTCAAAGGGAACACTTGTTTGGCAAAATAAACTTCTACAAGCAATTGTTAAGCTGTCTCTATAAAGGGACATTAGGTATTAATAGCCTAAGATATATTCATTACACATAAATCTTTATTTAATAAGACCTAAAAAAATTTAACTCCAGTTGATCTAATTCACAGTCTATTGGTTGCTTCATTAACATCATTAAAAAGCTAAGCAAAGACAAAATAAAATGACAAGACAATGCTTATTATAGGAATGACTAACTAGACATTCATAGTTTAAAATCTTCAAATGTATCAAGGGTAATTCTTATACAGTTTAGAATTTTACTTTAAAAAAGGGATTTAAAGCTTCATTTAATTGTGGCTTGAGTTATAATCTATTTTGCTGCAGCCAGTGACAATTCAGCTAGAGTTTCAAAATTTCAGCAGAAAATCTTAGTAGCTTTTTTAATGAAGGCTAATTAGACAAGGACTTGCTGCTTAAAGCCAATTCTGAACAGTCATGAACTTATGCCTTCAGCAGAAATTGAACCCACTAACTCAAAAAATGGCCTACCTACTTAGACATCATTCAGCAGATTCTATATTTTAAAAAGGACATTATATATGTCCATACAACCACAGTACTAAAGGCTCAACCTATTTATTGCTTCTTTGATTTAGATAATGTGTTTTTTCATCAAGGGATCAATGTATGGCTAATGGATTTTATGTTAACTTCCATGAGAATTGATAAAATGAAAATGAGTTTTAGTTTTTCTAATGAAGAAAAAAAAATATTTTTAAAGCAAGGATATATGAATTGAGGAGCTAAAAAAAAAAGCTACAACTAATACAGAAATTAATATTTATCTCCATAAATAAGTAGATATAATCAAAGTACTGAAAAAAAAATCCTTTTAACATTATAAAAAAAAGTGGTGGGTGGGGGTATAGTAGTATACTTATACACAGGCTATTACACTAAAATTTTCTTGGAAAAAAAAAAAAAAACATAGTTTAAGATATTTTAGTCCCTTAATAAAACTTTTAGTTTGATAGCTTGCATCACTTAAAAATATTAAATATGAAGTTTTGATTTTGAAACTTAAGGATAAAATAGATATTGATATATTCATCATAAAGATACTGTGATAAATATAAAGTCAAATGGGACGTGAAAAATTTGATCATAAAGCATTTCACTTAAGATAATCAAATTTTTTTCCTCACTCACTGGATTATAAAATCATACAAACCAAATTTATAACAAATTAAATGTAAGAGGTTAAATACTGGTATAAGAGATTATAACATATAACTAGTAATGTTTGACAAAAATGTGAATTTTTTTCTGTACTCAAAAAGATCTTTTCTGCTAGAGTAAAAAAAAAGTAGATTTCTTCCTGCACTAATACCATGGAAATTCAATGAAGCTAAAATGCTTATCATAAAAAAGAGAGCACCACATATTATTCAATAATAAAATATGCATAGTGGAATACTACACTTCGCTTATTTGTGCATTTATAGTCTTTTTCAATATTTCTAACTTAAACAAGTTGAACCTATATAATAAGATCATAATAATAATAAAAACTTTATAAAGCTGAGTAAATGGATGAAAATGATTTAAAAGTATTACATTGGATGTATAATATATTAGATAAACTTAACCAAATGAACATGATTTAGAGATACAAAGTTCTATAAAAATATATCTGTAAAATAAAACAACCTACAAATAAGATGTTTTCAGAAATTATAGATAAATTTTTTCTGTAATTAATGTTGGTTTTTCCAAAATCTTGTTATCTAACCTTAAATGTTTTTACAACAGTTTGGATTAAAATATGTCACAGGTGGCTGAATAGGTCTAGTACAAGTTCAGAATTCAACACCATAGAAGATAATATCAAAGCATTTTCTAACAGTGTTTCTTAGGTAGAAGATAAGTACGGAATCAGAAGTAAAATTTCTTTCTCTCTGGTATTATCAAAACTAAGAGAATTCTCCAGCGTGGCATTGTGATACATTATACTTGTCAAGGTGTTCAAGTCATTAACTAACAAACAATAAAAAAAAACTAGAGTGTCATTTATAAATAAGTATAAAGCAATGCATTAGTTATAAATTTCACATAGGTAACTAAATTTAAAAAATAATAAAATAAAATCTGCAGTGATAAAAACTAGCAAAAATATTAGGGGCTATCAGTTTAGAATCTTTCTATAGTTCATTATTTTAAACTAAATCAGATAACAATTTAAACCTATTAATTTAAAATTGCACAAAGGAAACATTTTTTTTATTGAACAGTTTAGGAATTTTCACTATTTAGAAAAGGGAGATAACTTATTTTTACAAATAAAACCCAATAAAAATAAAATAGGCTTAGCCAAATACATAACACACCAACTAAAATGAAGCAAGTGACAAATTACTACCAAAATTTTCCTTTAAAATATTTTTTATGTTGTCCCTAATATGTTACATGGTGCCAAGTAGAACACAATTGTACTCATTGCAGAAACCGAGAGTAATAAGCTCGTAAAAAGGTTAAACTACTTTTAGTATCATTATGAGTCACAAGACATTGAAAACTTAAATAATCCCACTGTTGATTTGCAAAGTGAAAAGCTAAGACTGTGCTTGTTTATGAAATTTTTAAAGTTAGCAGGTTTAATAGCTTGACATCAAAAGTTCTAATAACAAAATAATCACAAACAGTTCATATTTAACTATAAGAAAAAAATCTGAGTCACAGACCATCAAATCTACTAGAACTCAATGATGACTTAAACTTAAGCTCTGCATGAATTCACATTGTTATTGACAAATTTTTCGAACAAAAAATGGAAAATAACTGCTCATCTCAAAAATACCTTTGGTCTTAAATAAGAAAAGTACTCCTTATTCTTGGAATACCTTTCACACAGCTCAAACTGATCATTGATGTGGGAATTATGCTCATATCGCTATAAAAATTTAAATGCTGACTATTGTCAACAATATATTTTATGAAAGTACTAATAAGTATTAAAAAGATAATTTGCCAAAAATTCACTTGCCTAATTTATAAAAAAAAAAAAAAAAAAAAAAAAGATATAAAAATATTTTACATTTAATATTAGTTAAGAAAAGATATTTATATATTACTCAGTTTTAGAAAACTTCACAAATGTCTAATGTACAATTTACCATGTTGACACAGTAATTATGTTTCTACAGTCTAAAAAAAAAATAAATCAGTGTTTAAATAAGTAAATTGGCCATCTTTCAGCTATTTTCACAGCAGCATATTTTAATCCAAAACACAGTCAAACATACCTTTTAAGCACTACATGGAAAAAACAATTTTTGTGAAACACATATTAAAACAATATGAAGATACCAACACACATCTTATGAAATAAACAAATAAAAACAATCTCTAAAAATGAAAAATAAATTAACTAAAAAACAAATATGGGAATAAAAATCATGCGGGAAGTTTCACTACAAGAAACATGCAAACAAACTGAGTTAAGGACTATGTTAGTACTTTTAAGCATAAGAAGGTCTACAAAAACTGCCTATAGCTAAATATTGAGGTGGGGGTGGGGGAGATAAGAAATCTAAGTAATCAACGAATACAATGCAGAACTAAATATTAACTAAGTGTAATATTTTCTTTAATGAAGTTGGCATAAATTAGAAAAAAAAATCCATTGCAAAATTAGGATACACAAATAATTGTGTAAAAAGGTAAAGTTAAATACATTTGTTACATATGAATGCAACATATCAACAATAAAACTAATTTGGGACAAATTTTCTGTAACATGTCACATATAAAATTAATTTCAACAGTCCAACCTCCCTCCCAATTCTAATTTCTCTAAACACCTTTAAAGTTTCATAGCGAGAATATGGTAAATTTATAGAAATCTAAATGTGACTGACCATCATTAAACAATGAGAAAATATGTAATATATTCTTAGAATATTCCTGTGCAATAAGACTATAGTACTCTTTTAATTCAATGAAATATACTGAAATAATGGGATATTTAATGTATATTTATGATCTGACCAGAACACTACAGAACTCAAAACAGTAAATTCTGATTTTTAAAAATTATAAAAATATGTGATTAAATATTTATATTTTAAGTCAATGAATTAATCCAACAAATTTTATTAAAACATTGAAATGAGTATTTAAAAATAAAAACTCATTTCATGCAGATTAGAAATATACTGTAATTATAAGCATCCGAAAACAAACTATATATATATATATATATATATATATATATATATATATATATATACACACACACACACACACACACACACACACACATCAGCCGGAAGCACACAGATAAACACAGTCAACCAGCTACCAATAGTTCATTTGAGTACTATTTTATACAGAACACTTAAAATATAAAAAAAGACCAAAAGTTAAACCATATTTTTCTCTCAGTGAATGATATATACAATAAGTAATATTACGATAAACATTTACAACAGAAGTCCAGATTTAAATAAAATTTAGTGACAAATATATGCAATTAAATATTTAATACCAACAGTGTATTTGAACATTAATAAATGTACCATCAGAAGGTTATACATTTGCCAGTAAATTAGAAATGTTGGATGAATAGAGAACCTTTTGTATAGATAACAATATGTGTGCATTTAAAAGTACAATCAGATTTGGGTGTACAATTAAGTCTAGAGTACATGTATTGAACATACAAAGACATTACAATCCTGTAAAGTGATGGAAGAGGGGACAAATCTTGAACAAATCTGTCTAAATATGCCCAAAACTTTCTTTACACAATTAAGATCCCAGGTTTGGATTATCAAGGAATGATGATGGAGCTTGATGGCTAGTGAACCACTTGGAAGTTGCATATACAATGTATTATCAATGACAAATATCTTACATTTGTAGTAAAAATGAAACACTGCAGGACACATTCTATTAGGTTATTAATGTGTTTCATGAATGAGTGCCTCTCAGACAGAGAACAGTTGTAAACCACTAGAATATGCCTTATATCCTGAGGTTATTCACAATACTTATGTCTTCTGTTGATGCTAAACAAAGTCTTATAGGAAACTTTTTTTTGCAACTGAGAATACCAAATGTGTCTGTGTCGACACTACTGTAAGAATCTTTAGGCCTGTGGGTCCTGGTTCACACTTGAAATTTTAGGTATTCTACCATATATATACCAATCTTCCAACCATTGTTCATGCCAAGAGACCTTATCAAAGATTCTGTCAGTCGTAACACAGTAGAATCCTTTTAATGTAGTATAACCTAATTGATGACATTGATGGAAATGTTGAGAATTTTTTTTACAACTCTTAAACACCATCAAAATTACAGTTTTTGAGTAATTTTGCTACAAAAATCATGGTTACTGCAAAATGAGAAAACTTTAAATCCTTTCTAAAAATGTGGAAGGTCAATTTCACCCTCCACTTTGCTTAATTTCTCATAAAATGAACACCACCACATTCAGCTTACTTATATTTAGATCCATGTCATATAAATCGTAAACAGATCTACCAAAACCACATTTGAATTCACCATTTACATGATATTGATGGATTTCTAATTCCTTCACCAGTGTATGCAAATATAAAGTAAAAACTAAATACTGTTAAATACAAAAAAAAAAAAAAAAAAAAGAATTAGAAACTTTTTAAATTTTAACTTCCAAAAATTTCTTCCTTTGATTAATAGCTTTCAATTTTTATTTACTCTTCATACAATTAGAAGAATGTCACTAAGTATCAAAATATTTCATTCATAAAAAATTCAATTAAATACTGGTTTGTGTTCTCATATATATAATAAATGAAACTTGCTGCATCATATAAACTGTATCTCACTTTCTAACAGCACGATTAATAACTGAACAAATACAAAAAAAATCAAAAATTTCTCTAGAAATGAATTTTTTTTTATATAAAGATATATGAGTAGGTAAAGAAATCTAAATGATACATTATGTGATTATTCAAATACATACTATTCCTAAATTTTTAGAAATTGGTAGCACACATTACAATTAAAACAATTAGAAAATCTATTTTTACCACAGGATCAATATGAATATGAGTTTTGCTACTTATTGTGCATCACAGTTTACAACATTTTACACAATTCCTTATTTGACAAAAGAAATGTTTAAATAAAATCTGACTAGCAAACACAGAATAAACTACTTTAAATAAATGTTCTTTTATAATCTAAAAGAAGAGTTTTAAAACCGTAAATATCCAAAAGAAGAAACTAAAGAGTTCTGACAAAAGTGTTAAAAAATTTGTTTTTAAACAATAAATTTGAGTCATTATATGGATTAAATTCCTCATGTGATAATCATAATGCCACATTCTTAAGTGTTACTTGGTAGTTTAAAATATAAATTGATTAATATAAGGATCAACCAAGTATCAAATTTATTATTTATTAAAGGAAGTATACCACAGTAGGCAAAGCAGTCTCTTAAGATTAAATTTTGATATCTGAAATCCTTCAAAAACAATATCTGATAGGAGATGCTACTGCTTTTTACCATTTATGATTAAGAAAATTTGATCATAGGAAATTTTGATCTGAAATGTATAACTTTTAAAGATTTATATAGAAATGAAATTATATTAACACTACATTTAATTATCTCCTTGCTAAAAATAACTACCTATTATTATGATTTTATTAAATTTATAAAAGAAAATAATACCTGCCAAACTTACACAAAATTTCTTTGAAATATATATATATATATACCTTAGTTAACTTAAAATTCCCAAATTTCTATTGACTATATACTTTTTTTGACATATCTTAATTACAGTTATTTCCTCCAATTATACATTTTGTTTTACACTATCAATTTATCATATGTTAAACAATCTCATAAGCTCTTTATATTAAAATAAAAAAATAAAAATCTGCATTTTAGAAGTTAAATAGAAAACTTTGTTTCCTTTATATTTTAAGTCAATGAATTAATCTAACAAATTTCATTAAAACATTGAAATGGATATTTAAAAATAAAACTCCTTTCATGTAGATTAGAAATAAACTGAAGTTACAAGCATCTGATAACAAACTATATATATCACAGCCTGAAGTCCACTGGTAAACCTGAAGAAGTCAACCAGCCACCAATAGAAAGCAAGATGAAAGAGAATGATAAATGTTATGTTAATGAAGAAATCAAGTGTATACTTCACTAAATCAAGTAATGACAAAGGTTTTCAATTTCTTTGAGAGATAGAACACCTTTGAATTCTTCAAATAATAAAGGAATAAATATATTTTTTATTTATCAGTAATTATTCTTTTCCAAAACTAGTGCAATGCCATAATGAATCTATTTTTAACTAAAATAAATTACACTCAGTTCAGTAAATTTTTAATTTATTATTATAAGTAAAAATAATAATATAGTATGAATATTCTAATTTTATACTTAAAGCATACAAGTCTTCAGCATAGTAAAGATAACTTTTGAGTATGCGTACCTGACAAATATAGGAGAATAAGCCCTTTTAAATAAACTAAAGAAAATATTAAGGAATGCTAATTCTAGAAAAGACTAGTATATGTTACATTAGATTTTAAAGCTTTAATCTACATTTTCATTTGTAGTTAAGAAATATACGATTTTTTTAAAAATGAGCCCTCAACTATTTCAGACCCTTTTAGTAGTATGATTCTAACCATTTGGATCTTACATAACACAATACCGATATATCAATTTAATTTCTTTTATTTTTTAAATAAATTTTACAATAATTTAACTGTTTTGGGAGAGGGTGTTTTAACTCTTTTTTTTTTCTTCCTGAATATAGCATAACAAACATAAGCCTTTTGTTTTATTATTGGGAAGTTCTTACAAATTTGTTGTGTTTAAAGAGACTCGCGCTTCAACGGCGGCGCAACTAAGCAGGCCAGACAAGCTGGTAAGGGGTGGGGATGGGGTGGAGATTTCCAGGGTACCAATGCCGGCTCTCATCACTCTGGCAACCACGGAAGGGATGGCGGTGAAAAAGAAAATCGCTACTAAAAAAAGATAATCGAAACATTAGTTTGTATCCCTCTAAGACTAGAATCTGCGGTACAATGTCATTCTAGTGGCACAACTACTCGTAACGATTATTTGACTGCAAGTTTAAAATATATCGTTTTCTCCTGAGTGCAGTTATCGGACATGAAATAAACTAAGAGGTTACTAATTCGAAATTGCTTTACGAAAGAATGTATAATAAGAATGATTTCCATTAATTTAGCAACCACGGAAGAGATGTGATGGATAATCAAAATAGTTACTAAAAACGATAGCCGGAACAGTTTGTATCCCTCCGTAACTAGAATCAGCCACACAATGCTATTCTAGTGACACAACTAATCGTAATTATTATTTGACTACGATGTTTCAAAGTGTTCAAACATATCGATATCCAAGGAGTGCAATAACCGAATACAAATATATTAACAGATGACCAATTTAGGCTTGCTTTAAGAACTAATGAATAAGGGAATGTAGTAAATGCTTATTTCTAAACTTTTTCGATGGTGTTTAGACAAGAAAAAAAAATGTAATTAACTTAATAATTTTAACAATCCAATATATTTTAATTTCTTTCTTATTTGTATTTTCCTACAACGCTTCTTTGAGCGGCAAGAAGTCCCAATAGATGTATGTATGTACGTATGCACACATTTATATGTATTTGTGTGCGTGTGGATGAATGTGCATATATATATTTCTAAAAATAATTATAGCTATATTAGTTAAAAAAATTAATTTTCTCCTGCCTCTTCAGAAATATTTCCCAGCTATGACTTTTGGTACATTTCAACTTAATGTGTATACAATTGTGAAAATCGGGTAATTTAGCATTCACATTAAGCAAATATAATGAACATTCACACAAACATCCTCTTCTTGACTATTTTATATATTTAAGAAATCTAGTCATCACTGCTGATTCCTTTATCTTAATAAATGATAACGTATAAGACGAAAGTCAACAACTATCAATTTCAATTTAACCCCTTCCCGGTTTTTCCCGAGCTGAACTCGAGCAGGCGAAATGTACCATTCTGGCTCCTCCCAAGTGTAGCTCGGGCACTGTAAAATTTTACACTGTGCAATCAGTCTTTCCCGAATTATTTCACATGTGCTTTATATGGTTTCAAATGCTTTTGTTTACTTTTCTGGCAACTAGATTATTTGCTTCTCAAAGAGAGACAGTAGAGGGAAGAAGGTAAGGAGAGAAACAAGGTTCTACTGTCCAGATTGCGATGTTGGACTCTGTGTAGTACCATATTTTCGATCGTATCATACACGACCAAATTTTACTTAATAATTTCATAATCATTTATGTAAATGCATACGATATAAATAAAATTTAATTCAAGATAAAAGTAGGTATTCTAAGCTTTATATTTATAGTTAGTGTGAATTGACTCCAAAGTCTAATGATTTCTGCCGTACAGAAAGCCAACTACACAGGTAAGTTACTCATTTATTTAAATTGATTTTTTTACATTAATTTTTAGAAAATTTTGTATGCGAATGATGCTATTATGTTTAAAAAGCTATGTATGTATGGAAATAAGCATAAAAAATTGACATTTTTTGACCCATAATCCCGAAATAAAATGAACTGGAAGGGGTTAAATAAAACTACATTAAACTAAAGTAAACATTACAACATTTTCCAGAGTCAGAGCGGATGATATCTTTGTGATTCGAAATATTTTTAAAATCATATGAGTGAATGCTCACTATATTTGCCTAACACGTGCTAAATTTTCGGATTTCCACAATTATGCACATTTGCAAGTGAACTGCGAATGTTACGGTTAAATATCCATGCCAAACTACAAACTAATTTATAACAGTCATCTTTAATAAGTAAAATAATTACGTCATGTGAATAACAGTTATATGATGATGCTAGTAAAATTGAGGTAAAGCTGAATGACTAATTCAGGTTGTAAATATAACAGAGAACACTTGGGTAAATACATACAAATAATTCAATACTGTCGAAGTTTATATCGAATTTGTTATTTTAAATCATTTTATACTACCGTCTAAATATTAAATACTTATGAAAAATTTAAAAAAGAATTAAAGAAAGCAACTAAAATTCTAAGCATAATGATATGGAAATATTACAAGCGTTTTGTTTCAAATATACTTTAAACATAACCCATACTCTAAAAAGAGAGAATAAATTGATTGGGATTGATATTGTGAAGAAATAAAATTACCGCCACACTGATTAATGTATAGTTATTAGTGTCACATTCATATGTAGAGGTCTTATTTTAAAAGTTTTTATCATGAAACCTGATAGTGGAATTTACTACGACTTCTAGTTTGTAGAACTCAAATAGACAAACAGAAAATTACAAGTAATATGTCAATGTAAAGAAAACTTTAATTTTTCTATAAGAGTGTTCAATATAACTCCTTTACACATATAATATAGCGATATGCCATTTTCTGTCCAACACGTTGTAGTGTTTTATTTATTTCTGTTTGTAACGCATCACAGATGCCTGGTGATGCTTCGGGCAAACTTATAGGCAAAGTTGAAACGGACACAAGATCTTTGGCATACCCCCAAATAAAGAAGTCACAGTTTTCTGCTTAGTGCATCTTACTGTACAAAAGATGCTTAATTTTGAAGAGGAAATGTACAGTAAAAATGTAACAGTTTTTCTTTACAATGACATATTATTTATAATTTTTTGTTTATAATTATAGAAAATATTAAAGTTTGTAATTGGATGATTCATTCCTGATAACCTTGCATTGTAGGGTATTTTTTCCCTTACGCGTTTCAACACATTCTGGGAAAGGGTTAAGAGTTTTAAGATACATTAAATTTACCTGTAAATTTCAACTGATAATTTAACTTTTAACAGTTAAACAATATTTACAATCTATAACACTAGATTTCGAAGCAGGACATTTGCCCAATGTCCTGCTTAACGGGTTTTTGAATGCTAAACTAGTCGCGCAACAATATTTAAAAACTTAGCGACAGTGGCGCAGACACACAAAACTTTCGAAAGGTGGGGAGATAGCACACGTCTGATTTCGAAATTAAAATTTCCGACAAAATATGAGACCTCGAAATGCACATCAAGTTCCGGTTTCACAATAACTTTAGGTCTTTTCACAGGCGGAGGAGGATAGCCCACGTTCTATTCCAAAACTAAAATTTCGACAAAATATGAGGATTCGAAATGTACACGACTTGTTCCTGTTTTACATTAACCTTAAGACATTATTTCAGAGGCACGGGACGATAGGACATGTTTGATTATTAAGACTTGGACAAAATAATGAGATATCTCGAAACGCAGATTACTATATTCTTGTTTCATAATAACCCTTTATATCTCTTAACAACCAGGAATTAAAGAAAAAAAAATCTTACCTAGACAGAATACATTAATTTAAACATGTAAAATAACAATATTTAAAACTTAAAAATAAAAAATTGATTAAAAAGTATTTTTATACATTTAAAAGGTTACGTACTTAAAAATAACGTAAATTATTTTACAGAATTGTCTTTACATAAAGAATTTGAAATTATTTTTGTGAGAAATTTACTTCCAGTGTGTCCAAATTCTTTTTTCATTTAATAAATTTTATTTAGTTCATTTAATAAGTTTATTTCAATGAAAACCCTCTTCAGACGATCAAAAGATAAATAAAACTTTGATACTAAAATTTAATTTAGTATTGCCTTTTGATAGGAATACTACGAGCAAATTGCAAGTTGCAGAATAACAACAATCAACAAAACAGGCTTTCAAAGCTCGCTGTGAAAATATATTCATTTTTGCGGATGTAACAGATCTACAACAAGGCGCTACTAAGGGTTAATGTTAAGACTATTTCAAGCAGTAAACATAATTATTTACATTGATGGACGAAATAAATCTGTATAAATCAACTGGAGAAAGAGAAATAAGTAAATTTCTTCACATACAATTAAAAGTTTTATTGAAAGTCATGAAATTTTACTTTATGTTGGGATTTTAACTGATGTCATGATATAACTTGCCTCATGCATTCTTTTGGTATCTGAGTATCAATTTAGTAGAACAGAATATTGTTCCAACTGAGATCTTTATGAAGATATGACATTCTGTTTATCTACATAAATAATATTATCATCATCATCAACTCATTAGACTTTCACCAATTTGCAATCCCGACTGACGTATCAGTTAAAAATAAATAAAATAATAGCAATAATAAAACAAAAATTATTTTACAATCTAAGAATCTGGAACTAACCGAAACCAGTAAACTTTTCCCGAATTTTAAACTTTATAATTGAAAGATTTAAGCAGTATTTCTGTAACAGAAAATGATACAAATAATCATTTTCTAGCATCAAAGTATACACGAAGTATTATTTACTTTACATAATCTCCCGGAGTCGATGAGTTGCTTATTTAATAGTGCAGGTGTGTGTGTACACACATACACACATATATATATATATATGTATGTATATATATATATATATATATGTATGTATGTATATGTATATATATGTATATATATATATATATATATATATATATATATATATATATATATATATATATATATATATATATATATATATAAATATATAAATCTAATTATATTGTGTTAAAACTACTCAACAATTTTACTCTTTGCACATGTTAATCGATATTGTACAGCGGTTAATGTTTCCCCATCCCAAGCAATAGACCTGAATTCGTTTCCCAAGAAAAGTCTGGATATGTTATCATTGACCCTTCACATGGAGTATGTTGACTGCCTACATGTGCTTTCATAATAAAATCATCAACAAGCTCGCAGTGTTGTATGGGCGATTGATGAAAAAAAGGCAAGTACCCCCACGCATCAGGAAAAAAAAAAAAAAAAAAAAAAAAAAAAAAAAAAAAAACCCTCGTATTGCTAAAGCTTGGAATACAAGCAATGGGGAAAAGATCGTGAACAGCGGGCTTCTTTTCAGTTAAAAGTCAAATTTTCTACATCACATTTGTGTTGTAAAATCCAAAGTTTTGGTTTTGTTTTGTCAACCGCAATTCCCTAGCACGTCGGAAGGGATCCGGAATCAGCTGATGAAAACCCCGAATGCCGTTCACTGAAACTTTTGTGTCATCGGGTTTGACAAGAAAGTTTTTTTTTCTTTGTTCAGCATAATAGTCTACTCGTTTTTTAAACCTTTGTGTTAAGTGTGGGAAATCCCCCGGCGAACTAACTGTAACCATGTCGAACGAACTCAGTGTCGGTGTCTGCCGCGAATGTGTAAACAGTCGAGATGAACTCTCGCTAGCCTTTCTTTTTACATGTACATAGTTTTCTGTAATTCTTTTTAAATGTATATAAATTTTATTCCTTATTTCACAAACGTATTCGAGCCATTAATGCCAAACACGGAATCAAGGTGTTTATGCAAGAACAAAACAGCCCGCCCCGGGACAAATTGACAAGAAGTAGTACCATCGGAAATTTGGAGGTAAGGCCTCTTTGCTTTACCTATTGATTTAATTGTACTGTATTCTCTTGTGGTCTTTTACGACATTAAGAGTGGTATATAACCTGTATGAACGTCTTAAATTAAAAAGTGTCCGGCACTTCTCTAGAACCCGAGTTCTTGGCATAGGTACAAAATAGTTTACTTTCAAAACAACAGTTGAAGGGAAATAAATTTCATTGATAAATGCGTACGAAATAACATTTACTAGCCCAATTGCTCCGATATGTGCACATTTTCCTGAAATACTCTGCATTTATGCACGAGCAAGATCTAAACTAAAAGTAAAATTTATTGATATAAATTAGGGATGAGACAAACACATTCTATGACTAACATTAAAAAGAAAAACAAAACAAGTAAATCCCTATACCGCAGTAACACAACATATTTCAGATCAGGGTTGGCATGATTTAAATCAGGTGATTTAAAAAAAAAAAAAATCATTGATTTAAATCATTTTTTTTTCACTTCTTTTAAAACCTCTATTCCAAAGACAGGAGAACTGGAAATCAGTCAGCACAGTAATACCAATAAGTAAATAAGTGTCAATAGATAGCATGTGCTTTCCAAGAATTTAGGAGTTGTTATCAGAAAGTGTAGCAGGGGTACTACAATGATTGATTATGACTGGCGGAATTCATTTTATGTAATGGGAGGTAAAGAGAGTATTACAGAACTTGAAATCCAGTTTGTCTACGAAATAACAACAGCCGTGGCTTCGTCTGCCGGAATGGAAAGACAGTTTTCTTCTTTTGGTATTGTTCATTCTAGCCTTCGTAACCAATGAGGATAAAGCATCAAAGCGAGTGTTTTTATTGAAACAATTAAATCCTTAATTCGGTACTTAAAAAAATATTAAAATATTTGTGATTTGTTTTTTAAAATAAATAGTGTGCGTTAAAAGAATATTTAATTTGTTCCTTTAATTGACATCTTATTGAATTTGCACTATCCAATTACAAAATAATAGAATGTATTTAGACTAAAATTTATATATTTCAGTTTAGGTAATCTGTGTGCAGAATATACTAGATAGATAAGATGTTACTTCTTATAACAAACTATTCTCTGTATCTTGCAAAAAACATAAAAACAACAATTAAAATTAGAATTCTGAAAAAAATAAAAAAAAATCCGATTTAAATCAAAAAAATCTGATTTAAATCAAATAAATCTGATTTTTTTTAAAATAAAAAAAATCAGATTTATTTGATTTAAATCAGATTTTTTTGATTTTTAAAAAAAATCATGATTTTTTCCAACCCTGTTTCAGATTCACAGTTGAGTTTCTTTAATTTACAAATTTCCGCGAGTAAGTTTAAGAATTTACATTGATATAGGTAAAAGATTTTGAACGAAACTAGTTTTTCCCTCCTTTTAAGAAACTATTATTTTTTAAACTATCATATACTAACGTGTTCTCCAGTACCACAAAGTTTATGAATCCTGCAATGAATCCTGTTTGACACGACCGCCATCAGTAAACAAGAGCCTTTTCCGGGTCAGGTGAATTCACTCGTGTCGAGGTCTCGGCATTGAATTTAGTCGTTTCGAATTTAAGAATAAAACGATGGATGATGCTGCATTATACATTATTACCGCGGTAACTATTTTTCGACCAAATTTAAAATTTATTTTACCACATGTAACAATAAAAAGAATTTGTTTTAAACTATGATAAAAATTAAGTCATGTGGTTTAAAGTTTCAACCTGTCACACTGAATCGTTTGCATCATACTTTTAAATTTTACATTGCATTTGTTTAAAATATCTAGAATTGGCAGTTTATAGAATTTAACAGATGAAAAATATTTCTAAAATATTCGAGCAATAAAATAATTTGTATTCTTGATGTTCAAAAACTACAGGATTAAAGTAAACGCTTATATACTTGTACAACTAGAAAAAACTATTTGATTACAAAAAAAGTAATTTTTATGACATAAGTATATCTTAGCCATTGAAAAACTAATGATAATATTAAAAATAATAATTAAAATTTCATATTTACTAGTGTGTTAAATGGCACTTTGTATAATACCTTCTAACTGAAAGTAAAAATTTGGCTACAAATTTTTCAATAATTTCACACAAATATAAATCATATATAATCATTTTGATAATTTTAATGTTTGTTATTTAAAAATTACAATGCCTAGCTTGAGCTTAGTAACACTAATATAGCAGAGTAAATTTAGAAATATAAATTTTAGTTGTAGACTATTCATATTTCTATCCTTCAGTAATTTTTATAAAGTAAATACTGTAAATTACCCCCAACCCCCAATCTGATGACAATATAGTAAAATAAAAACTTAACCTCCTGTGTTGATGATGTTCGATAAAACTTGATTTGGCTAAAATATAATTACAAAGCAGTACCAGCTGTTCAAAAAACATCAAAAAAGGGTTTTGAACCAAGTGTTGGAAAACAAATTTTAAATGGGCTGCTATAAGCAGTACAGTTACAGTGCTTTATGTAAATTTTTATTTATTGTTTATTTTAACTGAAAAGTAATTGTGCACTGTTATGTAACATATCACTCGATAAAAAATAAATTACTGTATACCTGAAAAAATTCTTTTTGAAAGATATCAGAGAGTTAGCCGTCATTCTCTTCAGGTTTTTTTAAATTAAATTTTCTAAATTTATTATGCGAGATATACAATACAGTAATACTTGCTTTCTTTAGGAATAATTTGAAGCTATAGCTGGAAATTATTCCTAAATGATCTCCGGTCATATTTCATATAAGTCTAATATTATATCTAAGCTACCGCGATAAAATCATTTGATTTATAAACAAAAACTAAGAATGCAAGTTATGTAACTGAAAATTTATTTTTAGGTTACATTTTTTAAGCTGAAAATTTTAATATTTTTTAAAAGTGTAGTATTTACAATAAAATTAAAAAAAAATTTGATTAATTAGACTACAAATTTTATCATAGTATTTATATAACTAAAATAGAATTAGTCGTCAATGAAATATTTCAATCACTGTTTCATAACAGGTATTGGATTACAATAGTTTTTAAGACTTATTTAGAGGAAAAAAGTAGGTACTTTTACAAAAGAAAGAATATTTTGGTTTTTTTAGCTTATTTGTACAACATAATATACTTTAGTAAGAAACAGAAAACAAAATGTTTATTAATTTGTTTTCAATATGATACAGGCACAAAAGTCGATTTTAAAAAATATATGAATGAGTTTAGATGAGTTTATAGTATTTTATTTTCATGCATTTTGAATTTAATGAACTTACCTATTTAACTTTACTAAAATGCAATACAATATCTATTAATTTAATTCATTTTCATTATAAGATTTTTTAAAAATCCATGTTAAAAATATAATTTAAAAATTAAAAATAAAATATTAATTGTCCCTGAATTTTAACATCACTATATAATTTCACTGTTTAAATGATTTATATAACAAAATAATATAATGTTCACATGCTTTCTCACATAAAATAAAGGATTTAGTATTGAGATATTGAAATGTAAAATTTAACTTATTAAAAGAAAAATAATCTAGAATCAATAATAAAAGTTAAATATCTGACTGTAACAAGAATTTTCTTTTTTAAACTAATATATCAAAATAATATTTTTTAAATTATTTTAATTAGTAATGAACATTCAATATTTTGCCTACTACATTTATCATTTTGATAGTGAACGTGATAAAGTTTTGACATCTTTTAATTGAGATTTCTTTATAATAAAAAGTTTTCATATATAAATCATAAAAAATATTCTAATTGTAAAGAAAGTAGGAGATTCACATTTTCTCAATTTCTGATTGTTTTATAAGAAGAAAGCTTACACAACAAGACACTTTTACTTTTTAATTATTATAGATTTTTGAATTTCACTAAAGTAACTAAACTCGTACCATCTCAACAAAATTAAAATTATAAATGACAGAAAATCTTACATTTTAACAATATCTTGTAAAATAAAGTTTAAAGTTGGATTTATTCAGACGATATGAAATGTAGCTAATTTCATTTATAATAAACTACATATTAAATAGTCACGTTATGTTCATTAGATGCAAATTAAATTTTCAATTTTAAGAGTTACGGATATAATAATAACGGATAAAAGAGCTAAAATACTAACAGTAAAAACATTTAAAACTAAATAAAGGTATGAATAGATTACCTTCAATATATATATATAAAAGAGGAAAGATAAATTATTACTGCATTCTTCCATATGTGATCAGTATATACATTATAAACTGTACGAGTTAAAAACATGAAATAATCCCTAACATTTTGATTTCTAACACCAGATTGGAAAAATTTACAATCAATATTAGATTCAAGAATCACCTCGTTCCCACTACCTTAACCACTATCTTAAGTAATAAAACCATAGCCAAAATTTATCTCTATTACCAGAATGTCATACAATCAAATCTAATGTCAGTACCAACTTTAATATACAAGAAAGAATTTGATGGAGTATTTAAAACTTTAAAAAGCTCTTATAAATTTAACAGTACATAAATTTTGTTATATAAACAAATCAAAATTTCTTTATTAGTATTGATCCTTGTTTTATTACAATTTTTAAAGTTGATGAATTTTAAATTCTATTCTGGATTTAAAATTTATTTAACACTATATAAAACCAAAATTGATGAACAATCATGTTTGGAAATAACAGGTTAATGCAAAATTGTAATAACAGTTGCATACACTTTTGTTTACAAATTGCGATTTAAAATAACGTCCCTTTATTAATTGCAATTATTCGTACATTAAAAAAACTCGAATTATTACACGTTATAAATAACTACCTATAAGACTTTTCATACCAAAATAGTGTTTATTAACAAATATGTGATTACAGCATAAGCTATTTACCGAAAACAGCTGATTTTTTTTACCTAAAATTTCCCTCCAAAATATAATGCAGTACTACAAATAGTTTTCACCCAACTGAACATGTAAATACATATAATTTCGAATTTTTTATTTATAATCTTCTAAAACTTTGCATAAACAGAAACTTGGAGAAGAAACCATACACTGACAGATGATTGCAGAAACAAACTGCACAGCTGACTTAAAATTTTGCGACAAACAAGGGCACTTTTTTGATGTTCTTGTACAAATCAAGAATTTATAAATACCTTTGTCGCACGAATTTAAACAAAAATAAAATGAAATGCCGCTAAAGGATAAGTAAAGAGTTTGAAAGAGAGTGACATGCATAAACTGAGCTGTTAATAAAAACAAGAACAGCAGCCATGGATTAATTATTAAGTGAACAATTAGTAAATGTTAGTAATAAAAGAAAACAATTCGAAAAACCCAACCAAAATTTCATTGCTCTTAGGGTTACAAAAATACCTAATGATGATAATACTTACCATTTTCAGCTGGATCACCTTTTTTAGCAGTTGCAGCATTTCCCATATTTGTAAGTATGGATACACTTATCCTCAGTTGCGTAGAAAATCTATTGTAAACTTAGGTGCAGGGAGTATAAAGAAAGAAAATTCTCACAAATAGGCATTAAAGTACGCTGTCGACACAGCCATCACGAAAGATCAAATCCCAACACTTCACGACGGAAACGCCAGAGCCCGAAATATTGTATTCTTCCGCACTATATTGTATAAAATATCAACAAAATATTTATCACAGAGAAATATTCTCCAATTTTTTCACATAAAAACCGTCTCCTACAGCTGATAGTTAGATTAATTCTCCGAATATTCGCATTATTCGATTTCTTTACACGAAATTCAAATACAAACACGGTACTCTTTGGTCATCGTACATATACTCATCTGGCAAAATGGCTGCCAGTTATCTGACCTATTATGGGACAAGGAGGAGAGCTTGCGCGCCGGCGCAACTGCTCTCTGCTACTACAAGCTAGTTTCTGCTCCCACTCCGTTGAATTGATGAAGCAGAATAATCATCATTCTCCGTCCGCTAGTAGACTGATGACGACAACGACTCGGGACCGAGCCAAGTTTCACTGTCTAAAATCAGCTTCCGCCAATGAATGAATGGATGATGTGAGGGAAAGGTGGGGGAGGACACCGCCCGCTAGAGCGCAAATCACCAGCTTCATCCAGAAAGTTGGTTTCCCCTACGATTGCTTTTCGCGAATGAGACCCGAATGAGCGCTCCTAGAAAGCTGACCTTGAAATCGAAACTTAAATGTAGTTCCGGAATAAAACGATTAACATCTGCAACGGTACTACCTTTCACACTTAGGTGTGTTTCAAGTTAGACGGCAAAATAAGTGGCAGTGTATTCTTCCGGAGCCCAAATATTTACATTTTTAGGCTATTAATTAGATCGTGTCCATTTACAAATTAGTTTCTTTTTCAAATACTGCATTCAGGAAAATTAGCCTTTATTATACTGCAGATAGGAACGAAATTTTTCCTTTCAACTTATTGTTAATAAGACTCATAAATTTTTATTCAGACTTTATTCTAATTTTCAGGTAATTCAGAACTCAACAGAAATTTAAGCATTTTCAGTTTATGTAAACTAATCATAAGAATTTGTTTACAAATGTATTCTCATTACATATATATAATTTCTAAAGAAAATAATTTACAATTTTAATCAACACTTTTTTAATTTAATTCTTTTTATTTTAATACATTCATAATGCTCAGTTATTTAAACTTCCAGTTCACAGTTAAATAAGAAAATATTAAAACCACCAATTAATAATACTGAATCAGACTCGGAATTTTAACAAGCAGTTCATATATAACAGATAGAAAATAATACTGTGTTCAGAGACATAATTAATTTCAAAGCTATCATCCGTGATAACATTTGCCAATGAGATAATTTGATTATGCATCTATTCCACTAATTTCCAATTTTCTCCTATTATTTTCCCTTTCAACTTTAATTACTTCTGATGTCTTGACTAGCTTATTACTGCATCCACCACTTAAGTCTAACTGCATCGTACCTTTTTCGTGTTAAATATTTTATCTTGCGTGTTTTTTTAATAACTTTTGTCAAAGGAATTTCGGTTTAATGAACGTTTTGAGTAATATAAAGACTATTTTAATGTGAAATGAAATAATTTTTGCAGCTGAATCGAGGTAGTTAAAAGGAAACTTTACACATGCAAACAATTGAATTCTAAAAAAGAGTTAATGTTCAAAAGCAAGTAAAAATTTTAGAGGGGGAAATAAAAACAGTCTTGTTTATGTGAGTTAAAAATGTACATAAGACGAGTATTTCATTAAGAAAAACAAAACAAAATAAAAAAAAGCACTGGTGATTTCCTTTTTTTTTACCCCTTTGTATTCCAACAATTCAAAACTAAAAAATGTTCCCTCAATTCTTAGACTACATTATTTCAAACAATGTACAAAATAATTAAAATAGTTTAAAGCACAAAAATGAAAATTTATCAGAAAAATCTTATTTATCACAAACAGAAAATATAACTTTTGTCAAATAAATTTCGGTTAAATGAACATTTTGAGTAATATAAAGATCATTTTAATGTGAAATGAAATAATTTTTGCAGCTGAATCGAGGTAGTTAAAAGGAAACTTTACACATGCAAACAATTGAATTCTAAAAAAGAGCTAATGTTCAAAATTTTAGAGGGGAAATGAATGCAGTCTTGTTTATTTGAGTTAAAAATGTACATAAGACCAGTATTTCATTAAGAAAAACAAAACAAAATAAAAAAAAACAATGGTGGTTTCTTTTTTTTTACCCCTTTGTAGCCCAACAATCCTAAATTAATAAATGTTCCTCAAATCTTAGACTACATTATTTTAAACAATGTACAAAATAATTTAAAAAGTTTAAATCACAAAATTGAAAATTTATCAGCAAAATCTGTATTTATCACAAACAAAACTACACATTTCTTATAAATATCGTAAATTAATTTACTTAACAATTTTCTGTACTTAACGAAGTTGAAACGACCTTTTTAAGAAATCTACTTCTAAGTTCTTCTTATTTTGTTCTTAAATTTACAAACGTAAAGTTTTATTTAATTTCAAATATATATATATATATATATATATATATATATATATATATATATATATATATATAAATAAATGCAAATTAATTTTCATAGATTGTATAGCGAAGTAAGTAACTACTTTAGAACTAAACTTAATGATATAAAATAAACTAAAAAGTTTATACTTAAAAACTTGAGTTTGTAACAGTTTATATTTTATCTTAAGTTTACTTATCAGAACATCATAACCTGTAAAAAGATAGCGAAATTTAGTAGTGGCTGAAATTTTGGATTAAGTTTGGTTTGGTTAGGAGTACTACGGTCTATTGCTTTGCTATACTAGTGGTGATGAGACAGCAACGGGATTCGAACCCGCGAACTCTGATACCAAAGAGCAGCACCCTAGTATTTATCAGGCCATCTTCTGCCCCAAATCGTAGAAACCATTCGGATAAAGTTGATTTTTGAGGTTTGAATCCTCATAATTGTTATGTTATTTTAGCATTGACATAATATTATTTATCCCTGGAAAGGTAATTTTATTAAGACTACAACGAAATAAAGTGTGCTTCATTATCTGTAAACTATCAGAAATTACAGACAAATAAGGTAAATGTAGGACAACTTTTTTGGTTTCTAATAAAGTATTATTCCTTCATTGGAACTTTGCAAATGATCTTGAGTTTTTAAGAGGGTCATCAGGTATCATCTTGTTTGCCATTAAACTAATCCAGTTACAGTAGGATTCAACTCTTGATATTATTTATTAGAGTTCAAATTAGGACATTTGTTAGTGTG
The DNA here is from genome assembly GCA_032207245.1 of Pardosa pseudoannulata. Taxonomy (NCBI): domain Eukaryota; kingdom Metazoa; phylum Arthropoda; class Arachnida; order Araneae; family Lycosidae; genus Pardosa; species Pardosa pseudoannulata. Next base: position 112,704,748 of record CM063502.1, on the reverse strand, counting down.
TTAAGCGATTGCTAGTAAATTGGTAAGTTTTTATCGTGTTCTTTTATTTAATAAGCTTGTATAACGCAATTCAGCTACAGAAATTGCACAAAGAGTTGACTGATAGGTGAAAACTTAATTGAAGGTAGCATTTCTAAATTTTTGAAACTATATAAGGAGACTCAGTCACTACAAAACAAAATTGATGAAGGCAGGGAAGCATGCAGGGGCCGATCAAGGTAAAGTTGGGCCCAGGGCCTGGTAGTCTTTAGCCCCCCCCCCTCCTTTCAAAGCAAAAATAATTAGTTTATAAAAAAGGATACAAACGAATCTTTTTGGAGGAAAGTTTATATTAATTTTTTTTATGTTTACATACCTTTGTAGTACAGTCGAATGCAAAAAATCTGTGATTGGAGTGATGTAAATAAGTAAACTAGAGTGTGTTTTAGATAAAATTGCCAACATTTTAACTGTTTTTATTTAACTTCTGAATAAGGTTTCATGAAATATTGCTTGAAGAACTAACAAAAAACATTTTCAAACATTTCAAAAAACATTTTCATTTTTTAAGTACCAAATTTTAGGGGGCCCCTAAAATTAGGGGCCCCAGGGCCTAGGCCCAGTCGGTCCGTGCTTTAATTAGGCACAACATCAATTGATGACAGGAGAATTGAAAAACTAAGATTACCTTATAAAAAAATTTATCTGGAAGTATGTAAGAAATGGGCCCAGTGTAGTGTAAAGGTTAGTACACAGAATATTCGACACAGACTAAAGGAATTTGGCCTGGATGCTAGCACTAAAAAAAAAGCCATTTTTATCCCCCAAACAAAGGTTGGAAAGATAAAATAAGGCTAAAACCTATGTTAATTGGATAGTAGAAATGTAGAACAGTGAGAGATGAGAACAAAATCTCCCTTTGAAAATGATAGATTTATTCTGCTATATATAACAATATATATATTAAGGGTTACTGAGATATAAAAGGTTAAGTATGATTCTCAGAATACTATGACGCATAAATGACTATCACTTTTTGTATTTTAAGACGTATTGGATGCGACTGATATTTTTATGACCATATTCCAAAATTTTCCATTGAGCCTTTATCTGATAATCACTTTTTTTCCCTTCCGAATTTTAACATCTTATTCAGTTCGACAAATAAATGTTATCTCGGATTTATGTGAGATAAGCCTACAGATAAAAAATACATTATGAAATAGAGAGATATAAATACTTTTGAGAGTAAAACCAAACCAAACAAAATAAGTTAATAGGGACGTCAACATTGTAAGTGTAAAACATTTTACAGTTTCGTAAAGAAAAGTTTGAAAGAAAGCGACAACTTTCCTTAATTACATTATAATTACTACAAATACACCAGTTTGTACTATCTTCAGAATGATAGATCTATGGCAAGAGACCCGATAGAGGTAGCTTAAAGTGGCTGTAAAATCATAAGAATGCAAGAGAGTTAACCGCTTGAGAAACATATTCTATTAGCTATCCAAAACACCTAGCGTTGTCCACGTTTTTTAATATCTTCCAGTATTTCACACAGTCTTATTAGCAATTATGATGCAAAGATATGTCTATAGTAATCAGCAGCACAACAGATACAGTCTTTATTAAAAGATGCAAAGGATAAAAAAAGGGGGTTATAGAAAAATGTAATAATTTTATTGTTACAATATATTTCATTAATAGTCTTATTTGTAGGGATAATGCTGTCTATGTAGACTAGAATTAGGTTTGCTCCAGTATTACATCATTCTACTTTTCCCAAAACATGGCTACAAATGTAATGGAAGAGTAAGAGGACACTTTTGTACAATACTATATTATAGCAGGTAGCATTGGTCAAATCTGTCTGTATTATCTACAGAGCCCCAGAGCCGGGGAGCTCAGTCGGCAAAGGCAACGCTCTCGTAACGGGAGGATTGTGGGTTCGGAGCCCGAGCCGGCCTAAGACCAGCCGTCTTCGTTAAAGGTGACTGTGGCGTGTAAAATATGTTCGTGGTACCACACCAACTAAATATTTCTGTAAGTTATTAAAACTTAATCCATATCATTAATATGGTGTAATTAAGTATATAAAACCAAAATTTTGAAAAAAAATTTTTTTTTTAATTTTTTATGTAATTGGCTGTCCTATAAATAGGACAACGGACCAATACACTACTAAAATTTAACAAATACCCCTTACATTGCATTAGGCTGATTCAAATTTTGGGAAATTGTCTAAACAAAGTCCAACATTACATTTTAAGCATACTGTTTTTGGTTTTCCCTTGCAGTTATTGAACTGGCTGTAAGATAGTAAGTTTATTTTGCAATCTCCAGTTTTTTTTAATAGAATAGGCATATATTTACCCCTTGTTAAGTCCAGGCGTGTGAACAGGTGTTTGAACTGGTTTTCATTGTAAGATAAGAAAATAATGTGCGCTATCAATGCAATATCGAATTCATGGAAAAATAATCGGGATTGGACCGTCGTCTTAATTTTAGGGCACCTTTTTTATACTTACAAAATACACGTGTAAAATATATTTTTCAACAAAACCTTTCAGCTACATTATTAGCTCTGTTTTTAAACTAAAAGTAACCTCCACAATGTTTGAAAAAAATAATAATAAATATAAAATTAAAGATTAAAAAATGACAATTTTTAAGAGGTTGCTGAAAATGAATTTTACAATACAATATAATTTGATTTCTCAGTTTTTTTTTGTTACTTTGATAAAATGTGTTTATTTTAAAGGTGTTAAAATAAAATCCACTCAGAAAATATTTATAACTTTATTATTCAATGGAATATTATTTGCTGTCCTATTTATAGGACAGCGGTCCAATATGGGTTAAAGGTGACTGTGGCGTGTAAAATATGTTCGTGGTCACAATGTCCTCCAAGTTCTCAATCGATACATCTGGGGTTGGCAGGCCAAGCCTAGGCGTCTTCTCTTGGTCCCTGCTTCAAAATTACGAGGACCCATTTGAGCATAGGTCGTGTATTCGCCCTTGAGGTGCTAGTCAAAACGAAAGGCTAAACCCTTTGCCTTAATACGAGTATCATCCTGCTCAATCGTGCTTGGTTTGACCAAGTGGCATAAGACAACAACAACAGAGCCCCAAGAATGTCTTATACTTCTTCAGAATTGTATGAAGTCAAACGGAAGGTGGTGATTTGGTTTGGAGCACTACGGTCTACTTTTTGCAACACGAGGGCTAATGAGACCGAGACCTACAGTTTAAAGCCGATTCCGAACGGCTACGAACATCCATGCCAGAGTGGGATTCGAACCCACGAACTCCGGTACCGAAGTCCAGCACCCTAACCAATCGGCCATCGTTCGGCCGAAGGTAGTGAGGAGTATTTTTCAGTATATTTGTAAATATGTTCTGATGTCATCTATCCTTAATCTTTCTGACTTGAGTACTAGTATTGTAGAGAAATCGGTTACGTTAATTGTGGCCTACGGAAGGAAATATGTAAGAGTTCCCTGTAGTCACTATACGCGTAGCGTATAAAATTAGAACAAAGGTTTTTTATTGTTCTGCCTTTGTTTCCGTAGAGTCTGTGTCCCTTATTGTATTTCTCTTGAGTTATTTTTTATAATATCCTTAAATAAACCAATAACATAACAAAGAATAAAAATGGTCTTAATAAAAATAACTTTGAAATTTTTGAATTGCATTACCATGATTCGTTGGTAAATGGAAATTGAAATATTTATATATATCTTTATATATAAAACTTTTCTGTCAGTCTGTAATAGAACTCCTCCTACACGGATGGGCTGATTTTGATGAAATTTTGTGTATGCAATTAAGTTGATTCTAGAATGGTTTAGATTCACAATTTGATCCGCTAGAAAATAGTTTTTTATATTAAAAATCCAGAATTGCGCGCTTATTGAGATTATCATAATGCCATGTGAAACTCTTGAAACCCTTCACTGCCAGCGTATATCTGGCGCAGTGGTCAGCGCAACGGGCTCCGGTACTACAAGTCCTAGGATCGTATCCCAGTCTGTGTGGGAATTTTAATTTAATCTAATTATATTTAGGATGACTGTACGTGTGATGGCTTTTATTTTTAAAATAATGGCTAAGTATTTTTAAAATAATTTTTTCCTTACTTTTCCATAAAATCGTTCAATTTATAATTTATTTAAAAACATTTTACAATTTCTGGTTTATATATATATATATATATATATATATATATATATAATTCTGATGTTATTAAAAGAAATAATAAAACCTTAAAAACATAACAAAATGAACAGAAATATGAGTATATTAAGATGAAAAGTGAGATCAGAGATAAAATCTTGATTAGTCAGTTAGCCAGTTTTGAAATCAAGATTTAAAATTGGATCACAGCCAAATACGCTTTTAATGAAAAACTTTAAACTTCCAATTAAAAGAGGAGATTTAGCAAGATATTGAAAGATTAAGGTATCCTGATTACTCATATGTATTAATGAATGTACTCAATTTTAAGATTACTAAGTTTAGCAGTGCTGATAAAAAAAAAGGCTGACAAGGCACAGTTCAGAATGTTACTGCTGCTTTTTTCGCTTTCAAAAAATCGTAAAGAGGTTATTTTAATGCTATGTATAATGAACTGTGATTTTGTATAATTTCTAGTTAGTGAGATTCTTTTATTTCTTTAATTTTTTACAGTCCTCGATCTTACGAACTGCAGAACCGAATGGCAGCGCTCTGCACGTTTGATCATCATTTGGATGCTAGCTTTTCACTACTGGTACTGATGTTCATATCCATTTGGATTTCGTTATAAGCAACAGGCCCAGTGTGATTAGACCTCTTGTTGCAGATTATAACTCTCCAAATCAAACCAAACCTTGCATTCTTCTATTGTAGACACGCAAGTCCTCTATTGTTTTCCTACTAATCTATCTTTTTTCTTTTTGAGAGTGGATTACAGTTTATATCTTAGTGGCGGGGCGGAAGGGGGATGGGGATAGCACTCCCCTATGAGGATTGATGTATATATGCATTATATGTAAGAAAGGCAGTATTAATTTTAGATGAAGGGGAAGAACTTCTCTCCCCTATGAAAAATTTTCTGCTACGCTCCTGTACTGCGGTTTGTATTTAGTAAATGTGATGTAATATAGTAACATACTGTAAAGTTTTCTTTTTTGGCATCCTATTAAATATGGTCAACAATTAAAAGTATAAGCCTTCAAGTCAGATCTGTTGACAGACTTCACTATTCTCCCCCCTGTTACTCACAGTTATCTTTCTTAAGCTCTTCCGAATTCAGTGCCTTATTCTTTGAACAATTCAAATGAATGTAGTTATATATTTGGAATTATTAATTAATCATAAGCTTTTAAATACATTGAAAATTTCAAGACCTAAAATGTAAACACGAAGTCAACATGGGTGTGGGAAATTATCTAAGTCTACAAGAGTTCAAGTTTTTTTTTTTTTTTTTCTCGTACCAAACCCACGCTTTGCCTTCATTTCTTGTCGTGGCCCACGCTATCAGCAGTGGAATGATGTTTCAAGAACCTACACGTTACTAAGTGAATCAAAAATATTTTCACTCATTAATGCACTTTATGATTACCCATATCCTATTTCGAAAATTAGACTTGCTGCAGTACTGAATACGTTAAGATTTAAAATTCACTATTTCTGCAATAGTAAGTATACTTTTAACTAATAAGGCGTACAGTGTGGGCTTACTGCAAATAATATTAAGCTAATATTATTTTAAACCTGATGTTTTATGCTCAGCGAAGAGCATAGCGAATAGAATAATATGAAAGAGGAAGAAAGCAAAATAGATCAGTGAAAGCAGATATGTAAGCAAAGTGTGGGATTCAGTTAATAGCATTAGTAAATTTTAGAAAGAAAATATAATCTGACATAATTGATTTAAAATGTAGAAAAATTCAAAATATTTCGGAAAATCAATGTTATTTTAATGTTAAATATTGTATTAGAGCTTTTATAAAATCATTGATAAAACTCACCTCCGTTTATTTATAAAAATGAAATTAGATTAATCAGAAACGTATCAAATGGAGTTTTAAGTAAATTTACTTCATTGAGAAAGATTTTGTTTTCAACTAGGAATTTTAAAGAAAATATCGGTTATGAACCATTGACCTTGGACCTTGAATCGTAGCATTTAACTACTGAAAAAAACAACAGCAAAAAACAGCTTTTTCATTGAACATGCGTCGTTGTAGCCAAAAATTTTTATAAAGGTCAAATGAAACCGACAATGCTGATAGAATCAAGAGGACTGTCTCGCTTGCTATTATGTCAGATATGCTCCTATTTTCATCTATCGTTTCAGCAGTCAAAAATTTTCTGCTGTGTACATTTTTTTCCTCTTGCGATTCTACTTTAACTCATGAAATGGAGGTGATTTATCAAGCGACTGGGATTTCAGCCAAATACGAGCTGACTTCCTCATCCAGCTATATAAGTTGACTACCCATTTTAACAAGCCTTGATACTCTGTTTATTTCCAAAAAATTTGGATTCTTATCGCAGCTTCTTTTAAAGCAATATGACTAATAGTTGATTCTAAACTTAAACGATCCAGAGGAAAGTCATTTATCCAACGCACTATGTTTAAAACTAAAGTAACAAATGCAAAATGTAATACAACGGAGAATATTTAAATATTTTTATAATACTAAGCTTCTATAATTCTAAGCTGTCTATAATGCTAAGGCATTTTTTTTCAATTTAGGTATCAATACATTCTTTCCCAATTGTGTTTGGAAACGTTCTTATACCTCTTATAGTTATCTGTTAAATCTTTCTTTTTTGGTTGTAGTTATTACTTACTTTCATAAGTTTTAAATTTAACAAATGATTAAGAAAAGGATTAAAAGGTAATAAATAAGTTTTGTATGGCATTTTTAAACAAACTTTCTTTGCACGTGAGGGCACATACTCATGTATTAATTCGAGCCTTTTGTTCTCTATATGACTAGTGGTTGACCCTAAAGCTATAAATGAGGGGATTGTTTATAGCTTTAGGATGAACCACTAGTTATATTGACAAGAACCTTAGAACAGTGGTTCTCAATTTTTTAGCCGTGATAGCCCTGGTGTACGCTCCAGGTGTCACGGCACCCTGTTTGAGAACTTTGAAGGTAAAGAATCTGTCGTACTTCCAGTTAAATACAACAATACCTAGTACGCTTAGACAGATCACAGTGACAAGGGAAGACAATTTAAATTTTAATTTTTATGTATCTTTATTCTTTATTTAATAATTTCACAATTTTTCTAGATTATTGCTGAGACACCCTTGGCACACATTCATGGCACCCCGTTTGAGAACCGTGGTTTTAGAGTCTTAGAATCATAAATGTATAGAATATAGCTTTGGAATGTTTCTTTTATAAAATGTAATCCTTTTATAAAATGTAATGTAATTGAAATCAAAAATAACAAATGAAAAATTCAATACAGTGATAATTATCAAAGTATTCCGAAGTACAGGATGTTATGATATTCCCTTCTATTTAGTTATTATCAGTATATACTTTCCAAAATTGTATTTGGTAGCATATTTCCCTCTTATAGTTATTAGATACAGTTTCCTTTCCAGAAATTTTAATTTTTAAAAATGACTAAGCAAATAACTAAAAAGGTGTTGAATAAATTTTACATGATATCCTCAAACGAAATTCATTCTTACATGAAGGCACGTGGGTCAATACCAAATTGAGTCTGCCTTTGTGTAACAGAAATGTATGACAGAACGTGATATTTCGTATGTTTTAAACTGTTATACTAATAGTTTAAATCCAAGCATTTTCACAGAAAATAACTGCAACCGCAAACTGAGCAAACCTGAAGCGAAGAACACGTTTTAACATTTAACAGTAATAGGTACAAAAGGAATGTATGAATAGGAAGAACGTGCAAATGAGGTATTTGTCATGCACAACTTTCTTTCAGTTGTAGATTTATTTATGTGGCATGAGATCTAGAATACAGGGAAATAATATTATTAGCACTTTAGTTAACAAAATAGTATGGATTAACGACTCTTTCCCGGTTGGACTGAAAAAAAAAAATCTATTCAACTTCATACCTAAGAAAAAAAAAGTGAAGGGGTAGGGTAAAAAAGAGATGACGCAACAGTTCCCCGCCACATTTAATATTTTTTTCCCCAATCCCTTATTTTATTTTGGCTGCAGTTCAAATATTGAGAGCCCGACACTTTGTATACTGTATTGATTCGAAAGCTGATTTTCTTTCTAGCTCTCCAACAGCTTTTCTCATTTCAATCTGGAGGCGTGCTTGTTTCGCAATTAATTCATCGATGAGGGTTTCTTATGAGGAAAGAGCAGGTGAAGCAAGATAGGTCAACAGACATATTATCCATTAGTTAATGACAGATTCGATTTCTGAGTGGCTGGGTGAGAGAAAGTACTTCCGCTTTGAAAGTACTTTAGCTCGAGAGGTTACAAAATTTCCTGGCTGAAAATCTTTTAAATATGTCTTATGGTGTTATAACGCGCTTATTAATTGTAAATTTGAAGCATTAACACCAGAAAGCCCGAAATCTTGCTCCTTGCACTGCCAAGAAAGTTTACCGGCATATATACATACACGCACACACACACACATATATGCATGTGTATATATATGTATATTATATATATATATATATATATATATATATATATATATATATATATATATATATATATGAATGTATATACATGCGTATATATGTGCATGTATATATATGTATATGTATGCATATATATGTATGTAAATATATGTATACGTATGCACATGTATGTATGTATATATATGTATGTAAATATATGTAATATATGTATACGTATGCACATATATGTATGTATATATATGTATGCATATGCATATATATGCATATATGTAATATATATGTATATATACATACACATATATCCACACACACACGCACACACACACACACACATATATATATATATATATATATATATATATATATATATATGTTATGCATTTTCTTTTTATATTCTAGGGTTATATCAGTATTACTGGAGGCGCTAATAAAGTAGTAATATATAATTTATTAGAACGTATAGTTACTATATATTTGTCACTATAGTTTAATATATATATATATATATATATATATATATATATAGAGAGAGAGAGAGAGAGAGAGAGAGAGAGAGAGAGAGAGATTGATATATTGATATGGTATATTAACTAGTATATTAGTGTTTTACTAAACGATATACATGGCTAGAAGTCGAAATGACTCCAACAGGCGTTTTAGTGTTCTCTAGAACTGTAGCCAGTTTTTGTCGAATTGTTACACCTGCTTGACAACTTTTTACTAATTTATTTTAAAGCAAGGAAAGGCAAGTAATACATGCACTTTCATTTTGTTAAGTTAGTGCACATTAAAGTTATTTTCAGTTGTTGAGATCTTAATTTATTTGTAAAAAGTAAGGATTGCGTTCTAATTTAAGTGAACATAGTACCTGTGGAATAAAAAAAATATTTGTTATTAACGCTTTGTAAACCTAGAATTTTGAAGTTATCTATAAGATTAAAAAAAAGTTATAAATTCTTAAGAAATTAGAAAATCAAAAATGTTTTAGTATTTAATGCTATAAAATGATGTGTATTGATTGCCCTTCTTAAATTTATTGAGGTTCACAAGTCAAAAAATTATTTATTTTGAACTTGATAGAAAAATTTATTTTCTAATTAATATATTTCAAAAGTTACCTCCTTAATAAGTAAATTTCATTTTATTTATTTCCTGTACATATTTTATTTATTTAAAAACGTATTACTTAAAATGACAAACCTATATAAATTTTTATAATATCGATCTTATTAATGAAAGAACAGAGTTTATTTTATAATGAATTTCGAAAACTGCCGTAACATGAAGTTTTGCTCGGTTTGAATGACACTATGTTTTCCTAAACAAATTATTAAATTCATGAATGTCAAAGTAAACTATTAATGTCTTTACAATGTTCATTTTGACTGAAATATAAAGATTACTAAAAATATTTATCTAATACGGGTCAATTTTAGATACATCAAAAAGTTCCGTATCAAAGTTTATTATATTTATAGGTTAGAGCTGAATAATATTTTGGGATATCTTAGATACACAGCGATTATATTTTTCAAACTTGATAGAAGACATATCTATAGAAGGTTCCCCCATTCCAGGAAAAACCAGATATAACGCAATTGATATTAATAATTATAAGTAATTGTATATAATACTTTATAATTTTGATGCATACAAAGAACTCTAATAACACTACAGTCTACTTCTTTCTAGAGGAGGGCTAATAAGACCGGGGCCTACATCTTAAAGCCAATTCAGTGAACGGCCACGAACATCCATGCAATTAGTAGGATTAAAACACACAGACTCCAGAAACAAAAAGCAGTGGCTTACCTTATTGGTCAACGTCCGGCGAATTCGAAAGGAACTGAGATTAAAGACGGCTAATTTTTAGGTTCCAGTTCAAATTAAATACGGAAAGTAAATTCAATAAAGCTGAAGTTAAGCTTATTTCTACGTAACTGCAAACTAAATTACATAGAAATAAGTGTTTTGTGCATTCAATGCTCTTGGAAAATAAGGTAAATTTTCTATCTTTATTAAACGAAAATAATTTTTCTGTTGTTAAATTTATCTTGACTTGTCGTCAAAGACAAATAAAAAAATTAAGATATCGACAATGTTTATTTTAATATAATTTCATGAAATCTCTATTAAGTTTGTAAAACCAGAAACACTTATTTGACTTTCATACTGTAAGTACCTACAGCAGCATTTCGAAGTACTTTTAGAGTATTCTAGAAAATATCTACTTGAGGTTTAGTGATCTAGAGATTTTTGATAACTACTCTTATTAACAGGTATATGCTGATTTGAAACTACTTTTGAGGTACTTGATTATAAATTACAAGTTGTGTGATACAAGAAATTTATATTCCTCTATCTTTAGATGAAATCAAACTTTCCTATTTGATGAAAGCTTAAATAGGTTTCAATAGCGTCAAGTTTAATTACTAATACAACAGGCTTAATTTCAGGGGTTTTAAGTTTAATTCTAAAAGCACTAAGAATATAAGTGGTAAATTCATTCAACAAGAGTTTATTCACAAAAATTCTTTTCTATATTCAGCGATCCTTTATATATTCTTGGCCTAGAAACAAAGTTTACAGATCAACGACTTCTTAGAAGTAGGTGATTAAATATACCCTACATTAAATACTGAAACACTAATGTTTCTCGCGATAAGAGACTTCATAGAAATTCAGGCTAATTTGAAAGCAACTGCTTCTTCGATAAAGCAAAATATCGTAAAAGAAATCGTCATCATAGATAGATTTGAGAAATGAGAAAACTTCATTGTTGATAAAGCAAAACATTCCATAAAGAATCATTATGATTGAGAAAAGGGAAAAAATGAACCGCAGATTGAAATTTTTATAAATAAGTAAATAAGTGAACTAAAATGTGCTAATGAAATTGGTTTTAACTTATGCATGACATAAAAAGAATTTCTAAAAACTAAATATGAAATATTCTCAAAAATAAATTGCTCTATCTCTAAAATTCTATCATTTAGAGAATTATCTATTTGATGATTTGATTTGGTTTAGAGCGCCATGACTAACTTTTTGCCACACGAGGGAAATTACATCGGGATCTACTGCTTAAAGTGGATCCCAAACAGCTACAAATCTCCATACAAACAGTGGGTTTCGAACCTATAGACTGCGGTACCTGATTTATTTCTTATGGATAGTTGATTCATCCATTAAAGAGATGTTATGTATTGCCTATCTATTGGAGGAAGGGCTATTGAATATAGGATGTAACTAATTTTTTCAAGTAACTAATTACGTAAATATTTTAAACTCCAATATGAAATAAACCCCAAAAAAAGGTTTAATTCTTTGTTACGTTGTTAAGAAATAGAAATAGCGTCAGTTTGTATATATTATGGGCAAAATTAACAGTTTGTAACTACCTCAGAATTACAAAGGTAAAAATCACGCCGCATAATAAACCCAACTTTCAATTTAAAGTTCTAATTCAATCTCATTATTTTCTAACTTTTAAGTAAATGGTCTTCCCTTGGTTAAAAACATATCTTGGATAATTTTTATTCAAATCTATTTTTATTATTTTTATCCAAATTTATATAAATAAGTAAATAAATGAACTAAAATGTGCTAATGAAAATGGTTTTAACTTATGTATTATACAGAAAGAATTTCTAAAAAATACACATTTAAAACTCAATGACGTATATTTTAAAGAATATAATTTGGTTAATTTCCATAAAAATATGAAATATTAGCAAAAATAAATTGCTCTATCTTTAAAATTCTACCATTTAGAGAATTATCTATTTTATTTGATTTGGTTTAGAGCACCATTGCCAACTTTTTGCTACACGAGGGACAATTACATCGGGATCTACTGCTTAAAGTGGATCCCAAACGGCTGCAAATCTCCATACCAGTAGTTGGTTTCGAATCTATAGACTGCGGTACCTGATTTATTTCTTATGGATAGTTGATTCATTCATTAACCCCTTAACGCATTTGCCCGTGTCTGACACGGGCGAAATTGAAATTAAGCATGTAATAAAATCGTTTACACTTTGTTTGTATAACAATTTTTTATATACTTTTTACTCTTTCCAAGCTCCCTAGTCACCCCCAAAACTGAAATTGCAAAAAATAACTTACATTGTACCTATATATCCCTTTTCTGTGAAGAAAATATGTCATATTTTATAATTTTTTCTAAACTAAACTCGTGCTTTAAGGGGTTAAAGAGATATTATGTATTGCCTATCTTGGAGAAATGGCTAACGAATATAGGATATAACTATTTTTTTCAAGTAACTAATTACTTAAATATTTTAAACTCCAATATGAAATCAACCTAAAAAAGATTTAATTCTTTGTCACGTTGATAACAAATAAAAATAGCTTCAGTTTTGTATATATTAAGGGCAATATTTACAATTTGTAACTATTCCAAAGTTACGAAAAGAAAAATTACAACACATAATAAACTGAACTTAAATTCTAGGTTTTAATTCAATCTCATTTTTTTTCTAACTTTTAAGCAAATGGTATTTTTCTTAGTTAAAAACATATCTTGAATAATTTTTATTAAAATCATCTTACGAGTGCTTGATTTAACTACAACGAAAATAGTTAGGCAACGAAAATAAAGGCGAAGTATTTTCTCCGTATATGATTTTTATGTATATTGATCTGAATATTTGGCACAACACTGAGCTTAGGCGTCATAATTCCTACTCTCTGTCTCATACATTTATATATAACATAATACTATGGTTGGGTTTGGAATTCTAAAGTTTAGAAAACTGAAAAATATTATTTATATTTAGAATTTGAAAGGTAATATTTTTCAGAAAGAAAAAAAAAAGAGAAGAATTCACTCTCTCGCTTACTCGAAGCTTATATGAAGCTATTAATTTAAGTAATAAAAATAATTTATTAATTTTACAAACTTTCATCTTCAGTGGCAACTCTTATACTCTAGGCTTTACATGTGGCTTCAAATTTGATTTTATACTCGATAACAGTCGGTCACGCAAAATTCAAAGTTGATGTATCACATTTGTTAAAGTGAATACAGAATATTTTGTTTAATTTTCGTCTCTTTACTAAACAGTTTTTACAAACCATAATTTTACTAACTACTAATTTAAGTAATAAAAATAGTTTTATTAATTTTACAAACTTTCATCTTCAGTGGCAACTCTTATACTTTAGGCTTTACATAGGGTTTCAAATTTGATTTTATTCTTGATAATAGTTGGTCAAGTAAAATTCGAAGTTGATTTTGTTTAGTTTTCGTCTCTTTACTAAACAGTTTTTACAAACCATAATTTTATAGTTTTTAGATACCATTTATAGCAATTTAAAATGTTAATATAAGAATAAAATTTATCATAAATGCGATATCTGATTTGCTTAGTTTTCCAATGTACAGTTTCATTGGCAGACTCCTCTTCTGCCCGACAGGTATCTTACGAGGCTCCTAGAATTTTACTTAATTGAAGAGTACCGGACAATTTATTGTTATTTTTTTATGCATATACTTGAATACCACTATAAGTTTAACAATTCACAAAATGAATATTTTCTTTAGTTTCCATGCAATAAGGGAGCAATAGGGTTAAGTGAAACGAATTTGAGTTACAGTGCAAATACTGTGTGTATTTTAAACTGGCTTTGTTTGGTTTACATACGAAGTTGTGCTAAGAAACTAGTATTGTGTGTCTAAGAAAACGCACTAAATTGGTTTTTTTAAATGACTCATACTCTAAAGCAGTGATGTGCGTTTTTAAAAGCAGGCCAAAGAAAGAAAAAAACATTTGTTATAAAACTTAATAAAGAATAAACAAAACAGTACATTTTGAAAACACTTACCTTAATGAGATTAATAAAGGCGAGACTGCAATTTAAAAGTTCCGCCACCTATCAACTGAACTATACGGTCTCGTTTTTTGTACATTCCTGATAAGACTATTGTTATATGAAGTAGATAGATATGAGCTCCTCAGTTGTACTTAATGTAAATTCGCATGCAACAAATTCAAATTCTTTCAAAATCTCGTTTACATTTTTTAAATTAAACATAAACGAGAATAAGAATATTATGATTTTATGCATATTTATTACAACGTGCTTCTTTTCTTTCTCTCCCCTTTTTATACATATACAAAAGATTTAAACCATCTCCACTTAAAATTCCCAACTATGTTTTCATATGTAAAAATAGATGTTTTAATTTTTAAGGAAGTTTTCGCGTATTTAAAAATAGAACCCACTCTTAAAAGATCTTTTTTTTAAATGCAGACTCTCATTTATTGTTTTAAAATCCAAGGTGGCCGGTTAGAACTACTAAGAGGGCCGCATCTGGCCCGCGGGCCGTAATTTGCTCATCATTGTGCTCTAAAGGTAGTTTTCGAAACAAAAATACGCAATCTGCATCCGGTAAGAACGCCTCCTTTCATATCTTAACCAGGAAATGCACATAAACTATTATTTCGGAGACAATTTTTTCATAAAGATAACAATAAATATGGCTAAACAATACATTGAACGATGAAATTTTAAGGCAATGACGTCAAAAAAAAGGACAGTATTTTCTCTCCTTTTCATTTTGGCGTCAAGCCAGAACTCACCACGCGCATTTTCTCGTTTCATAGATCTATTCATTTAATCTGCGGTTGTGAGGGTTTCCCGTTAACTATCAAGTTAATCTCTAGAACACACGAGCATTGTTATTAAGCGCTTTTTCAGATAATATATTATTAGATCCATAGCAAAGGCAGTTTGTTATTTTGGCTCAGTTGCCGATCGAAATGAGTGTTTACTTGACAGGAACAAAGATAATTGTACTTTGGGGGTGATTTTACTGCTTTGAATAAACTTGACAGAGTTTTGAGACAGATAAATATATTTTATTTATGTAAGGATGTTCTTGTTTACCACAGTAAAATTCAAGAAATTTCCCACAGTAACTGGAGTTTAAATAAGTTACAGCTTCATTTTAAATCATTTCAGTTTTTGGGCTTTGAGAAAGTGTGTAGCTAATCTTGTTTTCTTCTAGAACTGTACATAAAATAACTGCCTAAATCTATAATGCTGATTCTTTGTGGCTTTTTGTATTAAAAAAAACTATTGCTCATGGGAAAATTGCTAGACGGTCTTGTACCTCTGAATAAATGTGCTGCCTGAGAAGACGCTTAAAAAAATCTTCGTATTTTTTTAGTTTCATTTTACATTGTTTCACACTTGATATTATATATTTCGAGTAAACTTAACGGGGGTTTAAGGCAGATAAACATATTTTATTCATGTAAGAAAGTTCTCATTTGCAGTAGTGCCAGAAAAGAAATTCAGTCTTAGACATAGAGTCCACAGTAATTGGAGTTTAAATAAATTAGAGCTTTATTTCAGTACCTGGGTTTAGAAAAAGCAACTAGCTAATCATTTTCTAACCTATAATGCTCCTGCCTAATATATAAAGCTGATTTTCCGTGGTCATTCCTAAAAAATATTTGTCTCGGGATAATAGTTAGACAGCTTTTTACCTCTGAATAAGTCTACTACCTGAAAAGATACTTTTAAAATCAGTATATTCTTCTTAAGTAATAAGAGAAATTTCCCTTTCCTTATACCTATCTAAACTCGATATATATAGTTGTTAAAATTCAAATAAGCATTTTTTCATCTGATTTAAAAAATGATTAATTCTTCTCAGTAAATTCAGTAATGTTATATATTTATCATTGGACACCCTATTCTATTTAATCGTTTTTTCATCACAAAATATTAATATTCAATGCTAAAGGGATATGTTTGCTGTACAAAATGGATACTGAACGTACGGTCGCTTGATATATGTATTAAAACTAGTATAAAACCATGTTTATGCAATGGTTTGATCTGGCTGTCTTGTCGGATTAAACGATTGCATATTAATTGTCAACTAAAGACTTATTAATAATCGCGATGTCATAGAGAATATTATTTAGCGTACGTGCTTCAAAGTGTCTTGCAGTACTATTAGTATGTTTTATTAATATTGAGTAAATGTCATTGATTTTTGTCTTAATAAGACTTTATTAAAGTAAGTGGGAAACTTTGAAAAACAAAATTTAAGAAAAGTATACATATATATCTATCTATATATGTAAAAATATATATGCATAAATATATGTATATATGTATAAATATGCATATATATATGTATATATATACACACAAAAAAAAAAATATATATATACATATATATATATATATATATATATATATAAATATATATATTATATATATATATATATATATATATCTATATTATATATATATATATATTATATATATATATTATATATATATATACAAAATATATGCATATTATATGCATATATATAATAAAAAATATAATTAAATATAAATATAAATTTTATATATAAAACACACAGCTTCATTTTGACGGATTTTCGTAAAAATATGTAAACAACATATAAAAATAATAAAATGCATAGAACCAAATGAAAATATATATTTGGTGCAGTATATTATTAAAAATCAATATTTAATACCGAAAGAATAATATTTGCATATTTGGAATTTTTAAGCATGAAATCCAGAACTTGTTAAATTGACGGATTCCGTAAATCTGGCTTTAAAGGACAGTTTAAAAATGGTTCTATCTTCTTTAGGTATCTCAAATTATTCTAACGGCTTTACCCCCGAAAATTATGTGTGGATTAAAGATTTTATTTTAAAGATGTTATAACGACACCTACTGATAACGAGGAAAAGCAAGTTTCATTTGACCCACAGTGTGAGAAGAAAATTAGGCCAGGATACGAAATTTATGATTTTTCTCATTTTACGCACCTGTTCTAATTTGCAAGATAAGTTCAAGGCCTGCGCCTGAGTTCAAATTTTTACGAGTCCTTACCATTCGTATAACTGTTCTTCTGGAGTAACAGGAAAAGGAAAAAAAAACATACACACGCAAAGTTCATATGCAGTAACAGGAAAAGAAAAAAACACACGCAGTGGAGATTGTTATTACAAGTTGAAGTAATTTCAAACAGATACCCCACGTTTAGTAAAATCAAGCCACTAATTATATTTAACTCCCAGAATATTTATTTATATCCTTGTAACTAGAATATTCCCTAACAGTCATGTTAGTCATTAATAAATGAATGCAATTAATTGCTGTTTACGTTTTAATATAAATGCCTAACGTAAATTGATTAATTGTAAATTTTAATTTCAATACTCTTCGTACAGGAGACTAAGATTTAACAAGATATAGTATCTTTCGAAGCTAAACGTTTTCATTACAACAACCTCTTTTTGATTCCTCATAAAATGAAATGTTTTCCTTCTTTTCGAATTAAATTTTTACAAGTTCTTCTATAATGCTCTAGTTTTAAAATATTATTTAGTTTTGTCATTTGACGTAGTATGTTCTTAAAATAAACTGAAAAATAGATACCAAGTGTAAAAAAGAAATTCACTCGCCCAATAATAATTTTTTAACCCTCCGAATGGAACACACCGATGAAAAAAAAGTCTCCAAAAATGCGCTAAAGGTTTACTGTGTCAGTGGCCAAAGCGTTTTATGATTTTTTACTTCACCCTTTGTCGACTAGAATGGAATACGGGAAACCCACCCTCGTTATTGTCCCATTACTTCCGGTTATAAATAGACATATAAATAGATATTATAGATTGTTAATTTTTATTACACATAAAGCTCGTCATGGTTCTGAGATGATCCCATAAGAAATAATGGATTCTAAAAGTACAAATAAAAATATTCTTTAAGAGAATTATTTATATTATTTTACGAAAGTCATGTATTTAAGTAGTGCAATTAATACATCTGTTACCGTAAACGAAATACTTCGAAATAGAGATTACAATAAAAAGCTATCATTTTTGTGCCTCAGGGAATAGGTGCATTATAAATGTCAGTCAAGGAGGGGTACCGTTCCTAAACAATTGATCTGACCCTAATATCTCAAAACTCCATATGGGAAAACACTGGCAAAAATGTACATTACATCCATTTTCGGAACGTTTTTGGAGGCCGAAAATAGTACATGAAACCACTTTGAAGACATCATCGGTTTGGCGGAATTGTACGTGCGAACCGCTTAGAGGGTTAAATATGTACATTAGAGGTTAAATTTTTATATGAAATTGAAATAAAAACACCCCTTTATTGTCTAAACAAAGTTTTTAAAGGTACATGACATTTTAAAATTATAAAAATTAAAAACTGTTAAGAAATTAAAAATTTTAAAAAAATAATAACCTTTATATTTTTATAAAGTAAAAAAAAAATATTGCCAGTATTAATATACTGAGGTTCACAAAATGAAAAAAGTAATTAGCTTCTATTTGATATAATTTTTTTTCAATTTAGAATTTAAAAAGTTATTTTAAAAGTAAATAGATTTTTATTTTTATTTATTGAACTTTGTGTATATATTTTGAATTAAAATTGTATTGCTTCATATTACAGACCTAATTTTTATAAAATTAGATCTTTATTAAGGATCTAGAAAAATTTTGTTCTTAATACAACTAAACTTTTTATTTTAGGCCGTTATAATGTAAATGTGTCAATATTAGTCCCCTTAAGCAGTTCTTGCTTATATGTCATTAAACGGGATATTGATTGGTAGATATATGCTAATGAATTAGTATAGTCACGTCAGGGAATTGGTTGCATATAATCTAATCAAATACAAGGAATATAAGGGGACATAATACCTTTTGAGTTGAAAAATCTTTATTATTATAGCCTGTGTTTGATTTAGTATAAAATACAATGTTCTGCTCTGTTTAGAACAAATTATTTCCTACATCTTTATACAGCGTCTGACTTTACATAATTTTGTTATATGAAACAAAATTTTTTTTAATACAGATTTTTTAAAACTTTGATCATGTTTTATTTCAAGCGGCCCCATAATAAACATATGAATTCTTTCTGAAAATGAAATTCTAATTAATGAAGAAATGCAACTTTGTTGATTTTATTTTATCATTACTGATTTATTTAAAATCATGAAGTCAAGTTTGGAAACCATTTCCCCTTATTTAAAAAATTACCATTTTTGAGTAACCTTATAATTTTCGCCGCGAAACACCAATCACTATGTTCCTAAAAATTGCATTATAACAATGATTCGATCTATTGTTGTTGTCCGGCGTTTCTTTTCATTTTTAAACCTTTTTGTTTACATGTTTCGATCACGCAGTTTTGTATCCTGCGAGCTTTAAGTTGAAAATGCTATTTTTTAATTCTCCGTGTGATCTAACGAAGTATCACGTTTGCATAGATCCGTGGCTAAGATTTTCCAATCTGAATAACCTGCTAGACTCATAAGTTTTATTTTTTAGCCATATATCTTACAATAGAAATCATAACAATTGTTTTGGATTTTCTATACACATTGCAAAACTCAGTAATATTGAGAAGCATCAAATGATCTGTTATTGTTAACGACAGGAAATTAGTATTTTAAATGTTTATGTATTTTGGTTTATGAAATTGAAGGACAGTAATATCTACAATTCTATGGTTCAATACAGATGTACAAATTTATGAATCATGAACTTCAATAGAAGTTTTAGTTTATTATCAGTTTGTTGTATTGGTTGTCCATTACTGGTATTTTTTAAGAAGACATTTTCGGTGTCTGGGCATTCTAATGATGAACCTTAACTCTGGAAATTACAACTTCATGGATGTTAAGGATTTAGCTTTAGTTGCTTTCAGACAACTAACAATTTATTCTATTTTCATAAATTTGAATTTTAAATCTTGTATTATTCACTTCTGTGCTTCAATTTTCAATTTTCTTTTTTCTGCAGAAATGACATGAGTTCTAATTTATTAGTTCTTGAGACAAGACTAAAAAATAATTGAAGGTGCTACTGATTAATTTTAAAAGTGTTTTCTCGAATTAAAATATCACCAAAAAGAAAACAAGAGAGTATGTTAGGAACAAAGACTGAGCAGCTATCTTGAATTTTTAAGGTTGTTACTCTGACTAGGGGCTTTTTTAAGGGATGATGATATTAATATAGAAGTCTCCCTAATCTGCAATTGATTAAACAAGAGATAGTGAAATTCTTATTGTAAATTTGCACCATTTTTGCTAATAATTAGTGAAATGTTGCTAAGAAACATAAAAATAGGCATTTGAAACTATGCCGTATCAATATATCGATAAATTGGGTAATACAGGATTAATATTAATTAAAGGAAATATAAAAATGTATTTTACTTTTTAAAAAAGCTTATATCACGAGTTTATGTTTAAATAAAATAAGAATAATTAATAATCTTGTGTGATTTAATTTATATTTAAGATTAGCTAAAGACGAAATCCAAAAAACTATACTGCTATAAAAAAATGCTTATAAAAAAACTAATATGGACACTAAAGAGAAAAAAAGACTACTGTAAAATAATATATAATGGTGACAGGATGGCCCCAGATATTTTTCGAATAATGGTTTATAAGCAATTTTTTTCTCTCTTCAAAGCCTTCTCTAAAAAGCTTGAGATTTTCGCTACATTACTTCACATTTTTATTTTCACACTTGAGTTTTGTAAGCAAGTGCCTAATTGTCCAGGATTGGCCCAGTGTTTATCCCCCCTCTCTCTCTCTCTCTCTATATATATATATATATATATATATATATATATATATATATATATATATATATATATATATATATATATGTGTGTGTGTGTGTGTGTGTGTGTGTGTGTGTGTAACTGGTACAATTTACTCTTCACCGACCACACAAAATTATAACCTATATCTTTAATTGCCAGGGATTGCTTTACAATGTAATATAGAAGTAGCAGTTATGCAGAGCAAATTAGTCACTGGAATACTAAGACTAGGTAGATACTAATAAAAATTCTTTATTTTCATTTTAAACTCGAAGACTCGTTGGAAACATTTTGCATCGACAAAAGATAATCGGGGCACCCGTTGATTTGGGGAAAACACCGTCTTAAAAAGGTTGATAGTAGCGTGGCTATTTCTGTTGAGAGAGCGCTTAAACATCGATTCTATGGTGGCCTATATAAACTTTCATGGCCAAAAAAGTGCACACAACAGCATAAAGATAGCAATGATCCTCGGATTTTTCTGGGAGAATCGTCAGTTGGTTTAGGAAAGTATATGAAGGGTCCCAACAGTTTAGCAGTTATTAATTCAATCTTTAGTTTTGAGAAGCGTGGGGAATGAAATCTACATGATTCATGTCCTTGAATTAAGATGGCTGGTTGAGAAAGTTATAATAAAAAAAAAGTGAATTGGGATGATTTTGAAGAATTTTAGGGGCAATAGTTTTTGATATATTACACACACACACACTCACATATATACAAAAACATACACCTTTAGTACATTTTTGGTGTGGATTTTGAATGATAAAGTATTATTTTCATTCATTTGAGGCTTATTAACTATATCAACTTCAGAGTTAACAAATAGATTTTTTTTCAGTGCCAAATATGTGTATTATAAAGAAAATATTATGAAAACGATCGCAGAAATTGTCCACGTATTCAATTTAAAAGATATAGCTAAAAAAAACCCTATATATATGTACACTCAATTAGTTCATTTCTGATTTAGAATTTGAAGGATTAACTATTATTTTCATTCATTTTATTGATTCTTAGAGAGCATGTATGTATAAAGGGAAAAATTCTTTACAATAGCTAATGCAATTTTTATACTTATTCGTGTATAAAAATCAGTTATATGTTTTTAAAAAAATTTATAGTTTGTTAAGACTAAAGTAATCCACTACTAGGTTTCAATATACATTTATTTATTTGACGAGTAATTAAAATTAAACATCAGACATAAACTTGTATTTAAGATCAGAATAATAAGTAAATTAGTTATAACTAATTCATTTAACTTGATTGAATTAAAATGAATATGACTCAGTTTTAAAACTAATATATATATATGAAATTTCAATGAGTAAAGAAATAAATATTTCTAGAAACATATTTCAAAGAAATAATCAATCAATCCTAATCTTTAAAACAAACTATGTTTGCTCTTTAAAGTTTTACTTTAAACATTTGATTCCTAATTTTTAAATACAAGTAAGTTAAGCATTTGGAAATGAATTTCTTGAAAAATTCGAGACTGGAAAAGAAGACCTGTTCCTAATCTAAGAAGAGATTGGTTAAAAAAAGAGAGAGAGAGAGAGAGAGACAAACTCGCTTCTTTAGAACAAAATAACGAGTAAATAACAGGAATATAGGATTGAAGAAATTCTTTGAGTCATTAGTGGACAAGTATTTATTTAAAATGTTTTTGAAAAAGAGAAAAATATATACGACGCGAGGAAGAAAAATTTGAAGTACCGACTTCCATTATCTTATTAAGTAAACATTAGTAAATATTTCAGATTTCTTGTTGAGCTTAAAAACAATTGCTTTGATGGACTTATTTGATCATGGGATCAATTTGGCGAAAGAATATTAAATAGGATAATTTCTGGAAATGTATAAATACCTCAATTTTTGTTTGTTTCAAATAAATAAGTATATGGAAATACTAATGCTTTGGTTCGCCTTAAATGATTAGTTTAAACTTCACCGTTAGATTAAATTTTCCATATATTAGTTTGAGTATTGAATAATATCCTTTTTAAACCATTCAACTTAAAATGTCTACAAATATAATTTAGCTATTGTTCTTTTGATCTAAAATACATTTTAATATCTGATTTTTATAAATATGTATAATTACACGAGCTATGCAAAAGATTTTTGATGTATATGCAGATGCATTTTAATTCTTTCAGTCATATTCTAGATTAAAACAAAAGTGGTAAAGTGGTTTAAAAAATAACTGGTTTGCAAAAATACAGAAGGTAAATGATTGTATATTAGATTTTTAGGATAGAAAAAGAAGTTTAATTCAATGTGTTTAACATGAACATAAAGCAACAGAAAGTGGGAAATGTTTTCTAGAAAGGAAAATAATTTATTTTTAACCAAAAGAACAGACATACTGATGTTTGACATACATATTTGTCAAACACCATTATGAAATTTAAAAATTTAAAAATTATAAATTTCCTTTGTTTTTTTTGTGGGTCGAGAAACTTGTAATGCATACTAGAAAAAACTAATTAAGAAATTTCTTTGCATATAATGGGTATCATAAGAGTAAATTCTTCTTGTAAGAAAGTGCTATGTTAAATTCAGAGAACTAAACTTTAAAAATAACCTGAAGAATTTCATTATCATTGACATTAAAACTACCCCGGCGCAAAACAAACCCACATGTTAAAAATTCAGTAGTTCTAATAGCAAGCTGAGCAGTTGCATTTATGTTTTAATCTTATACATAGTTTTAAGAGTGCCAAAATACATCATTTTAAAGGATTTCTTCTAAATTTCAAAGTAAGTTATTTCCACGCAAATTTCTCTACTGTTTGAAATTATTGAAAGTATTAGAAAAAACAAAGATACTTAGATATTAAAGCAAAGTTTATGGTGCTATGGACAAAATACAGTTCATTTCTAAAGCCTATAAATACATGCTGACGTTAATCAATGCATAACGATTATTTCGAGCCATGAAAAGTTATCATAAAATTGTATAATTACCAGAATTGTTTTACTACTTGTAGTATATTTTATAAAATATCGTTTGACTATGAAAATACTTATTGAAAATATATATGAAAATAAAATGCTTCATTTTATAAAATAAATATTTTAAAGAAAGTTTAATCCTTTGATAAGCGTTAATAAATATTTGTCTCATATCTATATCTATCTATCTATCTATCTATCTATATATATATATATATATATATATATATATATATATATATATATATACATACATACATACATATATACAAGCCTACATATATATGTATATATATGTGCGTATATATATGTAAATATATATTATATAAATATATTGTATAGATACATATATATTTATGATCAGTAGTACGCATAATCAATGAAATTTAGCATTTTTGAAATTAATTGAATTTAGCAGATAAATCAGTAGTGAGACATGAATATATAAATTAGTAAGAGAAATACAAATCTAAATAAATTACTGTTTTTATTAAATTTTAGGTTTTTTAAAATAATATTTTTTAACAATACTATCAGCTATATTATTTATTTTAATGAAAGTATTCCAGGGTTAGAACCCCTTTTCTTATTAATAGATAGACATTTAGAAGCTGATGTTGTGAAAATATCCTTGCTAACCTGAGTGAATGTATAAACATTTGTGAGTCACGATCTCAATGCATCATGTATGAAAATTTTAATATGGAAACGTTCATTCTACATAGTAATGCATTTGTATTGGAATGTAGAATAATTAGTATCCTGAATGTTGTTAGAAATTTAATAGCCTTTATTTTTCATCCCATCTGGGCATGTATCGAAAACTTGATCAGTTTTCTGCAATTTTAAAAGATCATACATCACATCCATGAACTAATTTTCTTTTGAACGAATTCTTTTAAATAAGTTTTGCAAAAGACTCCCCTCTTTCTTCCCGAAATCTTTTCACATTATGTCTTTAAATAAATGATTGGGGTAGAGCGCAGTCACGAACAACTGTGGCCCAAATGAATTGATGCAATGCCCCAGAGGGGAATTATTGATGTAACCATTCTAAAAGTGCTTCGAAAAATAAATTTCTCTCAGCGCTGTGTAAGAAATTTTTATCAGAAGAGATCCAAATGGTAGCCTTCATTAATGCTTTTCTTTTTCAGCTCCAGTAGAATTTGTGTGCGCTGCATTCTTGTGAAATTCCATTGGTTTTTAAAAGAATACATTTGAACAATACTATTTGCTATATCGCATACTTCATTGAAAGCATTCCAGGGTAAGGAGATGTTTTCTTATTAGCAGAGACGCATTTAGAAACGGATGTTGTGAAAATGTCGTTTCTAACCTGGGAGTATGTAAAATCATCTCTGAGTTATGGTCCCAGTGCATCATGTTTGAAAATATGAATATACATATATTGATTCAACATTCTAATGCATTTGTTTTGGAATGTAGAATACTTATTGTCTTGAATTTTATTACAAATTTAATGACATTCATTCCCCATCATATCAAGCTGTTTATGTATCGAAGACTTGATCAGTTTCCAGTAATTTTATAAGATCATGCATCACCTTGAACTAATTTACTTTTGAACGAATTCTTTTAAATTAGTTTTGCAAAGGACTCCCCTCTTTCTTTCTTTCCAAAATCTTTTCACATTCTGTCCTCGAACAAATAATAGAGGTAGAGCGCAGTCACGAACAACTGTGGCCCAAATGAATTGATGCAATGCCCCAGAGGGGAATTATTGATGTTACCATTCTAAAGGGGCTTCGAAAAATAAATTTCTTTCAGCTCTGTGAAAGAAATTTTCATCAGGAGAAATCAAAATGGTAGTCTTCATTAATGCTTTTTTTCTTTACTTGAGCAGAAGTCTTGTGCATTGCAGACATGGTTATTTGAGACTTTAGACTGATTATAATAAGATAAATTACTTCAAAGGAATTATACTTAGCACTGCATTCAAGTATTAACGAATACTCAACATTTAGTGATTTCAAGTCCAAAAAGTATTTTCAAATTGAAAACATCATTATCTTTGCTTTAGAATCAATATTCTAAATTTATTTTCTTTTGATTTAATTTGTAAAGACAGATTTGATAAATTTCATTTTTCTCTTTACTTTTTTGCACTTTGTAAGATCTTCTCACCAAGAGAGATCAAAATGGTAGTCTTCATCAATTCTCTTTTTTTAAATTTTATTTTTTTAACTTAAATAAAATTGTGCTTTTACAGATGCGGTTATTTAAAAACTTAGACAGACTGTAGGTAGATAAAGTACTGCAAAAATTTATCCTTAGCATTGCATTTAAGGACTAACGAATGCTCAACATTTAATGCTTTCAAAATCGAAAAGTATTTTCAGTTTAAAAACACCATTATGCTTGCTTTGGTTTGGTTTTGGAGCGCCAAGGTCTACTTTTTTGCAACACGAGGGATAATGAGACCGGGACCTACTGCTTAAAGCCGATTCCGAACGGCTACGAACATCCATGCCTTAGTGTAATTCGAACCCACTAATTTATGTAAAATTAGTTAAAATCGTAAAATAAAATATTACTTACTTTTGGTGTTATAAAACTTGTAATTAACGCTTCAATACCCACGTCAGATCTCTCAGAGAAACAGCTTTTCTAATCCGTGTTTCTGAGTTCGCCATAGTCGCCTTATGAAGGTCATAACAATATGACCATCATACAGTGACCTTGCACTCTCAAACTTAACTCTTATAATTTTTAAAATATTTTTTGGAAAATGCGACGTCATTGGAAATATATTTAAGTAAAAGTGTTTAAGTTTGAAAAACAAAATATTACATAATTTTTGGTGTTATTAACACTCTAATACTCACCGTCAGATATATCTAATATACGGATTATTATTTGTGTAAAATGGTGTTCATATGTATTCGAATTTTAATAAAATAAGTATTATATCACTCATTATTTAAATACATTAGGGTCCTTTGTTTACATTTTTTATTCTTCTCTAAGATGCTAGGCAACCATCCATGTGCTCCCTAGGGACGCGAGTATTGAATTGCTAATTATTAATAGTTGAAAATTAGCTTAATTGAAACGGTCTATGCGTATTCCTTTTACCATATAATTTGCCCATTTTTATTTATAAGATACCTTTTAGAACTTAGAATAAAACATTATTCTTATTATACGAATACATAAAAAGGAAATAATGATTGGACAAAAATCAATTTTCCTAGGAAAAATACCCAATGATGGCTAATGAGTTAGACGCTTGCATTCAGAACCAATGTCTGAGGATTCAAATTCTACTGCTGGAATGAAAGTTTGTAACCGTTCACAATTGGTTTTATGCAATAGGTTGTGGTATAACAATCTAGCGCGATGCATAAAATTGACAACAGGCTTCAAACCAAACTTACATAAAATGTCTTTTAAAGGTATTTTAAATAAGCTTATTCGTTTCGAAGTACATTAATTCTAATTAAAATTTATTTCATATGTTAAGAGGTAAAAAATTGATAAATATTAAAGGGATAGGACAGTTAGAAATACTCATAAAATATTTCAAATATTTCTAAAATTCAAAATGCTTTTGAGAAAAATAATTTTAAATTATTAGCAGTAATAATTTTATTATAGTTTGAGAGACTTATTATAATTATTACAGGACGATAAGTATTAAAAAAATCGTCTCATATCATATTCATGATACAAACATTTAATTTTTGGCCGCATTTTGCCTAGCTGGAAGTCCACTGTCACCTTGTATGATGAAAAAAAATCATTTAGATTATTCATTTTATTACTATAATTCTTTAATCCTTTAAGTTATAATTTCATCTCTTTTCACGAGGTTGGAGCATATTTTTAAAATTACATGATCTTTCTTATGTTCCATCAACGCTATTTATTTTTGAGAGTTGCTTCTCCGCAAAAGAAACAGCGTATAAAAATAAGAACTATTTTGATGAAAATAAATTTTGTTCTGTTAGAGATCGTTTGTTAAAGAATTTCTTCAGTTTTATTCTGTGGTTAGTTTTCTCAAAATAAAAAGCATCCTTTTTATAACATTGTAAAACTTATTTTTCATTTTCGAGTGTGTTTTATTTCGATATAAAGTAACTCATCCATACAGATCGTTTTGTAGGTGGGTGATCGTTGATGGGAATGTTAGAGGAAGAAAAAATGGATGACAATGTAAGAACATGATTCAGGTCTTGCCCTTATATATATTCGAAGCAGGTGAACACATTCTCAGGGTTGTTTCCCAAACCTTAAGCGATACATCAAGTTACGAAGAAAAATAAAAGAACGTTCTTCCTATAAAGAAATCAACATATTCCTGGAGTGATGGAGAACCTAGTAATGAGGAAATCGATGCTCCAGTTTTAAACGCGTATATCGAATAAAAATACTTCCAATTTTTTTTTATTATTTTAAGGCTTATTAAAAATGAAAATCACTAAATATTAACTCAATGACGAATTTAAAAAATATAAAAACTGAAAATGAATAAAAATAATCTTCATTTTTTAGTGGATATCATTAAATGATAAAAGGATTAAAATAAAAAAAAAACCGATGTATGTAATTTCTACAATATATACTATAATTTCGGGTAGATAAGCCACCCTGGCGTATACTCAGCACATGTCATAACTGACTAAATGGAAGTTCATCGGATAAATCATCCTGGTATATATGCCGCACATGTGATGATTGACTAAATGAAAATATAAGTTCATTGGATAAACCTCACTGGCTATACATAGCGAACGGGATAATTGACTAAAAGAAAAATCATTAGAAAAACAGCACAGGCGTGTATATCTCACACGGGATAACTGACTATATGACAATGAAAATTGATTCAGTAAGCCTTCCGGCCGTATACGCCGCAAGCATGATAATTGACTAAAAGAAAAATCACTAGAAAAACAGCACAGGCGTGTATATATCTCACGGGATAACTGACAACATGGAAATGAAAATTCCTTCAGTAAGCCTCCCTGGTGTATACGCCGCAAGCATGATAATTGACAAAAAGAAAATGAAAGCTCACCGTATCATCGGTCCTCCTACACAGTTTTTACTGTCCATTTGCCATAGCACGTTTGTTAGAAAAGAAATACCTAGTCTAAGTTGAAATTAGAGAAAAAAAAATAAAACCCAGCTAAACCGACCGTGAACATGTCTAGCAAAATACTGTAATCTCAGAATTCCGTCGCCTCGTTCGACTGCTTATTTGCATATGAATATCAATTCCTGATACCGTACTGCACGTTACATCTAGTTGATACTGTAATAGGGAAAACAACCCGAATAAATCGTTATAGGGATACGCGAAAAACAACCAGTTTAAGAAAAACAAACTTTTGTACTGGTAGGAAAAATAAAATCTTTTCTTATTTTCTGCAGATGTTTAATTTTAACTTTTAAATGAGTATAAGTCGTGGGTTATCTACTCACAAATACATTACTAACGGACTATTTTTAAATTCCTGGAAGCAAATATATTCAATTAACTATTTAGTTTAAATTATCAAGAGTTAACTAAAATACCTATAATTGGTTTCTATTGGTCTCGGGTTATTTTTCTCCGATAACAGAATACAGATTGACATGAATCATTTAAGAGCTATGTCTTTTTATGCTTTATTTCCAATTTAATGAAGATTTTTTAGGTTGGATTCGTTTTTACTGAGCGCACTTTAAAAAAAAAACGTAACAATAGTATGACGATATATAAATCATTTTCACAAAACCCATTAATTTCTTTTTAAGCCAAGATGAAATTTGAAAATTTTTCGTATACATTTA
>CM063502.1:112644698-112669698 GCA_032207245.1 Pardosa pseudoannulata | reverse complement strand
TCCCCACTGAATACATAGTTTAGCTAAAAAATTGCAAACTATCAGATAGATAACTATCACTTCAAGTAGGGGGATTTGTTTGGATCAATATAAATATTTCTTAACACTCTTCATTTATATTCCAGTTTTATGACTTCTCTTTTTTATACAATGCCACCAGATCAGATTATTTGAACTACATTTCGTTTTAGCTGGAAAAAACATTACTTTGTTCTAAAATTCATGCTTGTTAAAATATATTTCATTTAAAAACCATTGAAATATTCAATGATAGGTACTCAGTATTAAATAAAATGTTTTTATAGAAAAGATACTTTTTAAATTATAGACTTTCAATGTAACGGGCATACAAAATATCTCGATACATTTGTAACAAGTCTCCAAGATTTGTTTAATATTTTAAAATTTTGCCTCCTTCATCGCGCAAATTATCTACTTGACATAAGAACCATTATCAAAGACGGATCTCAAAGTATCGCTCTACTTTCTCCTAGCACTTGAATATTTGATTGTGACACAATGTGAGAGGAAAGAGCATTTGTTTCATTAACAAAGTACCCTAAGAAGTGTTTGTAGATTTTTTTCTTCTACCGTGTCATGGTAATCTCTTTTAGATGTGATTCTCAGAAAAGTATCATTCCAAATATAACCTTAATTTTTATCTCATTAGTTGTTCTTCCTAACTTGCATGCTTAGTTGAATCCGGAAGAGTAATAATTTTCAGGGCTTCGAACCGGAACTGAACCGAAAACCGAAAACCGGAAAAAACCGTTATTTTGGTCGGAACGAAAACCGGAACTGAACCGAAAAAAATATCGGTTTATTTCGGTTCGATATATCTTTCAGTCATTTTGTTACTGTTACCAACTTATCAATATTTTCTAATTTAACGTCAACTTTATAATTACATATCCGCACTTGTATAAGATTGCAATGGTGGTTTTGGCAGCTCCAGCTACACAAGTTAGTGTTGAAATTTATTCTCCGAGACAACAGAAGTAATCTCAGTGAAACCATGTTAGAAGATATATTAATAATTAGAGGCAATTTTCATATGTTAAATAAATAATATATTTTTTACATAATTATTGCAAGGCCAAGTGCACGATGTGAGAGTCAAACGACGAATGTGGGTAATCTTGAACCTAGTTGTCAAATGAGATTTTGATAATGAATAACAATGCCAATGCTCGCCGCTCTTATCGTACCTTCTGTTTGTATCAATTCACATAGTGTACCAATTAAAAAATGAATAAAATCTTCTAAATTTTGATAGAATTACATTTTTTGTTTATGATAGAATTATATTTTTAGTACAAATAAGAATATACATACATAAAATGAAATTATTCATTTGGATCTGAAACGAAAACAGTTATTTTTGGCGGAGCGAAAACCGGAACTGAACCGATGTTAATTTTTTAGTTGAACCGGAACGAAAACCGGAACAAAAAAAATTACGGTTCGAAGCCCTGATAATTTTATTATATCTATGTATCACAGTTAAGAATGATATATAAGGAAGCAAAGAAATTCCATGAGAATATTACCGCTCATTTATAGAATAGAATACTTTATCAGGTCGATTAAATTATTAACATAGTTTGGCTTTAAAAATCAAATTAAATTTTTTCACAAGCAAATGCATTTGGAATGGATAAATAAATAGCTAACTGAACAATGTACTTATTAATGTTGGAGGAATATTTTATTTGCCCAATTCTGTTTTGAAGGAAATACTATTATTCTAAATCAATAAATGAAGAAACTGCTTAATAAGAATTAAAACGCTAAAAATATTTCTTAACAACATTGTCGAAAAGTTTCGGAAGAAATTTTGAAGTACTAGAATGTCAAGTATGCTTGACAGTCTAATAAAATAATGAAGACAATTATTTTAAAATGTAGAAATATAAATGTGAAAGTACTTTTTTTTTAAAACGAGATTTTTCTTCGGATCGGAGTAAAGATCCTAATTCTTATGCAATTATTTTTCATAGTCTTTTATTATTATGCAGTGTAGAGAAATCTATTTGTGGTTTAAAATATTTATTTGCCTTGCATTCTCTTTTATTTTGGTTCAATTATAACTGTCGTATTTTAATTTTTATTAGTAGCTAGAATAAAGAATTTTATATGTTTATCCTTTAAGCTGTTGTACTGTTATAAAGTATTCCATTGTTTACCACTGTATTTTTATAAAAGACAGTATAATAAGTTGAAATGCATTTTAGAGCTTAACTATCGTGGTTCTATAAAAGACAAATTATAACACGTTGAAATGTATTTTAGAGCTTATTTATGAAGTATAGCCATTTAATCATAATGAGTATTAAGACCTTGTCATAAGTCAACATGTTAAAAAAGCAACGTATCCAGATTCCTTTCCTGATGAAGGATGCGTGGATTTCTCTGGGGGAAAATGAAACATTTTCAACGGATTTAAGGCCTGTCGCAAGTCACCTTTAATCAAAAGTAATCGGTTGAAACTTTTTCTTTATCACGCGAGAAATCTGCGCATTTTTCATTGGGTAAGGGAATCGTAAACTGAATCTGTTGCTTTTTCAACGCTTACAGGTTGACATGTGATAAGGACTTTAAGTATGAAAAAACCATTTTCATCTTATTAAGTTTTAGTTTTTTATTTTCATTAAGTTTACTTCTTATTATTTAGAAGTATATAGAAAATTATGTTTATCTATTTTTTTGTTTATGAAATTGGAAACGAACAGGTAAAGAAAGTGCTTACTTCTCAGAAACTTAAAATAATAAAGCATATTTTAATAACATAAGATTTGTATATGATGTATTATTATTCACTTAATTTTTTCCTAAATTATCATTTTACTTATTTATTAAGGTAAGCTAAATAATTAATCTATATCTGATCCTAAATCTCAGTTTCAGATTTCTTGTATCATTATTGGAAATATTTTATTGATTATTTCCCCCTAATGTCCTTTTGACAAATATTATTTCCTTTAAGTTGATTTACACGACTTTAAAAAGCACTTTGGAGTTTTTCTAATTTTTTTGTACTAGATTTAAATTCGTGACGCATGTATGCCAAAAGATTTGTAATTTCTATCTACGAAGCCGGAGTTAGAAATCTAACCCTAGTATCTTTGTTTATTGTAACCATGATTAAGAAAAAACAAATTATTTTTCCCTCTTTACGGGAAGTGGAAGGTAAAAGGAAACAGCTAATTTTACACTGCAGTTTGTTTTCTAGATGAAAATAATAAATTTAGACTAACGCCCATTGTAATTTGTTTTTATCAGATGGGACGCATTATAACAAGACAAAACTGGGGTCAGATCCAAGTTTTCTAATCAACGACTGGATTATTATTAGAGCTATTCCGGTGAGAGGGACTTCAGAATTGATGTTACTCCTTCTTAATCAGTATATTAGTCTTTAAATTTACTTGAGTATATTCCAAACTAGGATTTTACACTATGATAACAAGTTCAATATTTTTCATTATTACTTAAGATTTAATATTCACCAAACATACATATATTGGTTACTTAAAATGTAGTTGAAATGTAGATTAGGAAGTTATTAAAAGTTTTTTTCCTGTGTTTTCTTCCTTTTTTTTTTTTTTTTTTTGAAATCACTACAGAAATAGCTTGTTGTTGTGTTATGTATCTTTTGTTTACTATTTATTAGATCGCGACTAGCTGTTAAAAACCGGTTACAAACGGCTGCGTACTTCCATGCCAGCATAAAGATTAAAATTCCCCAACTCCAGAAACGCCTTATTTTAATGGTTCTCAAACTTTTTTAGCTAAAGCACCCTTGTCGGGCTTAAAAAATAGCGACTAGCTAATCTTAAAATGGTTTGAATACAAAGAAAAAGAAAGAGAAACAATGCAAATTTAATGCTTATTTGTCTTTAATGCAAGGAATGAAATTGTTTTGGTGAATTTTTCACTGTTTTTGATTATTTTCGTGACACTCTTGGTATTCTAGGGTGTAACGGCACCCAGTTTAAGAGCCGCGGCCCTATTTCTCTGACTATAATACAGACAAAAAGTGTGCAATTTGTAACCTATATTATTTTACCATTTGTTTTTTTCCAATAGATCAAATCTATCTTATATAGATAGTCCGATTATACACTAAAAAAACTCGTTATCTATATTAGATAAATATTAAATTAGTTATGAATTTAAGTGTCGTTATATATGAAATAAAATTTGTAGCAATTTTTTTCTTGTAAAAATAGGAATTCAGGATACACGCATGCACGTTACATGCGAATACGATATAATCATATAGTTAAAATAGAAATATATAAATTCTAAAATGAGATTACAACATTTCTAAATTTATGAGTGAATTAGGCAGTTTCGAAGAATGGAATTAATAAACTTTTTAACTAAAAGGAACTTTTTAAACCGTTATAACTTATCACTGAAATGTGAGATATACCACAAAACTAAAGTAATTGTTTTGAAAGCATCTAGTTTGAGAGATGGTTACCAAGCGAAGCATTTCAAAAATTCAAGAAGAGTACAAGCTTGGCTATTGTCGACAAAACTGCATTGTATAGTGAAAAGCTTTTGTCATGAATATGTTATTTTTTAGGCGATATTATATGCTTCATTAGAGCGTGACATATGTATTTAACATATGGTTTCTATGAAAAGAAAGAAAGCGCAATGAATATTGGTCATTTATTTTAGAAATATATGAAATAAATGAATCTAAAATTCCTAGTTCCCATTCATGAACTTAATTTATAATTCCCTTTAGAATTCAAAGGGAGATATAATATAGTATATATAGCCTTAAATTATTTGATACAGATAAAATTCCTAAGCGAAATAAAATATAATTTAGTAGACATAAACTTTCAAGCTGAATATTTACGTTAGATCTGTTAACAAGTATTGAATAAAACTAAATTTTATATCTATTAAATATGAAATAACAATTCTAAGAATGAAAAGAATAAAATACATATGTCAGCATATTTGAATTTAAGAATCTAGTTAAATTTTAAGAATAGAAGGGTTCAACTTCAGTGTAATCGAGGATTTTGGACTAAAAGTTAATGCCTATATATATATATATAAACTCTTTGATATAAAGAATTCAAAGTAGTGTTTTTTACTTTACTACATAATGGTATTTTAGTAAAAAAGTAATTAAAAATCTATCAAGGTATATAAAAAAGATAACTTAATAGCTTTTCCTTAATTAGCAACAATTTATGGGTTTACCCGAGGTTCATTAACTAGACAAAAAATACTTTATTATCTGAACGAGTCAGTTCCTATCATACGCTTGTGTCATGTAATTTCTTTCAGGTTCCAAATTATTTTGGTCTTTAAAATATTAATATATGTCCCTGGTTGCTCCCAAAAGAAAAATTTTTAGAACTCTGAATTTAGCTATGAAAGAAATAGGCAAGCTTTTTAGAGATTGAATGACTGATTTTTAAGGTTTTGTAGTCATTTAACTAGACAAGCTTAATGGACTCCAGTTTATAGCTAAACTCTGATTTATTAAAAATGAAAAAAAAGGAAAAAGAGGACTGCAGTGGTCAGTGTGAATTTGTCTACTCTTTTATTCAAAGTATTTAGAACCATCCAATTAAATACAATTCTCATATCTATAGAATGCATATTCAAAAACCAAACAGACTTTTGAAATATCAGCAAAATTTATTTTTTTAACAGACTTCTGTTTACAGCTAAACTTTGATTAATAAAAAAATGAATGGAAAAGGAAAGAGAGGTTTTCAAGGGTAGGTGAGAGTTTGTCAACTCTTTTATTCAAAGTGTATTAGTAACATCCACTTAAATAAAATTCTGAGTAATGCAGAATGTAGAATAAAAAACCAACCAGACTTTGAAATTGCACCAAAATTTTTGTTTCTTCTTAAATAGCAAAACATTTGAACAAAGAGAAAAAAACTTTATTTTTGAGATTTTTTCCGTAAAAGTGCAAACATATTCTCATAAGAGAAGTAACGTCTCCTGTAGGTATCATTTTTCAACAATGATAATTCCTTCTTTTAGTTTTTATCTCATTTTAGTTATAAATGATCCCCGAGAAAAATATATTTAATAACAATTCCCCCGGCATGCTAACAGATTATTAGAAGTGGAAATAACAACACACTGTATGTATAAATCGATTTTTCTGAAATAATCCTCAGTTAAATTAAATACGAGCTGATACAACTTTCTAACTATGGTCGTTACACTCTTAGATTTATCTTAACTATAACTGATCCAAGTAAAAAATCTATTTAAGAACAATGCCTTAGGGAAAGTAACATGCTATTTTAGAATATTTCGAAAATGTTTGGCTTAAACAACTCTCAGTTGAATTATGTAACGACTAGCATTTTATCTAAGTTAAACTTTTCCATAAGTAACACTAGATTCTATTGCATAATAAAATTCACTTTTTCACTACGAGTCATTTATTGTTTGATAATCTGCATTAGAAAAATACGCTTCCCTATAAAAATATATTGAATAAAATTCAGAGGAAAATTGAAACTTTACCAGTTAAAAAAATAATTTTAGAGGAAATTAGTAACTTTCGAACCGAAAGATCTTTTTTATCGCAACCTTTTTTTATTCATCACAAAATAAAATGTTCTGATTGTTTTAACATTAACGCTCATGGTATTTATTAAAATGTTCTTTAAAATAATTATTTAGTCTATCATTTCAATTAATATGTTTAAAAACATAAAATATTCAAAACAAATGAAACAATTTAAGTTCATTTACCCGCAAGATGACTTTTGAAATGTATAAATTAAACATTAAACTTTCATATCAGTTAAATACATTTTCTTCTTCTGTGAATATCAATTACATTATTACAAGCAATATATTTTATTTTATATCGAGATAAATATTAAAATTTTTATGTTTTTTGTTTTTTAAATGTTTTAAAATTGCATTAAATGCTAAATTCTTAGATAACTTTAAATTTTTTATTTACATATTAAAAATATATTTAGATTCACTTTGATATAAAAATCTGGTTCTTAATATACTCATTTCAAAAGTTATTTAAGAGCTAAGTGAATTTTATTTGTGTTTCATTTGGTGATATGTTTTGCATTTTTAAAAAATATTACTTGACAAAACTAACTAATCAGAACTAAACATAGCCTTACTAAAAAAGTTGCAAGATTCTGAATTTTAAAACGATTAGTGTTTTTCATTTGTGTTTCATTTGGTGATATGTTTTGCATTTTTAAAAAATATTACTTGACAAAACTAATTAATCGGAACTAAACACAGCCTCACTAAAAAAGTTTCAAGATTCTGCAGTTTAAAACGATTAGTGTTTTTCATTTGTGTTTCATTTGGTGATATGTTTTGCATTTTTTAAAAATATAATTTGACAAAACTAATTAATCGGAACTAAACACAGCCTCACTAAAAAAGTTTCAAGATTCTGCAGTTTAAAACGATTAGTGTTTTTCATTTGTGTTTCATTTGGTGATATGTTTTGCATTTTTAAAAAATATTACTTGACAAAACTAACTAATCAGAAGTAAACATAGACTTACTAAAAATGTTGCAAGATTCTGAATTTTAAAACGATTAACGTTTTTTTTATTTTATAATGAGATCTCCCCCTCTAAAAAGGATGCTATATATAAGGTTAAAAAGTACTATGCTCCTTTTAAAAAAAATCCAACACTCTAGTTAGCGACAATAAAAATGACTATGCGTTTGAATGTTTCTGTGAGACTTCTTGCATGGTGTGAAAAATAAACAGCCACCTATCTCCCTCAAACTGCTCTTTAAAAGATCAATTTTATTCTTGTGTGTATTGTATTTCCTTCCATTCCATATTCTTCTACTTGCAGAGTTTGATTGATTACACTTCACATGGATTTGCTGTTTCTCTGGAAACATTTTTCATATCCTGCGCCTGAACTATCTGAGATATGTTATAAATATTTATGCATATTTTTGTAAGGTGTAGCATGCAAAGCTTATCTCAGCTCATAGATGAGCATTTTATGCATCACTAAGTGCGTAAATTTGCGATATGCAGATTAATAGTAATTGTATTTCCTTTAAGTTACTATGTTGTTGATTATATTCTGAAAAATACAACTTAAAGAAATACAAGGGCTATAGATATTAAAAAAAGAATTATGTGCATTATGTGCATAACAATTTTTCCTTTTAATTTATGTTTTAAATTTTTCCTGATTTAGTAGATATCAATATATTTATATCTATTAAAATTAAAAAATGCTGTACTTTCACAATTTATTAATTAAGGATAAAAACACTACACTATTTTAAATATATTTTTCTCTAATAAGAGAAAATGTAGATTTAATAATTAATAAAAGCTTGATTTTTTTTATAAATAAAAGTGTTTTTCCTAACTAAACGTTTTAAAATTCAATTTTAAGATGCAGGTATTGCTTAGTTTTGTTTTAATAGGATCGCATTCTACTAAAAATACAATCTATGAAGATTGAAACATCTTTTAAGATTAGTAAAATGTATCCTATTATAGTAAAATAATATTAATGATCAAATTAAATCTACACGCATATTATTATTGTTTAAAACATTTTAATTTGCTATGAGGTACCAATATGATAAAGAGGTTTCATGTTCTATATAATCAGTATATTGCTACTCTGTTTGTGACAGGAGATTTCAATACCTTCTTTACGATTTCTTTTCTTACAAGTATTGATATCCACAGATTCTAATAATTATTTCAGTTATTTTAATATTGAACTATTTCCAGACTTAAATTGATTATTAAGTAAGTACTAGAGAACTAAACATGGCTGAAATTCCGATACAAGGAGGTTGAATTGAATTAACATAATTGATCTAATGTAATAGTAGGTTATTGATAAATTACAAGATTTTTTTTAAAATCTCATATTGGATTCGTGGTATCCAATTCATTGTCATTTTAATCAAATATCGTATGAAAAGTAAAACTACATTAATGGAAGCGTCGAGTCTTTAAAACTTAGTATAAAATATTTTACAGTAAAAAGTTATACTTTTAAGTATCACTTTAAAAGAATAAGTAAACTGAGTTCCAGGAGGTTTTAAAGGTAGGTAAAGCTATTAAGCTATACTACCAGAGATTGAAGAGATGATAAAATATGAAATTTATTTAGGTATCTTTATATTTTCATGTTTATGTTTGGATATCTATGATTTCAACCCGTAAAGTATTTTTTAAAGCTGAATCTTTTCTTTCTTAGGAAAACTCTAAACAGCCTATTTTTTCTTTCCTAAAAATATATTAATCCTTTGGACAAAATTTCACAATTTCTCTACGTCAGTATAGCTCTCCTAACAGAATTTGGTACTTTAAAGTATTTAGTCAAAATTTCAAAATTGACATTTGTGACTGTTCTTGTCCTTTCATTTACTGATAGTGAAAAATCTACCAAAATACTACCCCTGACTACAGATCAAGGACTTTACAATTTTTTTCAAGAATAAAAGATGTACAGAAAACCCCCTTTAAAAAGAAAATATTGTTGCCAGCTCCAGTTCTCTCCGTGTGTAGTTGCATTGTTACTTCTCCATTCTATAGCAAATTATTCTGAGATTACAATAATTTTCAATGATGACATTGTTGTCATTGTTGGTCACACCCTAACAATAAGTTCATTTACAAACTTCTATTTATTCTTTGTGCCTTGTGAAAAGCATGTGCATTTATAACTCTAAACACTGGATACTACTTTACGAACTCGAAATTGACTAAGAAAAAAAAACTTAATAAAATTACTTGACTTATATTCATACTTCCGAAAGTTTTTCACTTCATAGAACTGTTTTATTTCATTTCATCATAGAGACACGCGTGTGTGTATTAAATCTGATTAATGTGATAAAAATGAACTAAATAAAATATTTAGGACTGTAATATTTAAATATATCATTTTACAGTTTTTCTTTCAAATTATCAAGATTTGGGGTATAGAAATCCCAACTATATGGAAAAAATAGACCTTTTAATAGACATAACTCGTTTAAATTAAAAAAAAAATTCCGTAATATTACTTATGCATATCCAATAGCATGTGTCAAATCAAATAGCTTAATATTAAGAAAATTAAATTTTTGATAGCAGTTATATAAATTATAAACTTTAAATATTTTGCAGCATTTAAAGATAAACAATAATTGACGAAAGAAATTTTATATAATGCGAAATTTTGCAAATAACGGTAATAGATTCTAAAAAGAAAAAAAAACATAAAATTATTGAAACGGAGTATAAAGTATTATTACATTTTAACGCACGTTATAAACTTGTTATAATGCATTTTACCAGGATATGTTACACTTAATACTCTTTGAATGTAAAATACCTAGTTTATTTCATACGATCAGGAACGGCTCTAGCATTTTTCTGCTTTGGACAGAGATATAAAATACCACCCCTCCGGACTTTTTTAAAAAACACTATAAAAACAAAGAAAATATATTTATTTTACTCACCTAAAGTTTTTTAAAACACTGATTACTTATTCTTATTACCATGCATTGCTTAGATGAAACACCCATTTTTATACTCATTTATCACTCTTAACGTAGTACTAGCACAGATAAAACAATAGAATCATAGATTTTCCTTCTATAATATGCAAGCGAAAACAATATCAAAATAAGTATATCTACCTATATTTCGTTATATACTTATTACAACTAATTGCTACGCAGTGCAATATTTCTTAGATATATACGCCTTTTATTCACATTTTACTTGTACTTGTTGGTATTGCAATTAAGTTTAATAACCCACCCCCAATAAATAATAATATTCTATGCTTTCATTGTATAAAGAATTAAGTTTTGTAAAGTACATTTATGCTGTATTTTTCCAAGAAAGAAATTATTATACAAATACGAGACAAGATACCTTTCCTGACATGGGTCCAGTTTGTTGGGTTCTAAAGCCGTCCCTGATATATCTTCTTACAAAACGTTGAACGTAGAACAAAGAAATTTAACTGTGTTTATGTAAACTTTTTTTTATGCAATCTTTCCATAAAGAAAATACTGAATTTTGGTTTCTAGTTCTGTTAGAAGATAAATAAAACAGGATATTTTGTATCAAATCAATAAATTTCTTTATGGAAAGATAGACATAAATTCTTCCATAAGGGAAAAGGTGTTTACTTACTGTCAAAGACCTTGCTGCCTTTTGATGATGTAGGAGGCATGTTCTTCTCTTTCTGTTTGGTACTTGCTGAGCTTAGAAAACTTTGCTGAGTATTTTGAC
Organism: Pardosa pseudoannulata; assembly: GCA_032207245.1. Taxonomy (NCBI): domain Eukaryota; kingdom Metazoa; phylum Arthropoda; class Arachnida; order Araneae; family Lycosidae; genus Pardosa; species Pardosa pseudoannulata. Next base: position 112,658,423 of record CM063502.1, on the reverse strand, counting down.
CTGAAACACTTTCAGATGAATTACCATTAAAACTATTTATCCCACTTTGAGAGGTCGATGTTTTATTCCGACCAGAGAAAGAGCTTTTCGAATCAGGAGTTTTCGACGAAGAAGGTACTGGAGGTGACGATGCACCGTCTTCTTTGGTTTTCACACCTGTCAGAGTAACTGACCCCTCACCTGGAACAAAAAGAATAGCATTCATAAGTAATGATATACATAGATATTACGTTATAAATACAAAAAATGAACAAAAAGTATTTTTCAACGAAATTAAGTATTTCGGGATGAATTTTAATTAACAGTAAAACTAGACTAATGAATATTGCATTAGACTAACAAATGAAGTTTACCCACTTATTTTTTGAGACTGACTTCTGGCAGCCATTTTTCTTAAAAACACAGTACTACATTGGAAAAAGAATAGAATGTTTTCAATTTCAGCTGCATGGCATGGTCCTTTGAACGCTAAGAAACTTCAACTATATTTTCCTCGCTCCTAATCCCTTTTTCGGCGATAAGGTAGAGATAATAATTTCTTAAAAGGAATGATAATTTTAAAAGCTTATTTTCTGGACAGAATGTCGTATAACTGTCAAGAAGTAGAAATAAAACCGCACATGGAGGAAACTGGTTTTTTGCTATTTTTAAAAAATAACAAATATGCAGCCCAAAGTCTTCTGAACTGTATAAATATCAAAATAAAGGAAAGATAAAAAATAGTACATGTAGGTATATGGTGTGATATAAGTTATAAATCTAGTTGCCATAAAGTTTTCATCTAACTCTCTTATATTCAGAATAGTGATTGGCAGTGAAATAACTTTAAAGGGACATCCTACCGAGACTTAATCTTAACAGCTTTTTTGATTCATCCTAAAACAAAAGTTTTGCTCTGTTTCAAATGAATTTTTTTAACAACGGTCTAACTACAAAGAATTATATAGTTTTGTCTATGCATATAGTATATTTTTAAAAATAATTTGAAAAATAAACTAAATTTCACTAACTCCCAAGAAAGCTTTGGAAATATGTATATTAGAAACTAAATTTTTATATTAATTTGCAGTAAAATATGTGTTTTATTCTGCAAACTAAAGCTTTAGAGATATCTGACATTTTAAAGTATAAACAAATTAATTAAAAAAAAGCATTATATGGTTTTGTCATTTCAAGTAGTATATATTTAAGATAAAAAAAATTATCCACCAAATGAAAACATAAATTTGACTAACTCGCAAGACAACTTTTGAAATACGTATATTAGAAACTAAATTTTTATATCCAATTCAAGTAAAATATGTGCTTTATTCTGTAAGTTTTAAAGATAGCTGACATTTTAAAGTAAAAATAAAAATAAAAAAGCATTATATAATTTTGTTGTTTCAAGCAGTATATATTTAAAAAATAACATAAAAAATATCCACCAAATGAAAAATTAAATTTGACTAACTCGCAAGATAACTTTTGACATATGTATATTAGAAAATCTACACGTAGATACAATTAAACTAAAATAAAACGTGTTTTGTTATGTAAACCAAAGCTCTAAAGATATCTGACTTCTTAAATTGAAAAGAAGTTAAAAAATTTGGGAAGTTGTAAGTTAAAAAACAAATTAGCCTTTATCATGCTATAAAATAAAATGTATTGTTATTATTGATATAATTGATGTTAACAGAATAGAAATGATAATTGTCTTCAATTTGGTATAGCAGTTTAGTTTCTAATTTACAGATATCTGAAGTTATTTTGTAGTAAGTGGATGTCTACTTTTTTCTTAGGGTGTACGTATTTTATGATTTTTAAAACTATATTGTTTCATGTATCAAAAATAAATCAGTCTTATAAAGTTAGAACATTATTATATGATCTAGAAAAATTCTAAACCGAGAAAAACTTTTTATTTCATATTGAATCAAGAAATGTCTATCATAATAAAGACTTTTCTGCTCGAAAGGTACTATGTTTTCTTAAAGCGCTTATGTCTGAAGGAAATGAAAGCAATAAGACTCAGTGGAGTTTTATGATCTGAAATACAGTTATTTTGCATTCAGATTAAATGTCAAGATAATTTTCCTCTGCTTGAAAATATACCCTTTTTCACAAACATTGTATGGCATTTTCTATTATACCTTCTGTACCATTCTGAACTTTTAAAAAAGCTATAGATGATAGCTTTTTACACGAGATATATCTTTCGCCAAATTTTTGGGTAAATATGGGCGTACTTCATGTATAGGTAAATACGTTAATCCACGCTTCTGGTTTCTTTTAGACAAAAGTTAGTGTGTTTCTCAGTCTAAAGGTTGGAAAAAACCCACCTTCTTAGTTTGTTATGCGTCCGAAATTAAAATAAAATTTATGTGGCAAAATTATCTCAAGCAGAATTTTCGCCAGGGAACCTCATGTCTTTATTTTTATAGGTAGAAGGATACACATATGTCTGATATAAAATTTTAATAGCATGAAATATTTAAACTATAACTAAATATTTTAAATTATAACGGTGGTAAAATAATTCTCGGACACACCTAAAATCTTTTCACCATTTTTTTTACTTCTAAAAACTGCTATCCTTAACGATCCATGAAAAATTTATTTCGGTCCAATATTGGATTGCGATTCATTGAATAAGAAAGTCTGGATTGGAGTCGAAAATAGGTTTTCAGTCTTTAAAAAGCGCTTAAAACTTTTTCGGAGAAGGTTTTTTTTCTAATATTATGGGTTGCCCATTTCATTTTTTCTTTGAAAGATCAAGAAATGAATCAACTGCCTAGACGTGGTTAAACCAAATAGTTTATTGCTTCAGAACTAAATAATTTATTTTGCAACCTGTTCTCTTTATCTACAGTTTGCTTCATTTTACTTTTAAATCAATTTTATGGTTGAATCATTTAAAGTTACTTTTGAAAAGTATTTTTAACACATTTGGACTTTTCATCAAAACTATCCATCTCTTTCGAATTTTAATTTTCTTTATAAACCCATCTCATCAAACCCGATTTGATAAATATTTTTTTGAATGTCAAAATACATAATTTCAAGTATGTAAAGATAATTAAAAGGAATTGTAACATAACAATTTAACGGTAAAGAAGTGTACTCTACAAAATTATGAGTGTCTATTATAAAAGATATAAATTACTTTGCACAATTTCTTTTCTTTACATAAAGAATTTGAGAACACTTTTATGAGAAATTTACTTCTTGCTTCGCCAACTTTTTTTTTTTAATTTAACAAAGTCAAAGTTTATTAAATCATACCGGATCAAAGGATAAATAAAACTGTGATATGAACTTTAAATTTAGTTTTGCTATTTGATAGGGATTCTAGGAGCAAATTGTGTTAAATGCGGTTTGGCAGCACAGTAATACTCAGCAAAATATTGTTTTAAAATTCAGCGTAATGAAAATATTTCCTATATGCAACACGGAGATACAAAGGGTTAAATATTATTGAAATATTCTTGAATTAATATTGCTAAATATTTCAAGATTGTTTTAACAATAGAATTGCAAGGGATTCTGTTTACCTCAAACCGTGGGAAGGGGAAACTGATGGGAAACCGCGGGAAACTAACCCAGAAAGGAAAGTAGACGTTTTAATGCAGAGATTTCGATTTTCATATTAATGACATTTATTTTTTTCTTAATACACTGAGCTACCATGCATTTAAAATAAAAATTTTAACTTTGATAATTAGGAAAAATATATTCATCAAGTTTAAATGATTTCATATTATATGTGGAAATCCTTTTTTCTTTATATGTAACTGAATACTATAATAAAATACTTAACTGCCAAACTCCTGAAAGAATTAATGAATAATGAATAATTATTTTTGAAAAGATTAAATGAATTAATTGCTTCAAAAATAATTTTTTAATTCTTTGCTTAGCAAAAAGAGAATATTTGGATTAGAATGATCCATCTTACAGTTTGAAATATAAAAGTTATAATTTCAGAAGCAATACGTATGTAATTATGATACTATAACAATTTTATATTTATATTATATTAGGAAAAGTAAAAGAAATTATTTGATTCTTATAACATTACTTTCAGAAAAACTTAAACAAACGGTTCTAGTGCTAATTCCATTTTTGATTCAATTCATATAAATGCAGCACTAGATACTGGCGATATAAAATTCATTTTTATAATGAAGCAATAAATTTATATGGTTATAGAAATTCTTCACAGTGTCACTATGAATAATTTGTGCTTATCTTTTATACACTGTCAAAAGACTTTCCCCTTGTTCCAAAAGTGCAGAAACAATGGTTTTTCTCTTGGTTATGCTGTCATATGGCTAACTTTTTCACTTAATGAAATCTCCCGCTATTGCTAGATATCTTGAGGGTACACAGACTCATGGTATCGATTTAGCATAGCTAGATCGATTGGGATTAGAGACAACAGCTATGAATAATTAAGAAGAAATAACGTTTCCAAGTGTATGTGTAATAACTAACATAATTTTGCACCTTTAATATTCATCCTTAAATAATTGACATATTTCTGTAGACTATTTTTTACTCCTTGAGACTTGTTCTATTAAAATAAATGTTTATCGCTTTAACTTTTTGATTTCCTTTTATCAAATACAAACAGAACTTCCATTAATTATGTTAATTAACTAGTGCTTAATTAAACTATTGAATCAACTCATAAATGTCACGGCCACAGACAATGACAACATAAACTTCATTATTACAATGGTGCGACAAATTTTCATGCTTATAGAAATTCTTCACAGTCTGTCACTATGAATAATTAAGATGAAATAATGTCTCCGAGTGTGTATGCGTAGAGAGAATTTGAGCTAATAGAAATTCTTGGAACATTTATGGTTGGAAGAAAGGGAGTAGATAAAGCGGTTGAGTGCCAAACATGCGGTAATCAACATACTCCGGAAAAAAATTCGAATAACATTGTGTATCTTTTTATTTATATGTCCTCGAAATTTTTAAAATTAATTTTGGTTTTTTAAGACGTAAAAAACACTTTCCCCAAAAGAAAACAAGAGTGTAAACTTATTTTAAAACAAAGGAGTCGAAGGTAACAGTTTTGATAAATTGAAAGCACCGCCTCAGCAATTTTTAGAAATGAAAAACTATATTAGAGCACGAAGACTGAAATTAAAGTTAGGACGAGAGCCACAAAGAGGCTTAAGGTTACGAGCCCAATAAAAAGACAATAATGGCATCGTTTCAAAGGACAATTTTCTTAGTGTTCTTTCATTAGGTAGTACAGAATGGTCTTTTATTTCTATTTTAGATTGACTAATTTTTTCTTATAAGCTACGTTAATAATGCTTTTTAAATAAGCGAACAGGACATTTGCCAATTAACTTTGTATACAGATTAAATAACATGTTAAAAATATTTGAAATGTCGATCAAAAAAATTAAAACTTCCCTTCACTGGGAACAATATTTTTGGGATAAGCTACGTTAATAATGCTTTTTAAATAAGTGAACAAGTCATTTCCCAGTTAATTTTGTATACAGATTAAATAACATGTTATAAAAATTAGAAATGTCAGGGTAAATAATTAACGCATTCTCTCACTGGGAACGAAATTTTTGTTAAATACCATGTTAAAAATAAATTAATATTTTCCTTCATTGGGAAAGTCATTAGATCATGGACATGTCCCGTAAATTGGAAAATTCCAATGGATGCCCAAATGCACAAATCCTTTTGATTTTGATAATCGGTGAATTTTGTCATCCATGAGCAATGGTTGGTTTCTCTTGAAGCTTACAGTACCGAAGAGCAGCGTCCTACCTATTCGCTATAAGTTATGTATAATATATTTAAAGGGATTTGTTTCAATGAAATAAAATTCACGGAGGTATGCGTCCTAGGTCAAAATCTTTAAAATGACATCACCCTGGATCTTTTACTAATTGTTACAAGCGAGTTGTTGTATGAATTTTGGATAGACCCCACAGAATAAAGACATCTTTATAGTATTTCAGTCAGTTAACTACGAACAACTTATAGATTTAGGAATTAATTTCCAATAAAATTTTTATTTTCTGTTTGTAAAAAAAATCGGGTGAATAGTATTTGGACATTATATCGAAGGTATTGAAAGCCATCGTTTCAAATGACTATTTCTTGTAGTATTTTCTATCGTTAGGGGCAATAGAATAGTCTTTTATTTCTATTTTGAAATAATTAAACTTTTGTTTTAAGCTGTGTTAATGATGTTTTTTATGTAAACGAACAGGACATTTTCCATTTAACTTAGTATGCAGATTAAACCTCTAAGCGGTTCGCACGTACAATTCTGCCAAACCGATGATGTCTTCAAAGCGGTTGTCACGTCAAATTTTCGACGTCCAAAAACGTTCCGAAAATGGATGTAATGTACATTTCTGCCTGTGTAGGAGGGTCAGGTCGATTGATTAGAAACTGCATCCCTCTTTGACTGACATTTATTGAGGTATGCACCCCTACAACCTGAGGCTCAAAGACGCTGATAGCTTTTCATGGCTTTGTAAATCTCTATTTAGAAATATTTCGTTTGTAATAACAGATGTATCTCTAATTGCACCACTTAAATATCTTGGATGACTTTCGTAAAAAACATAAATAATTCCCTTAAAGAATATTTTTATTTTTACTTTTCGAATACATTATTTCTTATGGAATGAACTTCGAGACTTGACGAAATTTATGTATATTAAAAATTAACAATCTATAATATCTATTTATATATCTATTTATAAGCGGAAAGGAAGAATAACGAGGGTGGGTTTCCCGCATTCCATTTAGTCTACAAAGGGTGAAGTAAAAAAAACATAGAACGCTTTGAACATTGACATAATAAACCTTTAGCGTATTTTTGGAGCCTTTTTTTTTAATCGGTGTGTTCCACTCGGAGGGTTAAATAACTTGTTAAAACATTTAAAATTGTCAGTGTAAAAGAAAATTTAAACTTTCCCTTGTTGGGAAAGATAATGAACATCTCCTACGAATACCGAAATTCGAATGAATACACAAAGGGCACGAATTCTTTTGATTTCTGTAATAGGAGAATTTTACTATCGGCAAGCAGTTTACCATTTTTTAAATTGGTTGTTTCATGGTTTCACTGAGTTATGTTCCACCGCTCTAAACCTTTAAAATAATATCTCTACAACGTCTTACAAGAAGCACTGCACAAATTTCAGATAGTTTCCCTTCCAAAACACATGATCATGATCATAACAATAACAATCGGTGAGCTGTAATTCGTAAGTTTGTGTTTTCATTTCTAAAATAAGTGAACCGCGGTAGCTCAGTCGGAAAAGACAGCGAACTCGTAACTGAAAGGTGGCGGATTCGGGGCTCGAGCTGGCCTAAGATTCGCCGTGTTCGTTAAAGGTGACTGAAGCACGTATGTTCATGGTCACAATGTCCAACATGTTCTCAAACGATACTCTGGGGATGGCATGTCAAGCCAGGGGGTCTTCTGCTTGGCCTCTGCTTCTAAATTACGAGGAACCAGCAGGGGTAATGTTACTCGCGTCCGTAGCATACCTTAAGCTACACGTTAAGCTAACTGGGTAACAGCTTCGAAGCCCTGTATAGGCATATAGTGCTGGTATTGCTAGCTGGGTTAGAAAAAAATTCCTAAAAAAGTTTTATTTACTATTAATGAAAAAGTGGAGGCACGATATTTTAATAATAAATTGGCTAAAATTTTAACTGGCAACAAAAGAACTTTTCTTATCCGTTAGAAAAATTTCAATTTATAAAAGAGCTTTAACTATCTTATAATATTTTCACATAGCACTTTCAGATTTTATCGAACATTTCAACAAAAATAAAATAAAATAACATAAAAAATTGCATTGTTTCAAAGGTTAATTTTCTTAGCATTCTTTCATTAGGTAGTACAGAATGAATTTTTGTTTCTATTTTGGAATAACGAAACTTTTATCATAATCTCTGCTAATAATGCATTTTTATACGTGAATAGCGCATTTGCCAATTAACTTCATCTCTACTGAATGGCATGTTAAAAATATTAAAATGTCTATTTAAACTTATAATTGGCTAATTCAAGAATGATTCATAAATTTATTTATCATAAATTATTTATTTATTGTAAGAAAATTTTTATTTTCTGTCGAGGAAAATATATATGCACAACAGTTTAAAGATAATAGGTTAAAATTCTAACTGGCCATCAGAAAACTTTTCTTAACAGTTGTTATAAAAATATTTTATTAATAAATCATATGATTGTATGATTGATTTGTTCCATTTAGTAAAACCAACAACTATTTTATAATATCTTTACATGGAACTTTCAGATTCATACGGTGTTTGTATCAAAATTATCAGTTAAATTCATAAAAATACGATGTAAGTTTTTTCTTGTAAAGTATGATAGCACATTTGATTGGGAGAAACCTAGATTTAATGATTTTTCCAGTACAAAACTACAAAACTTTTTTGTTAAATTTAAGAAAAAAATCTTCAGTTTCATAAAATACACTGATGCGATTACCATAAAGTGTAACAAATTAAGAGCTCCATTATTAAGACATACAGCTTTGGAAAGAACGAATGCTGCCCGGATGGTTAGGGCGCTGATTTTCGGTACTGCAGTTCGTGGGTTCGAATCTCATTGTAACATGGATGTTCGCAGCAGTTCAGAATCTGCTTCAAGTAGTAAGTATCGGTCTTATTAGCCTTCGTGTAGCAAAAAAGTAAACCGTATCGCTACTAGCCAAACCAAACAAGTTTGGAAAAATCGCTATGAATGCATAATAAAACATGAAATGTTAAAAATCTTTCTTTAGATTTTTAAATAAATCACTAAAACTGTTTTACTGTTTCTTCTCATGGTATTTAAACATTTAACTTTATTCTGATGGATTAATAAAATAAATGAAAACTGTGTAAGCTTCAGAAATGCAGTTGTTTATTTAAACAATTTTATAAGAGATATTACATTTAGAAGAATATTGTTTATCTGGCTCTAGCTTTGACGAAAGAATAACATATCAATTTACCAAAACTATCAAAGGGAAGTTTTCACAGAAAAATAATTTCGCTCCATACAAAAGACGAACAATGTAAACTCGAGACAATATAACTTTAAGAGATTGCGTCGTAAGCTTATTACTTTCTCTTTATATGCATATTATGATTGACTGCAAAAAAATGCTCCGAAACTGTAACTTAAATCACTTTTTTAAAGTTCGGCGTGCTATCCTTACAAAAATATTTTGACTTCATATTTTTGAAATGGAAGAGATAACATTTTCAAGGCTTTTGTTGCTCTGTATACACAATTCTGATGTCAGTAGCAGAAATATTTAATGAATTCTTCGAGCTCTCTCATTTACATTGTAGGCAGACGAGGCGTAAGAGAATAGACGTACAGATATTGCTATCCAGTAGAGTTTTGTACTTGATATCTAGACATCCAAGAATGATAAGGTTTTTATGAGGTTTTGAATGTTTTTTAATATCCTTTACTATTTTCCTGATTGCTGTGAGAGAAACGTGTGTGAAAGGAGGTTGAGTACAAATATCACGATGATTTGCAAAAGAGATGGACAAATTTTGTATGGAGTGGGCTAAAAAAAACAGCACCAAAAATTGGCGGGACAAAATAATTTAATCTAAAATTTTATGAACTGTAAAGAAAATTCTCCTGTCTATTCACTTTTAAGAGGGAACTTTAAATCAACTTTACGGTTTTTAGTAGACATTTTGGGGTTAAAATATTTCACAGAAATCCACAATAACCCAAACAAGTACTATCAACACACTTAATTCTTAATAATTTCACCATTATTCACATATAACTGTTGATCTCTGTTCACATTCCCAGTATAATTATTGATTTATACCAGAGATGTATAAACATGTTTTTAGTGTAACTATAATTTGTTCTAAAATTTTATTAACTTAAAAAAAAATTTCTATGTCCATTCATATTTAAGAGCACGAGAATAGGAATGAATTTTACACTTTTTCAGTAGAAATTTTGGGGTTGAAATATTTTACAAATATCCACTATAACCCAAAGTAAAGAAAATTCTCCTGTCCATTCACTTTTAAGAGGGAACTTTACATCAACTTTACGGTTTTTAGTAGACATTTTGGGGTTAAAATATTTCACAGAAATCCACAATAACCCGAACAAGTACTATCAACATATTTAATTCTTAATAATTTCACCATTATTCACATATAACTGTTGATCTCTGTTCACATTCCCAGTATAATTAATGATTTATATCAGAGATGTATAAACATTTTTTTAGTGTACCTATAATTTGTTCTAAAACTTTATTAACTTAAAAAAAATTTCTATGTCCATTCATATTTAAGAGCACGAGAATATGAATCAATTTTACACTTTTTCAGTAGAAATTTTGGGGTTGAAATATTTTACAAATACCCACTATAACCCAAACAAGCCGTAGCATTACTTTTAGTTTTCAATAATATCAGCACTATTCGTTACTACTACAGTTTCGACGATTCATATATTGGTTAGGGTACTGGCCCTGTACCGGAGTTCGTGTTCGAGTCCCACTCCATTATGTTCTAGCCGTTCGAAATTTTTTAGTAATTAGCCCTTTTGCAAAATAATATTAACTAAAAAAAAAATCATCCACAATTTTAAACCGAAATATGAATCAAATAGCAATGAAATATGAAAATTAAAACATTCTATAAAAAAATAATCATTTGTTTTTAATATTATATTCACAAATGTTATCTTTATTCGAACTGGAATATTTTAGAATATCATCATTCGTGGAATCCATTTATGGATGTTTTAGTTTGAATTTGTTAATATCATTAGTTTGTTCAAATATGACGTAGCATTAAATACCAAAATATTTTTATATAAACAAATGTTATTAATAAACCAATGATAGAACATTAATATTTTTTAGATGCGAAATAATTACTGTTAGATCATTAGCAGCTAGTAAGTGCTGTTTTTCAGTTTAAAAAGATTTCAAGTATTTCAAATGAATGGAAAATTCAATTCAAAAAATATTCGTTTTGTTATTTATATATTTTTTATTAATGATTTTACACATGTCGATGACCGAGGTGTCTAATGTGAAATTTTGAGTGTTGTGATTTACAATTAATATTCAAATGTGTTTTTATATTTTCAAAAATATTTGATTTATATATTTTATAATAATGACATATCAGCTTTTTAAAATTTATTTTTGTAATAAATTACACATTGTTTTTACTAATATTTCTGCTTTTTATAATATTTTGCATATGTCTACATAGCATAAATTCATAGATAAACTAAATTCTAATCAATTTTCCTTTTTTTTTGCTTTTGATTTTAAGATGTTGCATGGTTTTGTGATTGTATACAGCCTTTGGAACTTATCCTCTATATAATAATAGCTTAAGTTATATGTCCGTCTGTCCTCGAATTTATGAAGCGGTTGGATCTGGGATGGATAGATGCATCCATATTGTATTCTTGATGAGTTAGGGTTAACAAAATTCAAAACGAGTTAAATTTATCTTCTCCTAAACTATCGATTCGCTTCTAAAACAAATTGTTATAAATATGTTTCATATCACATCAAAAAATACTATCGTCTTTAAAATGTTCGAAATTCTCCCCTTCTCCCCTTTTCGAGCTTTTAATGCCATTATTTCAAGCCCTATTTTCCCTTGTTAAGAGCAGGCGATTAAATTTATTAATTTATCACATAATAAATAGGTAAAAATAACATTTTTTTCCTAGCATTATGACGTCATTCCTTTAACCACCTCATTTAATCCTTTCTTATTTTAAATTATTTAAATATCGTCTGCATTATTTTCCTACGCTTTATCACTGAACTTAGATATTACGTAAAATATTTTTTTTTTTTATATTTGGCTTAAATAATAGAATAGGTACATATGTGATAATTTTAAATTTAATCATCAATTATTTTTTGTTGAAAGATTCTCAGCTAAAAAACAAACCATTTTATTACCTGCCTCATAGAGTACTTTAAAATTCTGGAAAATTAAATATTTTACTGATCCCGTCATATGACGGGCTATATACTAGTCCAGTAAAAATAAACATAGAAAGTTTAAATTCTAAGGAAAGTTTACATTCATTTAATAATGTCTGGAATGACTTAAAGAAATAATAGACTAAATTTAAATGTTCATTAGCAAGGGTTATTTTATATTGCATATATGTACAGGGATATAGGTGGTATTATTATCCCAGGTATGAAGTGATACGAGGATAATACCTTTTACCATAATAACTATTATAATTACCTGTAATTCACTAATAAATAATAAACCATAAAAAATATCGGTGTTTCAAAGGGATCTTTTAGAAGTTTTTAAATTGTTTTTTTCTATTTTTCAGCTAAATGGAATGCAATTAAATCACTACGTTTCAGAGATTTGCAAAACATTTCAATTTGTATCAAATTTCGTTACTTTTTAGAAATAGAAAATAATAAAATCGTATACTATGTATGAAAAATTTTAGGCTATTTTACACTTATAAATAGTTTTAGAGGAAAATATTTCACTATCTTTTGATATTTAAGTAGTAGGCTTTTAAAATACTTAAAATGAATGCAAAATGTATAAAGAATTCATTCAAATTCCTTTTTATTGCAAGGGAAAAATTTATTACACTGCTAAAACCGGGGAAAGTTTTCAGAAATCGAATGCTTTTCTTTGTGAATTGATGTAATCTGTATGCTAGAAGATTCTTAGCAAGGAAAATGTTTCAAATGAAAATTTATTTCTTCTTTCCCAAAATTTATTTGACCAAATTTACTTTCTCGTAATTATTTTTTAGCCACGAGAAAAGAATCTTAATGCTATAATAAAAAACGTCACAAGTAAAAAATAGTTTCAATAGATGATAAAAATTTTTGCCTCCTATTCCGGAAATTACATAATATCCGGTACTTGTAATACGAGTCTAGTCTAGGTGAATAAATCCGGAAAATGTAGATAATTCAATTCTAAATCTTTTCGATGTGTACTTTGTTTATTGCTTACCTTTATTTAGAAACGAGCTGAATCCCCCGACGTTACCTGGGTAAAGATAGTGTTTTGTATTTTATTTAGTTTTAAAGTTGATAATTATGATTGTAAGTGAATGGTGTACAATTTTACGAAGGTCTAATAAAACAGCAAAAAATTTATATGTACAAAATTTATATGTATTTTTAACACAAAATTGAAGTGGGCACAATGTTTTACGTTTGTCGGTTTTACGTTTGTCGGAGAGTAAGAAAAAAACAAACAAAATACCTGTATTGCCGTCTCTTGGGCAAGACATGTATTTATAGGTAAATTTATGAATCAATTATATAAGACCAATAACATAATAAGAAAGCCAAAAGTGAGATGTCGTTATTTTGAATTTCCGGTTGGCCGAATGGGTAGGGGGCTGCTCTTCGGTACCGGAATTCATGGGTAAGACTACCCCATGGTGTTCGTTGACATTCGAAATTGACGTTAAACAGCAGATCCTGGTTCTTTAGCTCTCTTGTATAAAACAAAAGTAGACCGTAGCGCTCCATACCAAACCGTTAGAAAAAGATAAGATTTCACTTTTCAAAGTGTCAAAATATTTTCCTTCCGATAGATTCAGAACTGATGGTCACTTATAAATGGACATATTGAATGTTTAATAGAAAAATAGAAAAAACACTAGTAAAATTCATCATTTTTGAGAAAAAC